>BSDF01000008.1:15047265-15604765 GCA_027925045.1 Hypotaenidia okinawae
ATGTTATAGGTTTACCATAGTATTCAATTTCACTTAAGACTCTACAGAGGCAGATAAAGTAAACATTTTTGATTTTGTTGCTTGCTGAGCCAAAAACCTCCACAATAATGTTATTATGGCCACCAAAAACAATACTGTTGGGAAACTTGTTAGTTCTATGTTATATTTTGAAGGATAAGTGATATTGACAGTCTTGTGGATTTTTAGCATCCTGTCTTTCAAGGGCCTTTTAACCCTTCATCACTCCATGAAATCAAAAGAGATCTTGCTCTTCTCCTTGTGAGACTAGTCACCTTTGACTGTTAATAATAAGTACAAAAATCAATACCAATTCACACTCTTTGCAAAGCAGCAGAAGTCTTTCCTTTCTAATCAATTAATATATTTATATATAGACATGCAGCATTTCACTGGCAAGGCTTCAATAGAAATCAGTGTGTTTTCTTTGCAATGCACAGGGGTCGTATGATGCCCATCTTGACAGAGCTAGTTAACTCAAAGAATGGTGGTGAGAGTCAGCTTTTCATTAAGTATGAGCAGATGTGAAATGTAGAGTGTTTGACAATTAGAAATGGCAGCAGCAGGGCCCCAGAATCAAAGTGAGGTCAGATTGGTGGATCAGATTACCTCTCTTACATTCTTTAGTTGTTCTGAAAATCATTTTGAATTAGTGTCAGTGGAGCCATGATGGGTTTTGCCCTTTGTCTTTTATGCTAGGGCTGTATTGTTTCCCCAGACACTCATTAAAGGTCATTATACTATTACAGGGCTTGCTTTGGTCGTGGTGCCCCAACTGGGCTGGTTTGCTTCTACAATTGCTTAATGCATTTCTCTCTCTTTTCTCACTCTCTTTTCTCACTCTTGTTCATAAAAGCGGGATGTGTTGTTTTTTGGGTTTTTTTTTTTTCAAGGTAAATACAATCACAGGCCATTGTGTGAAATTTCTTGAAACAATGAGTAGCTTTTGTAAGAATTAATGCTGTTAGCAGGAGTCCCTTGTCAGTAGAGGATATCAATTTACATATTCAATGATGTACATGGGATTTAGTGTACTAATTATATAATACATAAAGTGACACTTGCAGTGTATTTTCCACTGTGAATCAGTTTCTCTGTTGTTATATTGTTGTCTGTACTTCCAGCAAATGAAAATCATAATTTGATTAAATATAATTACATTAAAAAAGGCTTTTGAGTTTATGGGCAGCTGTTGGGGGGTGGGGTGGAAGGGGATATGACTTTTCTAAATGTAAGCTAATAGAAGTTTAATTATTTGTGTGTGTGTGTGTGTCTACAATTATTCAGGTTTAGCTGCTTTTAGTAGCTTGCTGCATGAGCAGCAGTCAAATGGTCTAAGTATTTTTTGTGTTGGAGACTGAAGTGAATTAAAGTGAAGAGAGGCACTTAGTCACTGAAAAAATTGGGCTGGTTTATACAGTGAAATTATGTTACTAATACGTGTGATGTTTCGGCTTAGGTCTGTGCCAAATTCTGGGCAGTGCCATTCAAGTGATTGATACAGACAGAATCCTAACCTGAAACATCTAATTTCTGTGGTTTTGTTTCACCATATGGCTGCTACTTCTCAAGAACTTGTCACTGATTCTAGGCCCAGGAATACCTAACTCAACTTATGGTATGCTCATGCTTTGGTATGCTCTGATAGTTCCAAGAAGCTTCATGTGAAAACTTCGACTTTGGTGAATATCAGGGGTGTCCAGGGACAAAAGACAGGAATATCACTATGTCTTGAATTCAGTGTTCAGCACAAACTCTTAGCCATCCTATCTGGAAAGAAAGTCTATGCCAAGACAAGCTGGAGAAAGCTTAACTTTTGAAAGTAGCCAAAGCATGTCACTACTTCTGTGACAAAGCCAGTTTAGAACCATATATTCTTCTGGTCTTCTGGTGCCATCACATGTTTTTTGCTGAACAAGCAAGTTAGCTGCTGAGTTTTTCTCAAAGGACCTAAAATTGCATTCTGAAAGATTGGATGAACATTTTGGGTAGCGTGAATAAGGATGGCTGTTGAACAAGTTTGATACAGTGTGCTGAAGCTGTTTGGCAGTGTAGTTTCGTAGGTTAGATCAAGGAATATTGTCCACTTCATTGACCTGTGCTACTTATGGCAGTGTAGAACTTGTCTGTGTATCTTTACACTTAAAAAACCAAATTCTATAATGAGACTACAAATGACTTGTCACTTATACACACACATTGGTCAGTGGATCTAAACTCATCAGTTGTGTAACTATGCTTTGTCTTTATTTCTCCTAGAATGCAAGAGCCTTATTCTCTGCTTTCTAGAGGACAAAACTAACCTACTACTTCTCTAGTCCTGCTGAAGTAGCCAAGAAAACAGGAAATACTTGCTTTTGTGGATGAGCTAAGGTGAAGGAAGGATCTATCTGCACCCTGTCAAAGGACAACTTTCAGTGCTAGAATTGTCTTTTAATTCTTTAGCAGCAATGGCCTACCTTTTACAGGATGCATATACCACCTTGTGGTGGCTAGAGTGTTTGAGATTCTCAAACCAGATATAAGTATGATCCCATTTACATTATAACTGTAATATTCTGAAGAGGAAAGGTTGAGGTACTCCACTGCTCTCTTCCGCTACACACCTTTCCTGCGCTGTGACAATTCTGTTGTGGTCACGGGAGGGATGGGGAGTCATTTGCTCTGAAATTCTTACTTTTACATTTGTTTCATAAACACCTTTCTTTTTAATATAACTCAGTGATCCCTGTGTGGTCACAGTGTCTTTGTTCTGCACAAGAAGTGAATAGCACACCTTTAATGTTTTGAGGAAGAAATTGAAAGAGTAAATACGTGATTGGGTCTGCTTGTAAAGGAAAGACAGATATTGCCCCTCAAGGATGGCATTATAAGCAAGTTATTATAGTCAGATTGTTACATTTCTATAGCTCACTTCTGTGGAATTAATTCACCTCTGAATACTGGAGAATGATACAGCATTATCTTGTGTGGTTTTTTGTTATTTTTTCTTTTGATTTGGTTTCGGGTTTTTTTTTGGGGGGTGTTAATGAGATTAGTGAAAATGGCATATTGAAGTGCTAACAATTTCCTGTTAACTCAAAGCCACAGCGAATATAAATCATAACCCTCTGAACTGTGCTTTGGATAATAGACTGATTTTCATAGACATAGTTTCAAATATTGTTCTTTCTTTTATGGTGACAGTTTTTTACTTCAGTTACATCTGCTCCCAGATATTCAGGGGTGCATTCCTGAGAATGGGAATGTCTATGATGTTTCCTCTACAAAATCGCATCTGTTCCTCTTCAAAATACTGAAAATAATGTAAAAATGGACACCTGTGCATGTTTTAGAGAGTTCAATTTGGAGAGAAAATATTATTTTAGATAACTCAGTTACAGGTGGAAAAAAGTCTGGCATATAGATCTTCATGTAGTCTGTATTGCTACTGGGTAATGAAGAAAACCAAATTACCTTCCTTAACTGCCTTCTCAGAATTGCACTACTGTTAAGAAAGCTGGTGTCACCAAAACTGGCCAATGGGATTTTTAAGCATATAAAACCAAACAATAAAACAATTGAAAGTAAATACCAATATGGGAGAATCCTGTGCTGTTCTGTTGAGGTTCATATGGTGTAGCTATTGACATGAAGTCAATGCTCATACGTGCTAGAGATTTGCCATATTTGCAGCCTGTGGTACTGGCAAATCAGAAGCCAGGCACTATGGGAACTGCTTTTCTGAGAATGAAAATCTTCTGGTTACTCTTCCACTTTCACACTAGTTCATATTTGCAACTCTGCCTAACCTCCTCTTTCCAGCATCACTTGGTGGCAGTCAAAGATGTATGCAGGTGCTTCCACTAAAAATAGGATGAATTGACTCAATATATGTTTGCTGGAACAGTTGTTTCACTGAACCAACCCTTTGATTTTTCCACCTTTCTCACTCCTGAGGTGTAGACCTTGAGGTGATCCTCTCCTTAATGCAACTGTATGTTTTTCTACATTGGTAACAGAGATAGAAACACTTCTCAGAATGGGCTGGTATATACTATCCTGAGACTCCAAGTACTTACTCCATCATTGTTTCCCATGAATGAATGCACTGGGACTTTTTTTCCTTTTCAAACAATCAATAGATTATATTAATCATGGGTAGAGTATGTGTGGGATTAACGTGAGTGACTTCGGGTACATAGTTTGAATCGAAGACTAAAAAAATTAATCCCTTTTTATTGTTCTATATTGTAAAAGAACCTGAGTACTGCTAAATTATTTAACTTTCCTTTGGATATGGTGTGAGAATACTGATAGGTAGACACTGAGATGTAGAAATGCCAAGAGTATGAAAAAACCCCCAGGACATCCCCTCCTCCAAACCAAGCTGTTCCTTTAAGACAGTAGAATGGTACAAGTAAGACAGTCTAACTCACTCGTGACCAGAGAACATGAATAATGAAATACACACCTTTTCGGGTTAGTTTTGTGTTGCAGGATATACCCCTATGTCACTGATGAGAGGATGCCCAATTTTTGAGGTCTGTCACTCTTGTATCACCATAGGATGGAGGTACTGCTAAGTTTAACAGCCAGTCTTCTGAAGAACTGGGAAGGTGGGGGAAGGGAGAGATCAAGAAGCCTGCATTTAATTCCTTTAGGCTACATATTGAGTAGTGATTCTTACCAGGGTCACAGGGAAGAGACTAGTGAGTGGCTTTCTTTGATGGGGACAAGCTAGAAAAGATGCTGTCTGCATCCCATGAAGTGAATTTAGCAGAGGGTCTTATGCAAGGTGACATGGAAATTATGTTTGCATTTTTAGTTCCTGAGTGTGGCTGGTTGTCATGAAACTCACCATGACAGTTTCTTACCACCAGGCAGCAGATTCTTCCTGTTACCTCCTTGGTGTGGGACAGATGCTAGCCGGTTAGCTCTCCTTCTCTACTGTTTCTGAGCTATTTCAAGCGACAGATGCCAGAGCTGGCTCGGTTTCAGCTTGAGCATTTCTGTCATAGCCCTGCCTTGAGCCCAAATTCTGACCTTTACTACATGAAATAAAGTACTTACGAACAAGCAGTGGCTTGATCCAGAGCAGGCTTAGAGCAAATGTCAAGTGTCAAGTCAGTCTCCTGCCTCCTTATTCCACCTGCATTAGGAACCTAGATTAGACCCTAGACTACAGCACTGACTGCCTTAGGCTTTATGGGTCTGGAGAGACATAACTTATTAACAAAGAGTTATTAAATTTTTATCAGTTTTATAACACAATGTAAGTGCCTTCTATGAATCTACATTGTATTCATTATCATTTAAAACGTTAATTAAGTCAAAGTTGCATTTAATTTAGTTCTAAATGTGCCTTTGGGAGGAAGCTTTTAAAAACAGCTGCAGGATTGAGAAGCTCATTGATGCTGGGAAGTTGTTAGTACCACTTTTCAGGATAGGTCCCCCAAGTTGACTGCCATTTTGAGTTGTAGCTAATTTGCGTTGATGTTATTGGGCAAGGTCACAAATTAATATTGAACCAAGAACTGCAGAAAGCTATCAGCTCATGCAAATCACAGATACACTTTGATGTGTAATTTGTGTTCTTTTCAAATTTCTTCCAAACTAAAATGAATGGCTGATTTGTAAAGTCTGTACAGCTTGCACTTCCATCTTATAATATTTTTTTATTTGACGTCCTTATTGGTTGGCTGCTTTTATAAGTGGAATATTGTCCCTCCAATTCATAGAAAAATAAGTCCTCTGGCCTAGATCTTCTGTAGTTGATGTGATTTGAAAATATTGTAACATAAAGAAGGAAGTGCTTTTTAAATTATACAACAGTTTAACTTGTGAAGTGGAACGCACTTTGTTATAAAAAAACCCACTAGAGTAAAAGCCCTCCAAACCAAGTTAAAATATACTTAGCTTGCATTAAGTATGGGAATGCTATTGCTTTTGATGCCTTCTCATGTAATGAAAGGAAGAAAGAATCAAGCACAATATTGCCACAGTGTGATTATTCCATTAAGACCCCCAGCATATTTAACATAAGCATACCTTTAATTAGGTGAGTAGTCACATTGCTAGGTTAACAGTTGGACTTGAGGATCTTAAAGGTCTTTTCCAACCTTGGAAGCAATTCTATGATTCACTGTAGTGTGACCACTAATGCGTATGCTTAAAGATTCATAGTTCTAGAATTGGAGACATTGGAGACAACCTAATGATTACCTAAGCTAGGAGAATTGATTGAATTAGAACTGGAGATCTTCAGATTTATTCAAGTTCAGCATAGACCCACCAGAGTGGTCCAGGCCTCAGCGTGAAAGCCAGAAGCACCTTGCAAGATAATTTTTCCTGGGTCATCATGTTTTCTACTGAGTACCTAGAACCATTCCAGGTATTTGTATATGTCAGGATACATAACCTTATGAGGTATTAATGTGCTACCTGATCATAGAACCAGAGAATGGTTTATGATAGAGTGCTTTGGGTTGGGAGAGATCTTAAAGATCCAGTTCCAACCCCCCTGCCATAGGCAGGGACACCCTTCACTAGACCAGGTTGCCCAGAGCCCCATCCAACCTGGCCCTGAACACTTCAACAACCTCTCTGAGCAACTTGTTCCAGTGCCTCACCACCCTCATAGTAAAGAATTTCTTTCTAACATCTAATCTAAATCTACCCTCTTTCAGCTTGAAACCATTACCCCTTGTCCTGTCACTACACTCCCTGATGAATAGGCCCTCTCCAGCTTTCTTGTAGGTCCCTTTAGATACTGGAAGACTGCTTTAAGGTCTGTCCTGAGCCTTCAGGCTGAACAAGCCCAACTCTCTCAATCTGTCTTTATAGGAGAGGTGCTCCAGCGTTCTGATAATCTTTGTGGATCCTCTTTGCACTTGATCCAACAGCTCCATATCTGTCTTGTACTGGGGACCCCAGTATTCCAGGTGGGGTCTCAGGAGAGCAGAGGGGCAGAATCACCTCCCTCAACCTGCTGGTCATGCTTCTTTTGAGGCAGCTCAGGGTGTGGTTCTCTTTCTGGGATGCAAGTGCATGTTGATGGCTCATATTGAGCTTTTCATCAGCACCCCAAGTCCTTGCCCTCTGGCGTGTTCTCAATCCATTCCCTACCCAGCCTGTATTTGTGTTTGGGATTGTGCCAACCCATGTGCAGGACCTTGCACTTGGCTTTGTTGAACTTCATGCAGGTTGCTTGAGATTGTTGCCTTATAACAATCTCTATGTGTTTCTGGAAACCCTGCAAAACATGCACCTATCCTGTATCATTGCTTTGATTGAAGTTATAGTAGGAAGAAAGGAATTGAGTGGAAGAGGAAAATTTTTAATGGATTTTTAAGAAATCCTAGATATATTTTTTTTGCTGTAATTTCTTAAATTTGTTGGTGGTATACTTTAAAATAGGATAAAGTTTGGTTGCTGTACTTCTACTGTTTTGAGTCTATTAGCTTCTCTTAGCATACCTTTTTATAATGCAATGTTATGCCTTTCACTGTGATATTTTATATATTACGGAATGCTGTGTTTCACTTTTATCATTGTTGGTCTTGATGATCCTTATGGGTCCCTTTCAACTCAGTATATTCTATGATTCTGTGACTTTAGGAAATACACTGTGTACTACCTTTCACACACACGTGGGTATTTTAGTTTGACTAGAAGTTCTACCTAGGCAAATGGTGCAAGGCAAAGATCCCAATGCTGACTGCACCACTGACTCATTACAGGATTATAGTTCCTTTTCCACCATGAGACTGAGACTATTGTATTCTCAATATATTATATTACATTTTTTGCTAATATTTTGAAGTACTGAATATAAGCCATGGTGTCCTTTTGACATAGTGATTCTCCTGTGAACACCAATTTTCATGTCTTCTGATCTTTGCTGAAGAAGGTCATAGATACACCGTAAAGAGGACAGGAAAGTGAAGTGGGATACATGATGAAAAGAAGGAATGAGGAAATTACTAGTACTGCCTTGCTGATGTCTAATTTAGGGAGGTTTTGAAAGGGAATACTGTCTAAGAAAGCATGAATACCTTCTGTTTATCTGCAGCATCAGAGAAGAATTGTCTTTTAGTTTTCTGGAAAAAATATTTTAAAAAACATCTGCAGTTTTTTGCTACTTCTGAACTTTAATTGAAATGCAGAGCTTGTTTACTGTGAAGAACTGCTGAAGGAAATCCAAAAAATCATTATAGTGTCTTTGATCTTTGTCATGCAATTTCCTTTGTTCATTCTTGCATAAAAGATTTTGCTTGCACTAAGCATGTTGCTTTCTCCATTCCCGTGTTCCTGACATTATTATCTTCACTTTCTAACTCAGTGATGTTATGTGTTGTCTGACATGGCACTACAATATGGAGAGAGATTTTACATCACCACAGCTATGCTGTGGAGGAAGACTAGCAACAAGATATGGAGGTGTTGCTCTTGAATAACCTCTTGCCAGAATAGATGAGCAGGTGTGCCATCTAGAAATGGCTTATTCTACAGCTGGAACCCCCTTCTATAGTGTTTCTATGATCCCATATTGTGTCTATTTCTTGGACTTTTGCTAAAAGTAGAAGTTGTGACATATGGACAGCAATTTAGAAGTCAAGACAAACATTTGCCTAACTGATAAAGTTTCATCAGCTGATAAAAGTAAGATTCTTTTGTTAAAGAATAAAAACAGTTTCAAGTTTTGAGCCTAATGTAGAGTTAATGCTTATTCCTCTTCCATGGGGAGGGCCACAAAGATGGTCAGAGGGCTGGAGCAAATCCTGTGAAGACAGGCTGAGAGAATTGGGCTTATTCAGCCTGGAGAAGAGAAGACTTTCTCCTTTGGGAAGACTTTATAGCAGCCTTCTTTGGGAAGACTTTATAGCAACCTTCTAGTACCTAAAAGGGACCTATGAGAAAGGTGGGACAAACTTTTTGGCAATGCCTGTTGCAATAAGGCAGGGGGTAATGGTTGTAAATGAAAAGTGTGTAGATACAGACTACATATAAGGAGGATTTTTTTTTTTCAATGAGGATGGTTAACCATTGCCCAGGGGGTGGTAGATGCCTCATCCCTGGAAATGTTCAAGGTTAGGTTTAATGGGGCTCTCAAAAGCCTGAAGTAGTTCAAGGGGATTGAACTAGGTAACCTTTAAATGTTCCACCCACTTTTCTGGGGGTTGGACCCGATGATCTCTTGAGGTCCCTTCCAACCCCTACAATTCTATGATTCTATACAATTCTATGATTCTGGCTTCCGCTACATAGTTTTTCCTACATATGGGAAATATTCCTGAATTTTCAGATGACATGATTGTGTTTCTTACTCATAATGGAACTGGACTCATAGACATTCCCTCATCTTTTTCACTTGGTTCTGAACAAAGGTAATGAGTTTTCCAATGTCATGGCAAAACAAAATAGCAAAATAAATTTTACTAACTCTTGGATGCTAAAAAGTGCTTTTGATATTCCACAGAAAAATATAAATCCAAATTGATTTTCAAATTAAATTTTAATTGTTGCTAAATTATATTTGGTGTAAACTGAGACATGAAAATGTAACTTTTGTTTCATTTTGCATACAAAAAATCTGCTGAAAATTAAATCCGTTTTCATTTGTCAATTATCTAAATTTTTCCATAATTGTCTAAGGAAAAATGAAAAAAAATATAGAAAGCATTTAGTTTTGTAGATTTTGATTGTTTCTGGTCAAGTTTCATTGCCCTGGGCAAACAAGGTATATACTTCATTTTTTAATTCAGACAAAGGAGAGAAGACAAGAGAACAGTAGGCTTGGGACAGATGTCAGTTTTGGGAGAGATGCTAGTCTCAGCATGGATTCTGTGGTGATAATAGTAAAGCAGGAACCTGCAGAGACTGGTATCAGAAATGTAATAATAGCTATTTGAGAGGATCCTTCCATCACATCCAATGTAGAAGAACCTTTCACTGTGGAGAGTTATATGACTCAGCAAAAGCTTTTGTTTAAGTTTGGAAGAGATGTATATGAACACACAGTTTGCAGTAACAAGGAAGGCTCAGCCCAAGGATCTGTGATCACATAGTCTAGATTATCACTTCAGTCTAATATTCTACTAGAGCAGGAACTGGCATTCTTTTACCCGATTGACACCAGATCCTTCTCTGTGTTGATTTATGTAGTATCAATTCCGTGCCTGATCGGTGCACTTCAATATGCCACTGTTGTATATTTCTGCCATTCTTAGAACTCTCTACATCTAAGTTGGCCTCTTTTCTGTCGTGGAATTATTTAAAAATTTGTTTCAGATCTCCCTTGTGATCACCAGCACATGTTCTATTTTGTTATACTATGGTCTCTGGAACTTTTCTTTTCTTTCCTTTCTTTCAGAATAATTCCTGAAAATACAATCTCCATCTTGAATGAAAATGCATGCTCTGTTTGTGGATTCAGGATTTCCAGCCTTATTGTGTTTAGTAGCTGATCAAGTTTTAAGGGTCTTTTTGATGGACTGACTGAATCTTTGAATGTGCAGCTCATTCATCCACAGTTTTACTGGGATTTCTCCTTCTAAATAGATAAGTTATTGTCTTGCATCTCAAATTGTAGCTCAAAGTAATGCAAGAATTGTGTCTTTAGGCTCAGATACTCAGCCTTGGTACTCAAGTCCCACATGCTCCTCAAGAAATGTCCTGAAGTTGTCCCTTGGTTGCTACAGATTTCTTCAGCATTATCCTTGAGTTCTGCCTATGAGGAATATAAAATATGTCAAAATATGCATTTGATTTTAACCTGCCTTTAGCGTGAGAGTCTTTTGTCTGCCCTCTTTTCTCTCCTCAAGCAGGACAAAATAAAATCCTGAGAGGTAGAGCTCTAAGCAATTCACTTTTGGAAGATGACTTTCTTGACAGCTGCCAGTGTCCCCTGAGCACTGGATTTCTGGATGCTTTCAGTATCTGACTCTCAAAACATCTGTCAGCAACACTATTTCCAAATATATTGACATCCTGTGGCATTTGTAGTTGATATAGTTACTTTCAGGGTAGTAACTGACCTGTAAATCATAGGAGATCTTACATACCTATGTTCTCTTTGTTGGAGAGAATTCTTCCTCCTCCACTTAAATGTGGACTTTATTGTGAAATTGGTGTGGAAATTATAAGAGAAATACTGGAAGTTCAGTGGTTTCCTGCAGAATTTTCTTTCTTTTTTTTTTTTTTTAATTCCATGTTGTTTCCTCCTTATCATGCTACCTGCTTTGAAAATGAACATCATCTGCATTTAATTTTATAGAAACTCATAGAATATACGTGATTTCCCTGATATGACACTGAGCACACCAGGCATTCTGCAGGACACAGCTAATTCAACACTGATGTTCCTCTCAGAAATTCTCCATTGCTTTCCTTCCTCTCCTCTTGTTTCCGTGTATTGTGTGCTACCAGTGAAGGTGCTGCTGTTAGGCTACCTTCACTTTCTCTGCTGGTGTCCATATTCTCATGACACTTTGGTTAATGAAACCAGAAGTACATAGCACAAGGCACCTACCTTTGATGAAGTTTTCTTTCTAAAGCATGATGATGTCTTTTGCCTGATCTGTCTGATCCTTCTCATGAACTAAGCTAGCTTGACATCTCTGTGTAGCTTTCATAACAAAGTGAAAAATAAAAGATTTTTTTTTAAAGACAAGCTAGATGTAAATTTAGTTTGGTAAATTAAGTATCATTTGCTTGCTTTGTTAGTTGTGAGCCTGCATACTTTTATACTATGGTAGTTTGTTTTACATGAATTGAATGCGAGATGGCATGCGTTTCCCTCTTACAACAGTTCTGAGTAGTTCAACTCTAATTTCTGCATGTGTTTCAATGTTATCAGTGCAGTACTTTTGACTATTAGAGAAGTAATCAGAGGGAATTTATAAAAGTAATTTTTTAGTTTCCTATGGAGGTATTTTCATCCTACTGGGGTTCTATTCAAAAAAATCCTATCCTTGCTAAATATATCCATCCTTTTGAGATATATATATATATATAAAAACCTCTTTCTGTTAGTAACATTTTTATTAGTTATCACCTCTGGATTTCTTAGGTTATGGC
Source organism: Hypotaenidia okinawae (assembly GCA_027925045.1). Taxonomy (NCBI): domain Eukaryota; kingdom Metazoa; phylum Chordata; class Aves; order Gruiformes; family Rallidae; genus Hypotaenidia; species Hypotaenidia okinawae. The sequence goes on from BSDF01000008.1 coordinate 15,059,344, forward strand.
TTATTTTTCCCCCTTATGAGATTGCCAGCCCTTGCTTCCCCGTAGCATTTATTTCAGCCAAGCTACTGTATGCTTTGACAGAGATAAGAGTGTTAATTCTTTTGCAGGTTCTTTTGCAGATACAGTCAGAGGTAGACATCACATTTCCTTTTTTTTTTAATTATTACTGTGATTATTATGTTGTTTTTTCCTTTGTTTTGCCATTGTTTACCTAGAAATTATGTGCTATCATTTCTGAATTTTCCATATCAACGAATAATATTCCTTTTGCATTTTTGCCATCACTATTTTCGCTATTCTTTTATAGATATAATCTTAGTTTATTTTGCCTTTCAAGTTTTTATATTAATGTATTTACCAGGTGATACTGATTTTTGGGGTACCTTTGTTCAGAGAAAAACAGAAATTTATAAGAAGGGAGTGGTAGAACTCACTGAAGTGGAGAGCACTTAAAAAAGAAATGTACTGATTTCTTAGTGTCATGAAGCATATTTAACTCTGTATCTGTAAGTGATAAAACCAGCCTATGTTACAGTAGGCTTTTAAATACAACAGGCTCAATCTGTTTGATTAATTTGAGTGTTTACCCTGTAACTTACAGTACTTTGCATAAGAGAATTGGTTTGTCAACAAGGCAGGGAAGCTTTTGCGAAAGACATACTGCAGGTAATAGAGTATTGTTAAACTGAAGTCAATGTGCTAAAAATCTGCGTTCTGGCAATAACATTTCTGTGTACACGAGCGGCTGAGAGATGCTGTTCTATACTTCTGGCTAGATTTGAACCGGAAAACATCCCTGGGGCTTTAAACCATATAACCAGCAGGTGGTGGTGCTGCCTAAGAAATAAGTAGTGACTGAAAAGCTTCCAAGAATTGAATTTTGTGGCGGTCTTTATGTGAGGAAACATTACTTAAAAAAGAAAAATATTTCTAGTGTGTCAGGTGGCTGGTTTTAGTTGCATAGAGGTGTTTCTGGATAGGTCTGTATAGTGTAAGCACTTGTATGTAAAACTCGCGTGTATGTAAACATGCACAGCTTTTTATACTTTGTTTACATACAAAAATGATGTTATGACCTCACATGTAACAGTTTTGTGATGACCTCCATCCCAGAGGAATATTGCAGATGAACCTGAAAGAGTATTTGGGATCACTGAGCCTGATCCTGTTAACATTTAATAAATGGAAGTTTTTCCACTGATGTGAATGAAAACTGCATAAGACTGATAAGAAAGCCAGTTAAATGTCAAGATTTCAATTCTACTTGGTCAGAGACACAGACACTTCTACACCCTTTTGTGCAAGGGTAAACAACAGCCAAGAGGGAAAAGAACTTAAATGGTAGTGAAGTTTAAAAAGTACCAAACATCACCCCCCCAAAAAAAACCAAAAATCCAGTTGATTGGTGGCATATTAACCACCCAGTTAAAAAAGCCCAGAAACTGAGCAACGTCCTCGAAATTGTGTGTTTCAGATGTAAGATAACTCACTGGGAAGCAGGTGATGAATTAAAAAAAAACAAAAAACAAACCAAAATCTTGGAGGTTAAGTATACACTCCTTTGAATGTATAAGAAGCTTATGAAAATCTCTTCTTTACTCAACAATGCTGTAGTGGCAGGGAAATGGACATGGGAATCTAGCATATCTTTGTCAGGAAAAATGTTAATAAAAACACCTTTATCACAAATTTATTTTTAAACTTATCATGAGCAGGGTAGAGAAAAGGTCATTTCAGTTTAAAATTTCAGGGTATGCAGTTTGGAATTACAGTAGAAATGTGTATTTTTAAGATGTTAAGATAAATTGGCACTTTGAAGCAGAAAACAAAGTAATAATTCTAATTAGATTTCTTCAGGATGAAATCTGCACTTTTCAAAGCTATCAGGAAGGAAAAAGTTGCAGCACAATCTAGCTGAAATTTGTGGAGTCCTGCTCCAAAGAAGTTGTTATATAGCAATGTCTTTCCCATGTACTGAAATACTGTCCCGTCCTGTGGAACAAAATCTCTGCAGCAAATACAAGATTTCTAATCCTGAGTAGCAGAGCCATCACTGAGGACTCCTGTGCTTACCTTTTCCCTTAGTTACTTTTAGAGATTTTATAATTTACCATTGAATTTAGTGGAGCTGAGGGAATGTAAACAGCAACCTGTTCGTAGGCACAATAGTGAGTGGCCTATTTATTTATTTATTTATTTATTTATCTAATAGGACTTTATTTCTTCCCATGCAGAGAACTCCACTTGTTTTAGCAGGGACTGATCAGATTTTGAGTGTATTCAGTCACAAAGGGGAAACTTCCTATACTTTGTGAAAACAGGACATTCCTCCTACAGTTTGACAGATTTACATAACTACCATCTACTCTTGTTAGAGCTGGAACTTCCCCCTCCGTGTCCCTTCCAGCTGGTGTCAAAATCCTCTCTGAGGCAATAGCATAAAGGACGATCCACTTTGCTGTGTACTGAGAAGATGGTAGTCTGTAATAATGCATTAAATTTAGAACTATGGGTGTGAAAACACTGCAATATACTGCATGATGCAACTCTTAAAGAATGCCCCAAAGATGTGCCTTCTGGCTTTTCATGTCATGCCCTGGAGAAGGACCACTCGTAAAGAAATTGGTGTCATTTAATAGATACTGGTTTTTAAGGAAAGCATGGAATTAAAAAAAGATGTTGTAGTTATTCGATCTTAAAGCAATGCACCTTCCTGCATAGCTTTAAGACACAAAACACCATAATAACAATTTACTCATCACATAGGACTGTGGTATGCTCTTATGGAGTGTATGTCCTCTGTCTTTTCCAAACAGCAATAGCAACTTCACCATCCTACATCTGGTAGAACTGAGAAAATTAGGAGTTACCAGCCACATTTGCAAATAATTTGGTCGCTTGAGTCTTAGCAAGAGCTATAAGAAATGATCTCCATTAAAAGGGAAACAACTGTAAGGAAGCAACCCAAGGCTGTGTAACATATCAGTGATAAAGCTAAATTCCCAGTCAAGAGATTCCCAGTCCTCTGTAGCCATGGCATCATCAGGTAGTCTATTAAAAAGTTAACATGTTGCTTAGAGCAATCCTTTTGTACTTTGCTTCTGCCAGGCGCAGCAGCTGGAGCTCTAAAATTTGAGTTCATAACTGCTTGTGACACAGTAAGATGCATGGGGTCTGAACAAAGGCGGGTAACATTTTGCTGTTGCTCCTCCTCAGTTTTCACATAGCAGAAGAGCTTGTCATAATGAAATAACAGAAATTAAATTTTAACTCTGAGAATATTTACACTCACCGTACCCTATGAGAGGTTTTGCGTTTCCTTATTCACCAAAGTGTACTCTCAAAAGACAAAGTCAGTTGCCTTCGCTTTGATGTTTGTCTGGAGAACGGACCCCCATGAACATAGACAATGTTCTGTTTTAATGTCTACAGTGTAGACACATCTCCCTTTCTTTAGCCTTTCCCAAAATAAACTTAACTTTACCTAAATATTATTCTGTATGGGTGCAATATGTGGAGAAGTCATTTGGACAATGAAATGGAGAGGGGGAAAAACATCCACTGATGCGCTTTTTTTTTTTTTTTTTTTTTACTTTTTGTTTGACAGTTTTCCAATAACAATATAATTACTTGAATAAACAGTTGCAGAGTGAATTGTAAATTGAGAAGGCAATGGAGAATGGAGACTAGAAATCAAGAAAAACATGGGTTTTCTGGGTTTCTAAACACCTTTGCACTCTGTCTTCAAATCTATATACACATGTAACTCGAAGAGCTCAGGAACTTATCAAAGTTTCACAGAATATCAGAGCAGCCATCTAGAATACATAACAGGATCCAGTCTAGCAGCATTCCACATTTTCTATTAACTGTCTTTTTACAGCATCCAGGGAAAAGCAAAGGTGAGGAATATATTTGTAGCTAAGTTTCAATCCTTTATGTGTGAAGAGAATTAAGACTGAAAACCTCTCTATTGTTAAGCATCAAACATAAGCATTGGATGCCAATAGAAAGCAAAAATGTAAAACAATGCATTTGTTGTTCAATTTTATGTGCCTTTAGTCAAAAGGTGCAAGCCCAGGACAAAAAGAGGCGGGGAAAAAAAGAAAGATGTTTGTTGAGCTGCACTGTTTCAAAGAGAATGTCTCATGTAAGCACCATTCAGTATTTGTAAAATGTTCTGAGATGATGCATTCCTGACATTCTCGGATCTTGATGTTTTCTTATCTGCTTCAGATGGCACATACTGCAACTAAAAGCCAGTCAGCCTTGCCTGCTTTTCTTACGCTACTAGTGTGTAGAGATATGCAGTATATCTGTTTCTTCTTTTATTAAAAAAACCAAACAAACAATCAAATGCATTTTCCTGAGTTTTTAATGCACATAGAAACCAAAAGAGCCATCCTGTTTCATTTGAATTACCATTTCAGACACCAAGCAAATGCTGTTCTACGGTTTCTAAAATTAACATTCTTGTATCTCATCAAGCACCGTTGCATTGTGCATTCTAGACAATGTTTTCATTACATATCACCACCAAAAAATCAAGTAATAATTATAATTTTGTAAAATACATATTTCATTGGCATGGAGTGATTTTTAAAGGGACTGAGTAATTTTTTTTCCCAAAAAAATAACAAGTGTACTGATTAAACCATATTTTGATAGTATGCTAAATTTCAACCCCAACTGATTGGGTGCATTTTCTTTTCTGAAACTACCTTTGATAAGAAATGCATTACAAACTCATCAGTTTAGCTTCCTGTTAACAAAGAGACAGCAGCCGTCTGGATTATTCTAGATCCGCAGTGAAACTGCCACACTATGTATGCTCAAACTAAAGCTGTGCAAGTTTGACAAGGGGCAGATGAATCCAGGAGTTATTGTGCAGGGGTTTAAGTCTATGCGGCAGCTGACGGTTGAAATAATCATCTATACATCGCTCTGAGCTAGCTTGGGAAAGGTTGAAGCTGTATATTTTCAACATATCTAGCCTAATGGTTAATCTGTTGTCTTGCACAGGGGGTGCTGGGTGGAATCACAGCAACAGCTGACAGTTTGGAGGAATTGCTGTGGGTATTTTCAGTTGCCTGATTCACAAAGTGGTAGGTAGCAAAGTCTAAACAGGCTTGTCATTGGAAGAGGGAAGTCATGCTCACTGTCACTCTCATCAAAAGAACTCTGGTAGCCCAAAGCTCAATCAACATATTGATTATTTGCATTTAGAAATAGGGAGCTGCAGCTTGTCTTTGCCCACCATGTGAAAGCTGAGTGCTATGGAAGACACACCAGATTGCAGAGCAATTGCTCCTTTGGAGGGCAGTTGGGAAGATGCTTAGGAGAAAGAGAACAGTTAAGTTGCTGTGAGAAAGAAAATATTTTCTCAAACCGAGATAGTTTAACTGTTAAAATCACTCTCTGTTCTTGTAGTGCTGTATCTGGCATGTCTGCACAGTGACATGGCATTACTCACTACAGAGATTAAGGGGGTGTAGTATGAATTAGACTGAAACAAAAATGAAGTATCTGCAAGTGACAGCTCTGGCTGATGGCTGACTATGAAGGAAAATACTGTGCTAGTGTCTGGCGAAAAACAGTACTGAAAGCCTAGCAGCTGATAGAGATGGGGGAAGAAAGGAGCAGTGGGTATCGGTGGTGGTTGTTTAGAGTGTCTGGTTTTGGTCAGGATATTTTTTCTCCTTTAAAACACATTTTCATCTCCCCTTCCAGGCAAATCATGCTGAAGCCAGTTTCAGCCATTTTGTTGAAAGCGCTGTACTGGTATTCTGCCTTGTTACATTTAAATTAAAGCTCAGCCCAGTTTTTAAGTTATGGCAAGTGTATGCTCACAAAGAATAAATAGAGATTGCCATGGGCATTAGATTAACTACATTGGTTGTTTTAAAAATGTTCAGAGAGTTGCAGATTGCATTTCAAATTATCTTCATTATAATAAATAAAATGTATAGAAATAGAAACAGGCATAATTCCCTAATGCAGTCTGTAGGCAAGTGTATATTCACTGAGCTTGAAAGGGAGTTCTTGAGGATGGGAGGAAAGAATAGAAATATATGCCGCTTCAAAATACCTTTACATAAATCACATTAATATCTCACATTTTATAAACATTATTTTTTATCTGTCTAACATTGACAGGTTTCTTGGGCAAGTTCTGATTCCATTTACCAGAAGCAGGTAGTGTTCACCCAGGGTGCAACAGAGAATATGGAATTTCTTACTATTACTCTGCTCTTATCCACTCCCTTATTGTTCGCTGTTCTCAAAAAAGTATTCAAAATTTACTCTCAAAATGACCGGTATCTCTATCCTTAGTCAATAGTAACAATGTCTTATGGGTATGTGACAAGTTCTAATGAACTTTGGCAGAATAAGCAATGCAGAGAGCATGCTTGTCCTGTCACCGTTTGCATTGAAAATAAAGGCGTATGTCACTTAGATAAAGAGAAACTAATCTAACTGTGACTAGAAAATAGTTCTGTTTTAGCAGACTGGTGCTAGTGCTAAACTGATCTCAGACTTGGAAAAGAACCCTTGTGGTTCTGGATGTTGTGGTTTAACATTGCACAGCAGTGCGATAAATTACCTCAGGCCATGCAGTTTGGTTTCCAAACCTAGTGAGGCAGTGGCGTTATGTGAGGATGTATTTAGTTCCATATAATTAACAGCAACCTTTGTTTCCAAAATGTATTTTATATGTAAATCCGCCCACATAGTGGTGCATGCACCCACGAAGATTTAAAATTATTAATGAGAAGACACTGCTTTTGCTGAAAAACAAGGTGCTATAAAAACAAAAGTGGTTTAGGTTCTGTACACTATAGCATGCGTCTGCAGAAGTGACAGTGTTGGCCTGTGTTTCTCACTTAGTTGTGCAATGCTGCTTAATCTGAAAGCACAGTATTACCTGAGTTCAAAGTTGCACCTCTGTGCCTACACACATAGTTCCATGTGTAGCCTGATGTGTTGGTGTTTGTGGCACACTGTGCGTGTTCAACTTAACAGGCTATTTACATTAAGAATTACTCATTTACTCTCCCTAGTATAAAATTATATGTATATAATTGTGTTAGAGGAATGGAGAAAGAGATAATTGTCTCTACCAAAGTTTGTATATTCAGATGTTATACTGCAGTTGTTGCTTTTCATGATGGAGCGAAAAGACATGAGCCATAAACTGTTGCAGTCAGAAAGCAACTTGTCCTATGAACAGGTTATTTTGTAGTCATCCGCTGTGGGGTTTCTTCCCTTCAGCACTGAAGCAGCTGAGCTTTTGCCAGAGGCAGGAGGGTAGAGGTCATGGAATGAAACTGTTAGTTAGAAATTTTAAATCTGGAATAATTTGACAAAAATCCACAACTCTTTTATCCCTATTGTTTAATGTTTTGCTTTTCACTGGTAGTATCTATCCACATTGTTGGAAACAAGGGGAAGCAGGATATGTCTTAAGCAGCTCAGTCTGCCTTCATGCTGAACAACATCACATGATGCTATTAAATATGATGCCAAGCTCAAGCTATTAAGCTGTACTGAGAGAGAAGGTGTTTTAGTTCTGGCTCATGCTGTGCCACTGCAAGCACAAAATCTTGGGAAAGCTTGCTTTTGTCTGCATGGAATATCCCATAAGATATACACTGTTGTGGAAGTTTAGTGCTTAGTAGTCATGTCTGGTGTCTGAAACTATCGGTGAATTCCAGAAGAGACTGTAAGAAAGATTATGCTGTATCTTAAACAACTTGATTGGATGGTGGGTAAACATTATTAATACATTTTGGTCTTTTTCCATTGTGTGTGAAGATACTTTAATGTAGGAATGTACATTTATATAGATTATTTCTAATATTACTGTCTGTAGTTTAAAATTAGAACCGAATTGATACTTTTTTAAGTGTTCAAATACATCCTTGACCAGTGGCCTGTGTAGGCAGATAGGTTTCTGCAGATAAATTTTATCATCTGAAAATTGTTTCACTGGAGGAATATCAAAGATAGACGTACAAGATTTGACAAAGACCCAGTAACTCTGAGGTAAGATTGATGATTTCCAATGATACACAGCATTTTTTTGTGGAAGTTCTGCTAATCAGAGATACATGCTGTCCTCCAGTGATTTAAAACCCATCTTGAACACTCATGAGTATGCGTTATTATCGTTATACTTAACTGTCACTACTATTAGCAAAGCACAGAATAACACTGCAAGTTAGACCCTAGTTCTGTTCTCACTGATTTTTCTATCCACCTTAGTCATAGTGGTAGCAAGGCATCAATTCAGAGATCATTGAATGGGAATGGATACTTTGTCACCCAACAGTTGAAGATTGTTAAAAAGTACATTCTAATGACTATTGTAATTCGCATATAATTACCTGTTTGTGATTGACACAGATTTTTGTGCTTGCTCACAAATGGCAACCATATGGATGCTACTTATGTATCTTCCCATCGCCAGATAGTGTTTTTAGCTGATGGTAAACTAGACAAAAATGCCAAAAAGCATACTGACCTCCTGAAATAATTTTGAGCTACTATTGACTCAAAGTTGTCCATGGAAATGTTAAGGCAATTGAAACATATGAAAACAATGCTGTGAGATCTTCAGTCCATAAACTACTCCCAAGCTAACCTCCTCACCTTATAATACATAACAGAAAATTAAATCTTAGGGTCTCGGTAATATACTTTCTTCTCTATAATATACTTGTTCAGAATGGAAGAAGCATTATGCGAAGATTATTACTGAATATTTTTACCTGAAAAACATTTTATTTTTGTCTTTTACAGAGGATGGCATTTTTAGAGGTATTGATACTGAAGTTTTGATATATTAGAAACAGAAGAGTAAGAATCACAGTTTCAAGCTAATTCCATGTTTAGGAAATAAAATTTATTAGCTTTCTTTTCAGAGATGCTATGTATGGCCTCCTGAAATTTACAATATTCAGCATTTCTGAATACCCAGCAACTTCTATGTAGGTTCCTAAACATCATCTTAATTCCATAAGTCTACTTGCACAAGTTTGAAGTGTTGACCTGACTTTTTTTTTTTCCTCATTTATTTTAATAGCAGCAGAGTGCTCTACCTCCCCTGTCATTTTCAGTAGGTTCAAAGGAATAAACATCTTCCACAGCAAGTAAATCTCAAAGCCTTTATCAACATGTGGAAAATAAGTGTTACCTCAGACACATTTACTCTAGGATGGGATTATTGCTTAAAGATGATAATATTGTGGAATAATCCTTTTATAAGTATTGTTTTACATAAAGCCATTTTGGGAAAAAAAAAAAGCACTTAGGCAAGCTGCAGGTATAAACCTTTATTTCAGCTGTAGAAACTGATGCTCTAAGCTGTAAAGTCTGTAATTCCACATGATACCACAATTGATTCATGCTGAGGTTTGAAATAATGTTTAATACAAAGACATTAATTTAAATTTTTTTCTTATTGTTTAGAAGTAAAGAGTGGAGCTAGATCAAGTTACCCAAAATGCTCATATCAATTCAAGAATACAACTATTAATGCATTGGCTGCTGCCAAGTCCATTGAAGGAATCCCAGAACCTGTTCCACTTGTTAATAACCGTAAAGGCAGTCTCTTCCTACCCAACAACCCCTCGCTGCTGCACCTTAACTTATTGAGTTCTGATGAACAAGGAAAATCTACATATTGTAGATGGCAAAGGGCACTCAGCTTGCCTGTAAAATACCGCTACCACTCCCAAAAGCCTGGGTTGAACCAAGATCTCCGTAGGTAGCCCCGTAGTTGGATGCATAAGGCAATACCGATTGGTTTGTGCATGGTTTTGCAGTCTGTTTTTAATGTGACTATGACATTACTAATGCTCTGTTAAGTGCTTACAGATGTGGATTTCTCCAGATGCGGTGATTAATAAGTTCATTAAGATAGCTAGTCAACTAATGTTTCTGGGTGGTTTGTGCTTTATCTTTCGTATGGTTTATTTGCTCTGAAGAATTTACATGCTGGGCAGAATGAGTTTACCAGGTATTCCAGTTCGTGTGATGTTCAGTAACATAGATGTTATTTCAAATTCTAGCTCTTTTTTGGGTCTGAAAAACAGTGTCTGTAAACTATTCTGATAGTGACCTGGGAGAGGCAGTGAAGGAGACAGATTTATTTAAAAGATGGTAAAAAAACCAACAAAGAGTTATGAAGTTGCCCCCTGTTTCTGAAAGACATTTCCCTTATTTTGCTTAAAAAATGAAATGAGGATAAAAGTCAAGTAATACGTTGTTACAGATGTTCAGCTCCACATTAAGGCTGTTAAAATTACCAGCACATCTTAAATCAATTCATGGAACGTTGTCTGGAGGTTATGTCATTGAAATAATGAATCCTCTTTACTCAAGAATAAGCAAACATGTTAAAACATCATTGTAACTTTAAATTAAACTCCAGCATAAACTGGAGCATCTGAAGCCTCATTAGACTCGCCTGACATTTTTCTAGCACTGAGTCCTCCTGAACTGCCAAACTGTTAGATTCTCTGCCTATCAGACAAGCGAACACTGGGTTGTTACAACAGTACATTTAAGTGTTATATTAGGGATGTGCAAACAAGCTCTTTAATTTTATTAGAACTTGAAAGCTAGATTGAGTTCTGATTCTGTAAAATCCTGTTTCCAATTCTTGAATTTATTTGCAATTTTCATGAAAGCTGGTAAAGAAAGTCTGCATAATATAATACAACTGTATTTTAGGACAAAACCTGTAGCATAAAGATGTTGACAATACTAAAAATAGGGAGACATTCTCACTAACAAAAGTACTAGGTCAAACATACTACATCCTAGTTGAGTTGTCATGTATCACAGCCCATTATTCAAATATAGTTGTCTTTCACAAGAACAAGTAAATTTAAGGCTCCCTTTTAAATTAATGCAGACACAGGAACTATGCAACTAAAATGATATTTTATGACTTAACTAAAAATGCTGCTAGGTCTATTTCATCAAATATGCAGAACATTGATAAGAGTATCTGAAGGATAATAATTAAACATGGTTTATATCTTACTTAGTCATAAGAAGCGACTTGTGAGTTATCATTGCAACCCTTTTGGGAGCCAAGCATACATAATGGAGTTCATTATAGACCATAACATATTTCATCTTCATGAAGTCCCTTTCCCCATTCTTATTGGGTGGTGTTTCTAAACTGCAGATGCCCTGTAAACTCTGTGCACAGATTTCACTGAAAACTAAAATCTTGTTCGGATGTGATATGATTTAGATAGATCATCTTTCATTGCTGCAGTGAGAACGAATGGCTTCTTTGCTGAATCAAGGCATTGCTTTAGCAATAAATTGAGATCCTGCAGAAGACTTTGCTAACAGGTATTACCTAGTGAGCCACATTAGCCTTGGACTTTCTAGGCAATTAGTGACAGTAGCATACTTTGAATTTGACAAGCACATATCAAAAGAGGGAGCTTATTTATTGTAGATACAGTATCAAAAATAACTGCAGCCTGCTAGAAATCTAGTTCTAGAAAAGGTTATTACTAGTAAAACTTTAGTTTTTAATTGGATGGCAAGGTAGTATCACCTGGCAACACTGGAGAACACATATGTTGGACCGTATAATACAAAAGGTCCTTATTGTACTGACTTTCAGTATTTGAAAGGATCAGACAGGAATCTTATTAGCTAGCTGAAAACTTGGAAAAGTACTCATTTTTAATAGCATTTTCAATTCTTAATAGAAATATTTCTAGCTATAATATAATCTACATTTCACTTGTGTTAATGTAAGATTTTGCATATGCTCCTGTTGGATATATATGCTCTTTAAACTGTTAAAATAGTATAACAATACACAATCTGTTGACAAACATTCTGTAACCTCATGATAGCAGATTAAGCTCAGAGAAATTTAGAATTTTTACTACCAAGAGAGCAAAAGACATCAGTTATAACTGGTTTCTGGAAGGAATATTTTGCATGGTTCATCGTGTTCCTTTGATCTTTTGAGTGGTGGATTAATCAGAATGGAACTGAATATTTGTTTATATCCTGTAAGGAACTGGAGAGCAGAATGTATATCTTGAAAGCAACCTATTGTCTCTGTGAAATATCATGCAAATAACTTTTTGATAGAGAAGTATTAAGGCAAGACTAGGCCATTTCCAAGAGAGTGATTTGCAGAGGCTATTCTGAAATGCACAAATGATTGCACTTTCTTATAATCAGGAAGAGAGAGATTACTAACAAAATAATTCTGTGCTTATTCACTTCATTTTACAAATACTGAAATACTGAAGTGATCTAGTTTGATCCAAACAGTGAGAGAAAGAAAATTTCAATTTATATATTTTTGAGAATTTTCTATGAGCTTAGTTATTTCTTAGCCAAGCAAAGAATAACACTTGACTAATCATCAATAAACATTTCTACTATAAGACTCTGGTTAAAAAAAAAGTCAGATGGTAAGTTAATGGCTTTGTCTTTGGGGATGGAGCCCAAGAAGAAAAGAAAGCTAAGTTAGTGAAATAATTCCTTATTAGACAGTCATTGCTTTGATCATTTATGTTGGGGTAGCTGTTGGTTGGTTGTTTGCTTTTCTTTTGCAGTTCTTTCTTTTGTTTTGATTCCCTTGATGTGTTAGGTGATGCCAAGTCACTTAAAAAGACAGCACATCTGTCTCTTCAGGGCCCAGGCCTTCCATCTTGACCAAGGCAAAATGGAGTTGCATAGCAGACTTGGGCAATCAGACAGACATGACAGGCTAGAATGCAGTCTGTAATAAATTAGTGTCAGCAGAGGGTTATAGCAGAAGGATTTTGTTTAATTTCTTCCCATAAGTCTAGGGCAGGTGACATATCCAGGTTTTGTTGTTGTTTCTATGTAGCTTATTGCAAATAGATTTTTTTTTCCAGCCTCTGCTTGTGCACTGCTAATGTGTATTAAGCTCTTTTATTATAGCTGCTGCTACTACTACTACTAATCTCCTTCCTTTTAGCTTTAAAATAACAGCTTCCTAGGCATCAGTTATATCTTCCAGTTTCTTTCCAGTTAACAATAGGATGGGGAAAAAAAAACTGTACTTTTCCTTCTTTATATTAGAATAATTCAGCATTAGTGTGAATTTGAGAATGCAGGCATAAGATATTTCCATTTGATAGCACATGTAAACCTTATGTGCAGATTATCGAGTGCAGTAACAATCTCGAAAACAGTAAAGATGATAGTTAATTTCTATAGATGGGTTAGGAAGCTGCACTTGTTTAAGCGATATGTATTGTGACATAAGTTATCCAAGAGTAGTTTGTGATTGGCAAAACTGTAAGTGATTTTACATCTGGAAATTGATCCATCATTGAAAATGCACCTCATCCTCATTAAAAGATTGCATAACACGTGCATCCTCTGTTACACAGGTATTGTCTCCCCACTCCATTCAACCTCATTCTGTTCACTCCTGTTAAAATCCCTTTTGTGAGAAGGGTAGAGCGATGAGGTCTGACTTGTGCTGGAGATCTGTGCACAATGGCAGGCTGCGTTCACATTCCCACCTAACTGAATCATTGAACATCAAGGCATTGAATATTTTACATCTCTTCATGAAGACTCTGTTGTTTGGCATGTGAGGAGCAAGAACCAACTGGTGTCTAGTTCATTAGCAAAAGCAGGCTGGCAGCTGTTATGTTGGTACTGCAAATAGTACTTCATCTCTCTGGGAATATAGCAGAGCACTAATTCTACCTTTCTGTAGCGCAGATTAACTGAAAATAACTCTAAGAATAACCCGAATGTGGTTCCCCCCTTTGTTTTTGAAGTATGAAACCCATTTGAACGCCTGTGTTCAAAACCCTGGTATTCTTCCCTGCTGCTTCTTCAAACCAATCTCTTCGACTAACATGTATTTGATTTTTATTACTGTTGGGCCTATGTTAGCAATGAAGTATCCGTGCGTGAATGGACATAGAGTGTGTGTTCTTTGCTACTTCACTTGTATTTCGTATTGCACTTGGAGCAGTACTTAATCTCATGAGTTCCTTATATTTCCAGTTGAAGATGAGCAGCCGTCGACACTATCACCCAAAAAAAGCAGCGAAACGGAGGCATGCGAAATTCACCCAACTCCTCGCCCAAACTGATGAGGTAAGACTGTAAGAAACTCATATCTTCATCTCCTTTCTTCCTTCCTTCCCCTTTTCCTCCCCCCACATCAAAACTAAGGGGAGGGGGTAGAAAAAAAGATTGTTAGATGGTTTCTGAAAGGCTGAAGTATTTATTCTGTCAGCCGGGTTGTCAGCAGTTAATGATAGAGCTGAAAAAAATTCTGTCATGAAAAACAGTTTGAAAAGCTGTTTGAAAAATACATAGGCTTTAAAGTCTTAGCTGTCACCCTGTCCTGTCCGTGTGTAGTTCTTAAACAGCAGTGGCACTAATGATAGCACTAACCAATCAGGGGAACTCATGTGGTTAGTTTGCCTCAGGCAATTCTCTTTTTGTTGGATTCCCTCTGAGTACTGTTTTCTGTACTTAAGGCCATATGTGAGATGTATCATCACAATCAAAAATGAACCTGAATATTACCTTCCTTTTATCCTGTCGATTGAAATCAAATTTCTGTTAATTGATTTAGACTGATAAAAAAGTCTAATAATCTATGTACTTGCCAAAGCAAAGTTCAAAACTAATGCAGTTTTACTCAGGCTAAAAGCACATTAATTATGAAATACAGAGATTTTTAAGAGGGTAGTATATACTTTAAAAGTGGGTGACGAAAAAATAATCTTGTTAGCGATATTTTCCCCCTGTTGCTACGTGTACATTATTTTACAGGAGTACACCTTTGTATAACTATGTAGTTTCCTTGCATATGACAAATTGCTTCTAAGAGATTTGTTAAAACTACCACTGCAACATGAAATTGGAATCTATTCGAATGATACGTGATTTGCTTTCCATCTTGCTGTTCTTCACCTTTTGGCTGCTCAAGCCAGTCAGAACAGGATCAGATAGCAGGTGTGGAGTTTCCACAAGGAGTCTGTTCCTACTCTGGTTTTATGTGTCTAAAGTAGCCAGGCTAGAACCTCAATCCATAACTGTATCCAGAACTACTTATGATAGCAGAGATTTTCCACTACATATATATACAGAAAAATGTAAACTGATTTACATATATAAACAGACACATTCATCCAGTTTGGGTGTATGTGTAACAGCAGTGACTACTCAGCTGTCAGTGAGGTTAAGCAAAAAATATTAATATGAATATATAGTTCTTTACATATATAAAATCATTCATTACTTTTATTGTTTACAATGGTTTTGTGCCTTTAATAATTCTGGATACAGCTAGGTAGTATTCTTCTTCGTAATTTAGTCAGTAGACTGGAAATTTTCTTTGGCCAGTTACAGAAACATCCATATTTGTTTATTGTTACTGCAATATAGGGCATATTCAAGGACGTAACTTGTACAAGTTGTCTTCATCTCTGTTTAGGCTACAGAACCAAAAGTGAGATTGATTCGCAGAGGAAAATGCACCCAGCTGTGGCTTTTTTTTTTCCCTATTGTCCATCTATTTCTGTTAAATGTATCATTAAAAGTTCTCTGCCTTTCTGTTAGCTCAGCCTTGCCCATATGACACTGATTTACATGCTTGTTTACAGTTTATGAGGAAGAATAAAATGAACATACTGTCAAGCTTCACATTTTTATGGTGCCGGTTGTCATGCTAGCATCATTTTCACTTTGCCTACCTTTGGACAGTCTTTTTATCTAGTGCTAATAGTTTTAACCACTTAGATTTTTAAACATATGGGAGATTCCCCACCGATCCCCCTTCCCCCCAAATCCTAATTTTGGGGAAGTAGAAATAAAAAGAAAGAGAGGGAGAGAGAAGGAGCTGAAACATTTGGAGCTGAGCACACTGTCCCTGTTTGCTATGTAAAGTATGCCTCATTTCTTTGATCTTGAGTAATAATAATTCTGGGGAGTTATACTGTTTTCATATGCTTCAAAGCTGTGTCAAAGTTTTGCTGCTTAAGGGTACTTCTTTATTCTATTGGCTCTTGGGTACTGAGATGACAGGTCCTCTGTACTAGGTGCAGGCTTTTTCAAGTCATAGCCTTCAGCAAAACATCAAATTACCAAATACAGGGTAACATACTTCTACACAAATGCCTTTCCTGTAGATATATTATACCATATATATTAAATACTTTAGTGTTACATGGTACATTTTATGTGCAATAGAAAGTGATGGTTTGAGGTAGCCTTAGGGGTACTTTTTTCCACAAGCAGAAAAAGCTAGTGTATACCGTATCAAGTATGGTTTTTACAGGACTTTCTGCCCGAAGGCCTTTGTAAATAAGTAATGATCAACAGATTGGCTGTGGGTTTTTGAAAAGCATGCCTGTGTCAGTTTGCATGATGGGGGAAGATTTTCAAAGTGGAGCCTGCTTTCATTGCCTGCTGAAGAGGGACTGAGGGAGAGTAGTCGTCCTGAGCCTGAGCTGTCTGCTCAGTAGCACATCAGAATTGCTAAACACAGGTCGAGCAGCGAGTGGAGAACTTGCCAGGCTTCCAAATCCAGACAATGTTTTCTTCCTCTTCTCCCTTGCTGCTAAATTTATTCACCAGCCCTGTTCTGGCACCCTCAGCCTCTCCCCAGACCTGACTGTCTCTTTGTCCTACCCTTCATCTACACTGACTTAACTTTGGTTCAAGGTGCTAAGTGAGAGAAAGTGGTTTGAATCAAACGAGAACTCTGTTAAGCTTTGTGTGTAATGGCCAAACGCTTTTCTCCTTTCTGATAAACAAAGGTGGGCTGTATTATCTGCTATTTTGTGTCCTCCTAAATTACCTGAAGTGACAGATACTTGCTTTCCTGCCCAGAAATCTTTAGTGTATGTCAGTTAAAAGTACACAAGAGGTAAATCAGCTAAAGCACTGTCATGTCTATAGCTGATATTTATCTTTGCAATATTTTTCCTAAATTTTCTCTAAAAGCTCCTTTTCAAAGCCAGCCTTCCCCCTGTCCCTCCCAGCAGATGGCTACTTTGCAGACTTTTCCTCAGCTATGGTCCTGGACCTAGAGTAGGGGGCAGAGGACAAGCAGAGGAATAGGCAAAGAGTTCATTTATAAATGGTAATCAGACCTGTGACTCTAGAATTACCTTCTGAGCAGCCCTACAGTTAAGATAACGTTGAAAATATGACATAGATTTTAAATTTCCACAGTGGCTGGGGCAAATAGGGGAAGAAGGTATTATGCCATGAGATAAAACGTTATGACTTCTGCTATCACTGGAGTAGAACAGAGGACAGAAGCTATATCATAGGCATTTGCTGGGACTTCATGACAAGACGTCTGACAGGTGCTTATTTAGACCTGGTCAGAAAGTGGGAATTTTTGAGATTTACTCACACATAAGTAGAAAGCTGTATTACAAAATATGACTCTCATAGATGGATCAAAGACATCTTTTCAATGTCATCTTTTTGTTGTTATTGTCTGTAAATGCCAATAAATTACTAACCAAAATAAATAGATGGTAGGCATACAAATGTTCTGCGTATATATCACAAATGGTCTAGATTCACATTTAGAAAGTCACTGTTCTAACTGAATCTGGCATCACATCAAATGACATAAGCAGAATGACACTGGTACAATGCTGGAAGAATCTAATGAATCAGGAACAAGTCCTTCAAATTCCAACTATTAGATATTCCAAATTAACTAGAAAAATACTCCATCTTGTGAAGGGTATTTCTATCTGGCTTACATCAACATAAGTTTGTCCCATTAAATCCACAAGAACGTGGTTATTATTTTAAAATAACTTACAGTCCAACAGGAAGAAACAGTTCTGTGGAGATGTGAACACAAGAACATCCTATTACAAGAAAAAGTAAAACTAAAATAGGAAGTGGAAAGAAAAGGAAGAAAAGGTGTGAGTAGCAGAGCAATCACATATCAAGTCTCCTTCTTCATGAGATGGAGAAGAAAAGTAGATCCATTTGATGCCTCTGGTGCGATGCAATGATGTCAAGTCACCTGTACAGTCACAGGTTTTGATGCATGTTACTGATGAACAGCTACGTTAAATATGAGGAGGCCATGTCGCCTGAATATCAAATAGTGAACCTAGTTTGTTGTTTTTTTTTAAAAGTGTCATTTTGGATTCCAGATTGACCAGTAAAAATGTGAAAAGCCCTGGATATTAATCAAAAAAGCCACTTAAAAGGATTGTTGCTGGGGTTCAGGTCTGCACTTAAAGCTTTGGTAGCAGCTACTGCATGAGCGGAGTACACTGACTTGAAGGAAATGTCAGCCCAGCTGAGTCAAACTACCTCTTAATGCAAGAACAAATAGTATATGACAGGGCCCAAGGGGCCTGAAGAGCAAACAAATAGTTTGTCCCTGTCCACTCTGAATGTAATGGTGTAGTTGACATAGGCCTGTAGACAAGTAGCATACTCAGCAAAGGGTCATTATCATTAGTGTCCCTGATCACATAAGAATCAGAGGACACTGGGTTTTCAGTGTGTTGCCAAGGAGAATTTCATAAGCCTGAGGATTTTTCTTGATCAAGGATCTAAAATAATTCCCAACCAAAGCATAAAACTTGCTCAGAGACTGTCAAGACCCAGCTAAGTGACACGGAAAAAAGTAAGCTTTTTGGCATACGTTTCTGGAAACCTAATGAGATTATTTATCTGAAGTTGAAGAGGAAACCTCCTGTCTTTTTTCTGGAAGTTGTATATAATGTTCTAAATATATGGATAATGGCTGTGCACATTTATCTCCTCGTCCACCCAGCCAGTTACATACCCTCAAATGTACACATGCATTTCTGCTAGTGCCACTCAGGATGAATTTGTATTGCCCCTGCTGCTGTAGCAGTGCTATTGTACAAGCTCAAACTCTGAGCTTTCTCATAGGAACAAAAAAAGAAATCAATGGGAGCATATTTAGAGGGAAACATTTCTCAAGTGAAACCTGCTAAAATAAATTCAATCCAATCATTTTCCATGACTCCCCTAAACCAGGCAAGAAGGTAAGGAAAGGTGAAAGCTCACTGATTAACCATAGTAATGGTTTGTGTTATGTTCCTCAGCCTTGGAGATTCCCATCATGTACTCTAAAATTTATGTCCTTTGTTAAGGATTTACAAGGCTAACTTTATGCAGTGCTAATATGCAGTGATAACTAAGCTGCAACACAGCAGGTATTTAATAGCACGTTTCACTTCCTGGTTTTGTTTTACAAGTTCCCCGACAACCAACATGAGCAACAGGAGTAGCTCAGTGTTACCTTAGACCTGTTTTTAACAAGATTGTAGAATGAAATGGTTTGAATGTCATGGGGTAGTATATGTTAGTTCTCTGGCCGTTGCTACCATTGGTAGTTGTGTATAAACCATGGGAATAAGAAGAGTATCAGATTTTTTTGAGAGTACTGTGAAATCTTATGCAAGTGTTTTTGAGATGAGTAGTGTCAGGAAAGGAGAATTTTCCAGCAGAAAAAATCAACAGGCTTTTTAAAAAGTTCAACTTAACAGAAGATCCACACAGATTGAGGCAACAGAAAGAAAAACAACACTAGCTTTAAAGCAGGTTTAAAGAAAATAACGTATTCTTATAAACTTTGACTTGTGATCTGGTAGCTTTTATCATAAAGTATAAAGGCCACACAATTATATGGCAAAAAGCACTGAACTGTGGGTTTGGGTTTTTTTTTTTTTTAATTTTTTTCCAAGTACATTCTCCTACCCCTCAAAGATTTCCAGTTCTGCAGCTTGATTGTGTATAAATGGGAAATATCAAAACCAAAAGACATATTGGCTGTGTGCCTTGTATCCCCCTTATTAAATTGCACCTTTAAAAGTCTAAAAGTTAACTATTTTGTTATTTTTCTGTGTGAGAGGATTCATACTTCAGAAGCATATTATGAGCATGTCCTGAGGTATCAAGATAGTTTAATGAACAAGATTCTTATGGTAATCGTCTCTGTATCAGTGTCATTAGTAGTCTTGATAAATTAGCATGAATTCTTCAGTAAGGTTTCTGAGGATAAAAAAAACTTGAGGGACACCTGAGCAGAGCAAGAGGGAAGGAAGGAGAATCGTTAGTATTCTCAGCGCCCCAATTTAGCCCATAAGGTAGCATGGGGCACTGCATACTAGGCACCATATAAGGTACATTGTTCTTTGCATATTTAAGGAAAAATCAGACTGTGAGATTGTAACCAGTATTAGGATAGCTCCTGAATATGATAATGAAAGCATGTAACAGTAAACTGCAGGTTTTCTTTATCTTGTCACTCTGGGTTTTCTTTTCTAAAGCCCAGTGCATCTGGGCACTGAATCCTTGCAAATTTCATTGCTGATTAACCTGTGAAATGAAAGACCAGTAAGAAAGTGTCATTAGTGTAACACACGTCAGCAACAAATTCTCATTACAACTTAATGCCATCCACACAGACTGCAGAGGGTCACAGGGAATGGCTAATGGTAGCCGACAAATGTTGGGTGTATTAGTCACAAAACATTTTCTGAATTCCATCAGAATGTCGTGACAACCTTCACAGCTAGTCCCAGCGAGCTGCTGGAGTCAGTGGAGTTTGCCTGTGACAAGCCGTCACTCTGTCTTGGTTGAGCTTTATAGCACCAGTCAAAGCAGTCAGAGAAGATTGAAGTGACAGAGGCCCACTGAGTAAATAGTGAAACATGCAGCACATCATGAAATATTCAGCCAGGGTGTAAAAGCTCTAAATGCTTTTTCAATTATTAGCACCTGCACTGGCTGCATACATCTAACACTAACAACATGTTAATTGCCACAATTTGTTAGGGTAGTTACGGAAGAAATTTCAAAGGCATGAGACATTCTCTAGTGTGCCTTCAATTCCTATCTTACCTTCTACAAACCCAGTCATTCCTCCTAAAATTAAGTATGTGTATGTACATTCACAAAGACACATCCACATACAGTCAGGTAGCAAAACTCAAAATTCCTGGCCTGCACCCAAGGAGAGTCTCAAGACCCTGAACCTTGGGGGGAGACTGCTGAACATCTTTTTGTGGGCAAAATCCAGATACATTATATTTCCCTGAGAAAGTTCATAATTGCAGACTTTAACAAACACAGGCTAAAAAGGAGTTATGTTGTTCCCAGGGGTGTTTTGCCATTCATTTAATATATGGATAATTTTATTGGAGGGTAGAATAAAAAGTAGTCAAGATGTTGTTTTACTGATGTGCAAAGACTTACAGATGAGAGTTTATTTTCAAACAACATCAGGGTCCCTACTGGTCATATGAATTTTTATTCCAAGTGATCAACTTACAGAGCAGCTCCACTGCAGATGGATGAGAGTATATTGTTCTAATACTTAGTAGCATAGGAATGATGGCAGGAGGGTTAAGAGAAACGTGACATAATTCAAGGATATGCTAAACAATCGTCATTTCATAAGGCAGTCATTTGCACCAAAATGATCTTTTCAATTCTGTCCATCCCCAGTCATTACTCTCCAGTTCTAGGCTCAAAAACTTTTAAGTAAATAAGTTTGCACGAGTTATAAATGTGTGCTAGGAAATCAGAAGTCTTTAAAATGTAATGTTGACTTTCCCACAATAGGTTTGCTGGAAGTGGGATTTATGGTTTTGCTTTAGGCTGTTGTCTTCCGGGCAGGCTGTTTTGGGGTTGCAGCTGTAGCATGGCATTTAGCATCGTTCTCAAGTTTAATTGATCATAAGTGGCATTATATGCTCTTCCAAACCTTGAAAAGATGGTATTTTGCTTTTAAGTCATGCGTGGATAATATCTGCCCTAAGAACCAGAGAAGCTATTTGTACACTGGGGTTATGGATGAGGGAAATTTAGCTTTCACTCCTTTTCTCCCATGCATGCTATGGATGCCTGTCTTTTCCTAGCTGAATGAACAAATGTTTTGGTCATTACAAGCCATAAAAGCCAGCATCTCAATTAAAAAACTCAATAATCCACTGTGGACTTTAATAGTTAGGAGACTGGTTTTATCCTATAATTTTAATTTTTCAAGCAGATGACTTTACAGCCCTGAAGAACATCATAGCCACAGCACAAGTATGGGCATTTCCACAGTAACCTGCTAGTGTGACTCAAGTAGAGCTTGACAGAGCCATCTTCAAGGGTGAGGGTGGCAGAGAGGCTCTAGAAACATTCAGTCCATGATTTGTCTGTAAGGGCAACAACTGTAATTCTTTGTGTAACAGAAGTTTTAATGGGAAGAGGGTGTCCAAACCCCTTAGGCAGATTTGGCAGCCTTGGCCTCTGTGTGTCTGTCTTAATTAATTTTTAGTATTTGCAAAACAGGTTTATATCATCAGATTAATGAGAGTGTATATGTCCAAAATAGTAGTGCTATTTTATTACTGTATAACTTCATAAAATGATCATGCCTTAAAAAAAGCCCAAAGATCAATTCAGGTTTCAAGTAGATAAGCCAGCAGATGTTCTAACATTTGAGGACAAAGTTGGGCCTTAGTTGCAAACAGTTTTCAACCTCCATAGACATCTTCAGACATTGCTTTGCTGAGAACGAAAAAATTTGATTAAAATAATAGCTTAGTACAGAAGATTCAAATTTAATAAACACACATATGGAAAAAACAACAATTTTTAATCAAAAAATGTAATCAAATTTTAATCAAAAATCCTGGTTTTCTTCTCAGGCACTAATCTACTATCCTAGAGTAAAAGTAGTTCAATAGTATCTATAATGATACTTTCTTCTTTTGTCTTCCATCCTGTTTTCTTCTTTTAAGGTTCCTACTTCCTATACTCCAAGCAGTGAAACAGAGAAGCCAAACAGTTTATTGTATTGTAATAAGTGCATGTATTGATTTAAAAATAGAATTAAAAATTAAAACTAAATCACAGTTTATTACCTTAAAATTCAGTGAGAACTTATAATTGATGATTCACATTCTTTGTCCCTTTCATAGCACCCTATGTTTAAACCTAAGATAACTAGAAATAATAGTATTGAGATACATTTCTGATAAATCTTTGGCATACGAATATTCCCTTTCAAGATGCAAGGCCCTCATCCAAGACTTACTTCAGACCTCAAGGCAGTAGATCATAATTTGATGTCAGGTATCTGTTATCCCCTGCTTTTTTGTTAGATTCTTTTTGATTTATGTTATTTCTGTGACTGGGATTAGAGTACTGCTAAACACTCATTTGTGTGAAAGCTTTTAAATCTCAGGATAGAAAATAAACTGTGATTAGAAAATTAGAATTTGGCATGTTTTACAAATTTGTTATAGTTTCTCTGATGGAAGAAAAGGGAAAAGGAAAATTCCCACCTATTTGCATCTAATTTCTGAAAGGGAAAGGGATAATTTAATCAGTGAACTTCGCTTTTCTTTTAGTGCTGTGCTATGAAAGGCTGATGGAAAAATGTGTTGTCAAACTTTAGGGGGAAAAAAACCCAAACAAAACAACCAGAAAGAAAAACTTCTTTCAGTGGAAGTTAGTTCCTGAAGATTCCTAACATTTTGGTAAACTTTCTTATACTGGATCACAGAACTAGCACATTCCATCAGAAAAAATGGCTAGGACAAGTACTGCTAAAAGTTGTCTGAACTTCAGTATCCATGCTTGCATACCTCACTGTACCACCTGCAACTATTTGCAGGAAGCAATGCCCCGGGGACACAGTTCATCCAGCCTGGAGTAGGGTCAGAGACTCTAGGCCAATGCTGGAGAGACTCCTCGGCTGCCAGTGGGTTGATAGTGAAATGCATTGAGCTGTGTTTCTGTTGAGTGAATGTAAAAAACTGAAAACATAGTGTTTCTTTTTTCCAGATGAGTCTCATTTATGCCTTTGCCATGTAGTGCACTGCTTTTTCTTACTGCATCAAAAACTTCTGGTTTAAATAGAACATTGTCTTAATAGTTTCTCAAGTTCTTTTAAGAGACTTTCTATGAAGTTGACCCTGTTTGAGTGAAGTGGATGAGAATTTCCCACTGATTTCAGTGGATATATAGTCAGAGTCTATAAAATTACACAAATTAATCACCCTGCTGGAATCAAAGATTATACCTTTCTCAGGCATACACGTATAACTGTTTTAGGCATGGTAACTTACTGAATTATAGTGAGGGTAAATCAGCCTATTTGATGCATGGTGCTCAAAGCCTGCTTTAGTAGCCAATGAGGAAGAGATGTTCTTTTTCCAGTCTGCTGGTTTTGAAAGCTGAGAACTTCCAAGTTTTGAGAGTCCAGCCAAAATGGACATTTCTTTACCAGTCTTAAGATGGCAAGCTGCTTTAAAATTTGGCTTCCTGTCTCAGAGCCACTTTGCATATTCCTACACTGCATGTATTCTCATCTTCGATATGTTACAATTCTGTATCAGGATATACCTTAAGACTGCAGTTTTTCCAGACAAAACTCTGGTTTCTCCTTGAATTTTAGATTTTAGGGTCAGTTTACCCTGTGACTTGTAGACACAGTCCTCCTAATGCTATTGCATAATGCAGTCCCTTAGGGGACCTTATTGTCATTTGAGAGAGTTGAATCAAGTCAGTACTTTTAGCTTAATGTTTGATTTTAGCATGTAAACTGCATAACTTCATGTATCTGTGCTTAGATGTAATGAAATTTCTGGAGATCAAGTTTATAAAAATGTCTTTTATTTGCTTCTCCTTTGAGAAGCATTGTGCTTTAAAATTTCACTGCAAAAACACTTAGAAGGTTATCACAGGTATAGTTGTCAGAGAAAATGGACATTGTTGTTTGGTATTAAAATCATGTATTCCAGATGTGGGCATTTATTAGTCAGTCTGCTCTAAAATGACATACTGTTGAATCTTTAAAGGGCTTCAGTTTGGGAAAGCAAAATATGATTGGGCAAATTGCTAAAATATTTAAAGTGCAGCCTGTTAAAGCTTTTACTGCGAAGAGCATCACGTCAGAAGTTGTATGTGGTAAAAGCAAGTAATTGGCTTTCCATACTTATGCCAGTCAGTCAGCATGGGTCTCTGTTCCTATCCCTTCTACTTCATTGATAATGCTAATAGCAACTCCAATATTTATTTTGGAGGGGTGGGGTTGGAAAGGGAAAAAAAACCTACTTCCATGGATGTGAAGAGGTCAGAAAGCCCTGTTTAAAATTAAATAGCTATTGGTATATATAGAAAGAGTATAGTAAATCTTTGAAACTGCACCCAAAATTTAAAAAAATAAGTTTTTTTTTTCAAGTTTTGTTTAGAAGTTCCCACATTGAAAACATACAAAAGTGTAAATACTTTTTTTTTGTTTTTTTTACTTTCATTCTGCTTTGTACACAGCTCTTGGGATAGCTTTCCATTCATAATTCATAATATTTTCCACTTATGTTGTCCTCAACTTGTTTTTCCCCAGGCATGACCCCTTGTTAATTCCTGGCAACGAGCAGATTGACAATATGGATGCCAATGTGAAAAAATATGATTCTACAGGGATGTTTCATTGGTGTCCAGCCAAGGATATTGAAAAGGTTATTTTGGTAGGTATTGATGATAAGTTGTGCTTGAAAAGAGGTTATTTGAACCATAGAACTTAATGGATTAATAAATTAATGGCTTAATGGATTAATAAATTAATCTCTATTATCATTATGTCCAGCATATTGAAGTCAGAAACACAGCATGGTGAAATTGAAACTAGCATTTTAGTTAAAGAATTACTATATAAAATCTGTATGCCAAATGCAACAATGAAAATTGGCCTAAAGTAGAAAATTTTTTTTTCATCAGCTACAATTTTCATATTGAGTTTAAATCTTTAGACAATATCTAAGATTGGAAATATTTACATGTTTTTGTACCCGATTTACCTCTTTACACAAGGCAAGCGTTGCTTTGTATTATCTCTTATTTATTTATGTGAATTTTGCTCTCTTAGAACTCCTCTCTCAATTTCCAACATTTCAAGATGCCCAAATAGGCCAGAGTAAGTAGTACTACTACTCTGCCTTTTTAGCATGTTGCAGCGAGCCTAGTCTGTGTTTGTTTTGTTTATTTAACTGGGGAAACCATCAAACTGACTCAAGTCATTAAAAATAATTAGAAGGCCTATCACAGACTATTTTGCTCAGTGAAAGTTTGTGCCACTTGTGTTCATGTACTCATATCTTAGAGTAACAACTAACTAACTCAAGACCTCATACACAAAACTGATGATATTTGAAATGAACTCCCTGGTGGGGAGCACTTCATAAAGCTTTTCCAGAGCCTGCTCCCTCAGATTTTCCCACACCATGGTGCGGTGTAACCAATGATGGTGACAGCTCCAGTTTATTCTAGTAATCAGGGGTTAAAAGCTTGTCTCTGGTTCTCCTTGGGGGTTTCTGTAAAAACTGAGACATTGCCTGGAACTGCAATATCTGTGTTTAAACAGTCAAGCAAATAAATTCCAAATCTGTAGAGATTGAGCTGTGAGATGAAGTTTGGCTGTAAACAGTATTCATTGATATGTATTCAGCAGGCAAGGAGATATACGTATACCTTCATGTTCCAAACACATATTAGCAGACAACCTTTTCATGTTGTCCACTTTGAAAAGTGTTTTTCCAAAAATGGCGCTGAGGAGTGCCTCATTTATCATCTCTTGGTGATGCCATGTCTATTTTTCACCCTGCTAGCCTATGAATCTGTAAGTCTGGACAGGTCCTTTCTGCTTCATGCATCAACACATAAAGACACTGCCAGCAAAATGCTTTCCTACACCTTTTCAAACTCATAGTCCACAATTTATGTCTACATTCAGATCCATGAAAATTTAATACTGTCCTTAGAGACCACAGAAGTACAGATTAGTACATGATTTGAAGATGATGAGATTTCCCAGTTTGTCTTCTAATTGATACTTGATACCTCAATCAGAAAAGAATTCGGTGTTCTTCCCAAGGCCTGTTTAGGCTCTACAAGATTACAGCAGTATAAGGTAGTAAGAACTTATTTTGACATACAGTCAAATGTGTGTTGCTACATACAGATCGATGACTACAGAGTGACAGTTTTAACATAGTTTCTTTCAAGAGTAGGCCTCTGTCTTGTAAAGTGTGAGTATTTCAGACCCATAGGCAGAGGCATGGGAAAACTTACGTGCTTCACTTGAGCATTCATGCTTGTGTTCTGCTGTTTGAAAGGCCAAGACCACTCTTGGTAGAGCTGTATGAAAATCGGTATAATTGCCCCAGAGAAATAGGAAGATAATCTGTTTTTTAACAGATAAGAAAATTTCTAATCGGAGTTCCCATGCAGTGGAAAGTAGCAGACACCTCCACTGCATATTCCAATCCATATTGCACATTTTCATGCTTCAGTAATTTAGAAAAAGGACGCATACTATGGATAAAGGGAAGATTTTGCAGTTCACCACTGTCTTTGTTCATTGGCAAAACTTATATGCTATAGTAGAGTGTAAAATGTTGTGGCAATATGGTACCAGTGGATCTGCAGCTACTTGGTGGAGTGCAATAATGCTAAGACTGGCTCCAGAAATTAAGGTCATTTTTTTCCTAACGACTTTATTTAATCATCTTGGTGTTTGAGTTTTGTGCTCAACTGACATTAGCACTGCTGAAATTAGCGCAAAAATTTATTCTTGTCACTGAAACAGGAAGATAATTCTGAACATCATTCAAATGTTCTTCATGAGTTTTCTTTCCTTCTATCTATTCAACAACTCAGGAAGTTCAATGGGCCTGAAAAGCTAGTATTAATCACAATTTTACACACTGTGTTTTCCGTACTGAGAGAGTGCTGAGATTTTTCCTGTATTCTGTGGAGTATAGTGGGCATCCATTGTAAAGCAGTGTAGAGTGTTCTTTTAATTTCTTCTAAGGGTAGCAGCAGCTTGTATTAAAATAAAAACCTTGACTCTAAGTTAATATGGTCCTCAGTTCACAAGATTTGTGTATTAGCACAAAGCCCTATTAAGACCATTGGGCATTCACATTTTCCTTTTCAAATTGGTTCTTAAAAAAAAACCCACTAGTGATTTGTCAGCTAAGCCATGGGTTTTGCATCTCCTTTCTGTAATCCTTCTAATGACTAAATACATAGTAGGTAAAATTCGGTTCTTAGATACACCCATAGTACTTTGATTGTAACCAGAGCCTTAATCCACATGTGTAGAATCACATACAGGACTAGAATATGGTCCAGTACAGCATCTTCCCAAACACTGAAGGGTGTGTAAATAAGATCGTCATTTTCTTCTACTGAGCATGTTTAATGAAGGATAAAAACAGGTAAAATGAACAGCTATTATGAAACTGCTTCTTTGTGCATGAACAATATTGACAGTTGTGTTATTCTTGGTTTAAAACTTAATATATGAATTAAAGTTCCCTTTGTTTCATTTCTCCCTTGTCTTTTTGTTTTGTTTTGTTTCATTTTTAGACTCGCAGTGAAGCAGCGATGACAGTTTTAAGTGGGCATGTAGTCGTTTGCATATTTGGGGATGTTAAATCTGCTTTGATTGGATTAAGAAATTTAGTGATGCCATTACGAGCCAGCAACTTTCACTACCATGAACTCAAGCACATTGTGTTTGTGGGTTCACTTGAATACCTGAGAAGGGAATGGGAGACACTGCATAACTTCCCCAAGGTTTCAATCTTGCCTGTAAGTCCAAAGCCATCTTATTGATACTTTGTTATTTAGGACACCAACTGGATGGATTCGTATTGACTTTGATCTTAGGCTTTTTTACTTTTGTCTACTTATAGGCCTGAGGACTTAGATTTTCTCTTTACTGTGTCTATGAAAACAGAGCCCTGTGAGACCTTATTAGAAGATATTTGCTGCAGTGTTTGGTTCCTCGTCATCCTCATCGGATGAATTTCAGCTGCTATCAAATGTATTAGCTGTGTTATATATTGAACATTCACTGCGGTGCACTGCATGTAGCCAGTTCTGATGTTGCGATTTCTCTGACAGTATAACAGTAGTTATTTATGACATTATTTATCTATTTATACCCACAAAACCTTTGAAACAATGTATTGTTGCTCTATACAATATCTAGCTATATTAATAAATTTTTTCTGTAGGCTGGACTAATTTATAAGGAACATTGCCATAGCATTTCAGTTCAGAGTCCTGCAATACTCATGTATGGAAATATAATAAAACCCCAGCCCTTTTGAAATTGATGACAAGTTCCTATTGATTTCAGTATGGACAACCACTAAAAAACCAATTCAAAGGCGTTTGGTTTTTCTTCCTCCTATATATCGTTATCATTCACTCATTTGTCCAAAGTTTAGAAACACAAGCTCCAGGAGAGACAAATGAAGCCCCCAAGCTAGTGATCCTAGGTGATCATAGCTATAAATGACCTACAAAGAGGTAGGCAGGAGGGAAATTAATCCAAAAGAGAATGTTCTGTATGTTACAGGGAAAAGTAAGTTTGGATGTTTTTTTCAAAATGAAAAATTATGAATTTGCCAGTTCCTAATAATTACATTTCAGCACTTAAATATATCAGTGTTGGATGTAACCTAAATTGAATAATCAGGAAAATAGCTATAGAGTAGAAAGACCGCCTCCACTTTCTCATTAATTCAGGCTGTAGGTCTTTGTTACTGTAAATGCAGTTTTAGTGTTAGCCCTTGGCTTTTTTCTGTAAACTGATCCAACACATGGTGTCACAAGTTTCTCAGCTGTCACAAAAATAGTGTCAATATCAGATTTGATCAGTTAATATCCTTCTCTTCCTGCCAATCCCTTTTAATTCCAGTCACTGTGAATGCTAAAGACTAAGGAACCAAAGTTAAATTAATAATACTATTGAACTGTGGAGCAGAATAGAATCCAGCTCCTACTTCCAAACCACCCAGCATATAATGTGCATCCTTTCTTATAATGTGTTTTTGAAAAGTTTTCATTCTGAATCCTAAAGAGGCATTAAGGAAATGTACACCATACTTACAATATGCAACCAGTTTGTACTCAAATTCAGGGTAGTTTTGGACTAAATTCAAGTTAAAGAACTTAAACAGTTAGCTAATGCACCTTTAAAATACAGAATATGTAAAGGAATTGTATTTTACACAGTAATCAAGGGTGCTGAAGACCACAGAGACTTCATTAGTGCCTTTCTACTTTATTTTCAGCCTATCTGGTTGTACATGTCAATATGAAGTTAAAAATACCAGCATCATCCTGATATAATTATATTAAAGTCTGCAAAAGTTTCTGAGGTCATACTGGTAGGAACTGTTTTAAAGAGAGGCCACTCAAACTCATTTCCTACTTCTCTGTGTTTTGGTTCACAAGGTAAAACTTGCTGCTGATATCTGATGGGGATGTGGTTACAGCTGAAAATAAAAACATTTGTTCTGATTCTTTTTTAAGTGGAAAATTAATTTAAAGTCTTTGTTAAAGGAGGCATTTAAGCTGCTGAATAAACTCTTGAAAAGTAGGCAAATGCCAATTTTAAATATCCTCAGGCAGCCTTAATTCTGTCCCTTTGCATAAAATCATTAGGAGTAAGCCTTTAATTAATTACATGTTTGCATATTATTTTTCCCCACAGGAATCCTGCTTCACTTGGTGCACATTACAGCCACAAAGGGCAGAATTAAGGTGGCAAGAATATCCTAACTTTTGAGTAGTCTGTAACTAAATCATACCTGTTCGATGTATACTGTTTCCTGCAATGTTTCACTGCACAAATTACTGAAAGTAACATGGACTAGTGAAGCTGGTACCTGAAAATAGGTGGCAATCACTGAATAAGAATTGAGCTCTGCCTTCACTTTGTGCATTTTAAATTCACTTTTGCATTGAATATTCTCAGTGGAGTTCAGGAGACGTTCACCATGAGTGACCGGGAGATGGAAGAGTAGGGTCTTGACTTGTTTTTATGAAAGTTGCTGTGTGACAAGGGGACAGCTTAGTCTCATCATCATCATTAGGGTCTTTGGGTACCAAACCATGTGAGGCAGCAGAGAGGAATCTAGTTTCCATAAAAAAATATTTTTTCCTGGACCTTGCACCCTTGTGAAATATACCTAATATTCCGTAACTAGAGATGGACTGTTGGATGTGAAAGGCAAGTGTTATCTTTAAACAAATAATAATGGTTTAAGTGTCACATCCCAGTCGTCCTAACTATGAAAAAGTTACCGAAACATTTAATTATTACATTCTCTGATTGAGAACTGTGGAAGCAGGAAATGCTGCATGAATTGTTCCCATTAAGAAAAAGTCTTGTTTCTGTTTCAAAGGGTTTAATCACACAACTTTGAAGATCAGTGTGTTTTCCTCTGAGAAGCACCAAAAACATGCATTGAAAAGGATTAACCTTTTTTGTGTATCGCTTCAGGTAGAAAAAAAATAGCTTTATCCTGATTGAATTTCAAATGTGTAGGACACATAAGGCTTTCTTGTTTAAACTGCTATTCTTTTGCCGAAGACCATTGTGACTGGGTGGTAGATAAATAGACATTTAAAACACACCCCTTGTTATATTCAGAGAGCCAGAGGTTGCCACATGATAGCAACTTAAATCAAGACAATTTCAAGTCACCGATGAGATGTAGAATGCTGGCATTATTCCTGTTTCTTGTTTGTTAGTAATAGCTTGACTGAGTATTGAGACTGAACCTAAAATGCTGCCATCAGCACCAACTACCCTTTAGATTAGCACACATCTCCTATTCCCTGGCACATAGTTAGACCAGCTTAATGTCAGAGCATAAAAAAGATACTTGTTAAATAATTTCCCAAAGCTCCTTCTCAATCTTTAATTTGTTTTTCTTTTTTCCTCTCTCCCCCCCCCTTTTTTTTTCTCTCTGTGCCGAAGGGTACACCATTAAGTCGGGCTGATTTAAGGGCTGTCAACATCAACCTCTGCGACATGTGCGTTATCCTGTCAGCCAATCAGAATAATATTGATGATGCTTCGCTGCAGGACAAGGAATGCATCTTGGCGTCACTCAACATCAAATCTATGCAGTTTGATGACAGCATTGGGGTCTTGCAGGCTAATTCCCAAGGTAAGGACTGCCCTATAATACTTCTCTTCAGTGCCTACAATCGGGGACAGGACCTGGCAGGAAGAATATCCTTCACTCAGTAATTCAAAGAGCCCTACATCAGCTTGCTTGACAGTTAAACCTGCTGATTGGTATGATGGCTTTTAAAGGGACAGTCACGTAGTTTCTCTGCTACATCACAAAGCACATCTTGCAGAGGAAAAATGAATGAATGTGAAACTGGCATTTTTTCTCATTTTTAAACTTTCCTAAAAATATGTATAAAGCCATTGCTTTCTCACCCTGCCTTGCTCTGTGGCTTTCTTACCAGGGCAATTGCTGTTACATAGCCAAAGCTAACATACTCACTTCAGAATACCTGAAGTCTCTGTTTAACAAGATTTCATTTTTATGTAAAACGCCTAGCTACCACAGAGAAAAAGCTGAACAATGCAGGGCAAAAAGTTAAATATAAACAAAAATTTTAAATTGTCTTTACTATCTGGTGCTTTTTTGCTCAACAGGCCAATTAGA
This sequence comes from Hypotaenidia okinawae, assembly GCA_027925045.1. Taxonomy (NCBI): domain Eukaryota; kingdom Metazoa; phylum Chordata; class Aves; order Gruiformes; family Rallidae; genus Hypotaenidia; species Hypotaenidia okinawae. The sequence continues at coordinate 15,091,905 of BSDF01000008.1, forward strand.
ATTAAATCAAAACTGATTTTTTTCCCATGGTTTGACATGTACTCATCCCATTTAAAGATATTGAGCAAAATCCTTCAGTCTTTGCGGTGAGTAGGGGACCGATTCATCAGTAGCCAAAGGCTATTTTACACCAACTGTGCCTGTGCAAAGCAGCTGCAAAGCAGTCATAAGCACCCTGGCAAAGACCATCACTGTAAAAACAATCATCTTCCCATCCCTGAAGGATTCTGCAGCTCATGGAGCTGAAGTCCTACCTTTGATAAACCTATTAAGTGCTGCAGTAAATATTCCCTCTGGATGCAGCCCTGCTATAAATGTAGGTGTAGAAAGGATAGTGCTTTGGTCTGCAATTTTCCCCGTGAGCCTGACCTAGAGATAGTTTTCCCTCAAGGACTGAGAGAACTAAGTTTTTCCTCTATACACTCTAATCAGGAAATGGGATTTGTGAGCCAAATATCAGAGGCAGCAGTCTGACTTCTTGAATACAGAAACTTCTTGAACATCAAAAATTCTTTCTTAGAATTAGCAGTAAAACTGTGGAATTTAATAGTGGAGTGAAATTGTACCAGGATACTAAACATTTGAAACTTGCAAAGTCTTGTTGGTTAGTTTGCTGGTTAGCAAGTAGATTTAGAGAAGAAGAGGAATGAAATGTTTTTTTCAATCCCATAGCTGTTTGAAGCTTCAAATCGGTGGCCTGGAAGTACTACAACCCCTATTTAAAATTCTTCCCTTGAATATTTGTGAGACTGACAAGCTCACATTCTGTTAACTTAGCCATGATTAGGAAACTCTTTGCAGAAGTGGAAGACAGGCATGGAAATTCCTTGTTTTGCTGATTTAGACTGGGATTTGAAACTGTGTATGTACTTTGTGTACTTTTGCTAACAGACTATTGTGATTCTTTGGTTTTTCTATCACACATATAATTAAAATCATCAAGAAATAGAAACAGAATGTTTGTCTCACCTTTTTCCTCCCTTCCTTCCTGTTCTTGAGCATGGGCACTGAAAGAATTTCCTTCTTCTGTCTGTGCTCAAGGTTAGTGGTATTTCCAACCCTTGACTGTTGTATTCTACCTCTGGGAATACACTGAATCTTAGACCATCCTGAATGAGGTTGGAGAAACAGTCCTGTGCACCCTACCACCTGAACATCTGTCATTTTTTATACTCCATCCTTGGAGGTACTCGAGACCTGACTGCATAAAGCCCTGAAGAACCTGATCTGACCTCATAACTGACCCTGCTTTGAGCAGGAATGCAGACTGGACACCTTCGGAGGTTCCTTCCAGCCTGAATTGTTCTATGATTCTATAATATCCAGGTTGCTGCTGCAGCATAGCCCCTATAGGTCAGGAAGTGTAGACTGTGGCTGTGGTCCAGATTCCTTCAGCCCTGTTCCATGTAGCTGAAGTAGAAAGGCAGAGGCACAATAGGTTAGCACAAAGAAATTTTGGACAGTCTGCATGTAAAAAAAAAAAAGGGACTCTAACTTTTCTGGAGAAACAGGGCATGCAATAAGACAGGTAACTAGCAGCCTATTTTAGTTGGGAGCCCTGACTAGAGAGAGATTCTTCCAAAACCCGTTGCTTCAGAAAATAAATTATCTTCCTAGTAAATTCTCTGCTTATGGTATTAACAAGTCCTGAATTGGATGCATTGCTTTCACTACAGTAAATTTTCTTGAAAAGACCTTGAATATAATGGTTACCCTGTCAGAAGCAATTAAATCAGTAGATAGCACAAACTTTACTGGAAATTATATCCAATGTGACATTTTTGTCTATGAAATGCAGTTTTAACGTATGGTGGACACAACTATCATGACAATTATATAAAAAAGGCGATTCAACTTTTGCTGGTCAACAAGCAACATACTAGAACAACGTCATAGTTCCCTTGGAAATTAAGTACCTTTATTTACAGAGCAAGTTGTCATTTTACTTTTGTATAAACATTTCTTTATTATTTGACATAATTACTTATCCTTAACATATTAGCTGGCACAAACCTCAAGCATTACCAGTCGGGATGTTTCTAGATCTGAATTTGATGTAGATCTAGATTTTGAATTAAGACATTCCTCAGCAACTGCATCCCTTGAAAGAGTTTTCCGTGCTGTTCTTTTTGCTGATCTGTTGATCTATTGCTGATCACAGGAACACTGACATTAGAAAATCTCTGTGTGTGGAAGAATGTCAGTTGGCCTGTGACAGGGTGTTGAAAAGAGAAGAAACAACACAAAATATTTGAACAGCCTGAGAAATATATGGGCTAAGATGTGAGATTTTTGGTGAGGGAATTAACTGTATAATCTTACACTTGCTACTCTAAGTAATAAGCTAGTGTAATTCTGTAGTCACTAATCAGTGAAATCTCATATGAAAACCTGAGAGATAATTTATGCTTATGCCTCTGAACAAGAAAATAAGTACAGTAATTTAGATAACCGGTTATTGAATGCACAAGGATCTTTCCAGTTTTTATCTGTGATGATTACACTCCAGTGTCAGACAAAAGATGACACCAGTATAAGAAGTGCACCATAAAAAGCAGTATGCAAACATATTTAACCATCAGATAAGCCATAGTGATTGGCCAGTGCTGAAGTACAGGACCATATCTATAATTCTGTTGTTCTAAGTTGTTGGCAGAAAAAGAACCCACAAATTCAGGGATTTCATTCCCTTTTCTCCAGACCCTCACCCTTGTCACCTGCTTTAATACCAAAGTCACTTCCAGTCCAAGGCATATAAAAATTATTTGCTAGCCAACCTTCTGTATCCATACAAAGGTGTCCTTTCCAGCCAGGGACATAGCATTGTACCAACTGAACCCAGAAGCAATCTGAGAGGAAAGGTCTTGTAGAAAGAACAGGAGGGTGGACATAGCAGGCCTTCCTGATAGAGGAAGTTCTTTAACAATAGGGCCACAAATTCCCAGTGGATTAGGTTAACTGCTGAAAGAAAGTCTACTGAATTAATCTGGTTTATATCAACAAAGGATTTTCTCATTGCTGGTTCAAAATGAACTTAATACACACACAGCTGTTCTCATGCAGCAACAAAGATTTGCTAGGATCTCCTTCTAGTGTTAAAATATTCCCAGGCTTTTGGACTGGGTAGCATTCACTATCTGGACCTTTTGTAAATAGTAAGACTTTTAATCATTTAGTAAATGACAAGACTTTTGTCGCTGATCTGCTTGCCTTAAGTCCTAACTGATCCTGACAGAATTGCATCTTAACCAACCAAACTGCTCTACCTTGACATCCTGGAGAAGAAAAAAAATAACTTACAGTTCCAAGGCACAAAAAAATATTCTGGACCAGAGCTACAAAGGACCCTGGAGTACCCAGAGTCCAGTAAACTATTCAAGTTGTTAAATCTATGTTCATCATCAGCTGTCTAAGAACATGTGACTACATAGAATGTTCATGTTTGTTGTATTTTCTTTCAGTCTCACACTGTGGGAATTTTACTTGTTGTTTTACCCACCAGATGAACAGGGCCCAAGATAAAATGTTTTTCTTCAGTTGTAACTAAAACTGCTGTTTGGCTTTTTTCCCAAAAAACAGAAAGACAATTATGCTTAACTGTTTAGAGATTTATAAATGCTACACTAGAGTAGCCTCTGGGTAGTAACTTTAGATATCCAACTCAATAATTTTCTTTTATTAGATAGTGATTTAGATCTTATTTTGATTCCTATATAATAAGAGCAGTACATTTCATTAAAAAACCACTTAGGAAACAATAAAGAAAAGTGATCTTGTGGCTCCAAGCAGGTCTAAAGTACAGAAAGGGGAGGCTATATAGTAATATTTTTTCTATGGACATTACAAGACAGATCACAGTACAGCAGGGTAGATGTAATTCAGCATGGTAACAATTGCAGCTGTTTTCTGAATGACTTCAACTTACGAGAATTTTCCCTAGGAACACTATTTCAACACATGAGAGATCTTTTTAAGGCCTCCATTTACAGTTCTAGTAATAGATCCTCCATCAAGAAAGAATAAAGAGAAAAAAATAAAGAGGGGATGAACTCCTGGGTAATACATCTCATACATCATGGCAGGATTCTTTGGGGAAAATCCTATAAAATCAAGTAAACATACTCAGAATTTTACACACTGACTTTCAAGTGTAACAGATTACACAAGCTAAAATAACCTTGTACAAGTTTAGTTCCATTTGATCGAGTTCAGTTAAAAATCACTTGTCTTCATCATCATTTTTTGTTGGAGCTGCCTTAAACTTCAATGGAAAGGACAAAAACAATTAGCCACTAAGTTTCATTAGATTTATTCCAGGATCTCTTTATTAATTCTTAAATTATTGGAATTTTTGCTGGACTTAGTCTCATGCTCTGCTGCAAGAAATCTCCTGTTAAAATGAATTTGAGATCTTCATTCCATTGTGTTTGCAGGTAATATATTCTTTTTCACCTCTACCAATCAATAATGCTTGATTGTTTTGTCTCTGAATTGTTAGCAAAGAGAGAGAGAACAATAATAGTATTATCAGGTTTGGAAACAAGAATTCTTAAAGAAGGAGAAAGGATAAATACTGTCTGAGATGCTTGGCTAGCAAAGCAAGTTATATCTTTCAGAGATAACTGCATTGTAATTCTGTTTAGAAATGTTTTAAGTTCAAAACAATAGTTTTATTCCTTAAGGAGGGTTTTTTTGATGAATGGTGACTCTTATTGCTCTTATTTTGTTTTCATAAGATAGAGGTTTTAGGTGAAGATTTCAGAATTTAGGGGTTGATAATTCCTTACTTATTTTTAGGCTGTTACGGAATTCAATATTCTGTGGCAACTCCAGCACTTTTTCCTGTGTTTAATTTGTTAAATTACATGAGAATTTAGAAATTATGAGCCTTACACTCAGATAAATAAAATCAAACTCCGCTTAAGTCAGCTAAATAATTTTCAAGTTTAAGGACTGACTTAACCTCCTTAGGAAAGCATGTAAGTATGTCTAGAATATTAAATGTAGACTTAATCATAAAAATAAATTAATAGTGCTAGCGAAAAGTTAAAGATTTGGGGTAAATTTTTTAAGTGTCTAAGTGAGCTATGACACTAACTTTAATCTTCTCAACACTTAGATTCCTGGGTGTCTTTGCAACCCATTGTAATTTTGGCTGCAAAATGCTTGTTATATTTAGACAGCTCATAACTTCCTAAATCACACGGATGTTTTGAAAAATTTTCTCCTAGACAATATCAGTCTTATTAGTCACAACTGCTAGAATGGCAAGTATTTTGCATTGACATTGTGGTTATTGGTTTTTCAGTTCTGATAGTTTTGTATAGTGGTTACACCAGATTAAGGATATCTTTATGTGGTGTATTTCTGAATGCTCCTTTATTTTTACTAGCACCCGTTGTTGTAAATGAGGAAAGTAATGAACCAATTAGTAAAATCCTCTACTTGGTTGGTTATTGTTTAGCTAACTGAATTTTGAAATGTTTATTGTAGATCAGTTTCTTTATTATTTTTTCAACATAAAGGCTGACCATCCTAAGTAATGAAGTTAATAACTGAAAAATTAGATGAGGGTGTTCTAACTTCCGAGCACATGTCCCACATCACCATTTGCTCACAAAAAAATCCAATTTTTGAAGATTAGGTCACTGTGATAAATATCTAAGTATTACTTTTTTGCAGCATGCATATAATTTCTTATCCTGCTGAACCAGATGGATCAGCTGATAACTGTTATTTATTTTATGGTAGCACACTGGAGCTCTAGATGGGATTAAGAGCTTGTTGTCATAGTCCTGAAATATACAAGAATAAAATATGGCCTTTGCCCTGGCAAGTTTACAATCTGATGCCTTGCTTGTTCCAAAACTTATGTGCTCAATGTTACACAGGTTAATAAATCTCTCTGATTTCAATGAAACTATCCACCTGTGTAAAGTTAGATTATGTGCAAGTCTTTGCAAGATTTGGCGTTAAATAAGCTAAAGCATTTGGGTGTGAGAGAGGCTATTCACTTGACTTTGTTTTCTGTGCTATAGCAGCCATCCATGTTAGGACCTTGCTAGCCTTCCAGCTTTCACAAGAAACTCTTGTCAGAAAAGTTCCCACCACACACCGTTTGCATTTTTTGTATTTTCCTTGCAGCTGGACACTAACAGTAGCTGCTGGAACTTAGAACATGCAGAGAAAAGGAGGTTTTAAATTCTGTTACTTATAAATTAAAAATGCGTTGGGGAATGGCCAGAGACACACATCTATTTGACACAATATCCCTGTATTTGAGAAATGCTGTGAGGTATTAGCCCAAATACCCTTGGACTTTCACAACTGCCTCATCCTCCTCTGCTTTCAAGACACCTTCTGCTGCAGCCAGAGAAGGATAAAACTGGGCAGAGGTAGATAGTACAGTACATCAAACACGTGATTTCACACTTAAACTATAAATATATTCAACCATCCCAAGACTGTTATAAATTCACAGTGAGACTATTTTATTATTATTTGCTGTTCAACATCTTGAAAGCAAAACCCCTATTATGAAGGTGTACTATTTTGTGCATTTCTGATGCTGAGGAGTAAAAAATAAAAAATAAAAAACCAAACCGCTCTTTTTATGAGCATTAATTATACACCAGGCAAGGAAGCAATTGCCTCTATGTTATGAAATATTAAATCAAAATGCTTCCTGTTCCCAGATGTCCCAGAGATAAATACAGCAGTATTTTGAAGCCCCGCTTGGAGCTGTTTTGCCTGCAAATTTATAGTTTTGTCTCCATTTTCAGAAAACCCTGTTTTATGTGAAGTATAGCACTCTTGGTAGTTTTTAAGGAGCAAACTCCTCTGGAGTTGCCTATGTAGGCAACAACTCTTATGTAGATTGCACACAAGGGATCTGAAGTTGAAAGGCTCCTTTAAGATGACAAATGGGTTGAAAGTGTTATTGTCTTTGATTGCATGCCTTACATCATCTGTATGTAGGAATAAGAGAGCTATACTTTATCTTTAGCCATTTTATAAATATTTAAGTCCTTATAGTTGCCTAAAGATATTAAAGCATATTTTACAGTAGTTGGAATATAAATATTATATATAGCACAAGATACCAAAGTAGTTTAATGAATTCATAATTTTCTGTTCACTTTTATTGGAATGTGTTTTATGTTGCAAAACTTCCATTTAAAGAATAAGAGACCATTCTGCTCTCTGACAAGATGTGAGCCAATAGTGAATGTTATCAGAGTTGTTTTAAATGATGATATGGGACTTCAATTAGCAAGAAGAAAAGGAACATGGGTATTAGAATGTACTACACCAATCTCTGTGTTTTAACTTTAAAGAAAGTTTTTTGAAGAAACCAGTTAGGTTTTAAGTCTTTAAGAAACTGTAAGGTGTTTTGCTTCTCTGTCTCTGTGGGGTTTTTTTTAAAGTCAGTTGCAGAAGTAGATGCATATCTACATCCAATTATTCAAAAGTAATTTTTTAAAAATTTGAATTTTAATATAAAAGGCCTGTATTTCATGGCCCCCTACAAAACAGTGCTGAGGTTATTACTGTGAATCTTTCAAATTCCCATGAAATACAAAAAAAATATTTTTAGAATTTCACAGTTTCCCCGTTTCCCAGTAGGGAGTCAGTGCTGGGTAATGCTTGCTAATTACGCACAATGAAAGTAGACACACAATGCTGGTAAATTACCTGACCCTTTGCATTTTAATGAGACAACAAGGATTTCACGAAGTGATGTTGTTTCAATGGTTAATGGTGTCAGCAATGTTGTAATTGTAGACTGAGGCACATTAGCTGCACAACCACATGTAGGAAGGGTTTCTCTTGACAGGCCCTTTGGAGAATAGAACAGGGTATTATCATTAAGCCTATGTCATTTGCATGCTGCTAATCACTTACTTTATTATCTTGTGTATCCATTGTCTTTCTTTAATTGCTCTTTAAATGAAAATTAAAAATAGTTGCAATGCCCACGACACTTGTGATAGCATCTTGATTATGACGATAACTTCAAGAAAATGGAACATACAGATAATATATTGCAGCATTATAAGATAGTTTTAAAGTTATATATCATAGCAGACAGCCTCATGAGCATAATTTTGGTGTCTTTCATTGCTTCAGTGCATATTGTTTGTTTAATAAATGGTTATTTATATGCATAAAGGTGGTTACTGTTTTTTAAAGGACCAACATGAAGTCAGAGATCAATGTTGTTGTTTTCCTTTAGTAAGGAAGACATACAAGGCCTGGATACCCAGCACATTCCCCTAGTCTAACAATATTATAGGAGTAAGCTAGCTTCTACTGCTTTCCAGCTAAATCCTAGTCTCTGAAATCCATTGTAGAATAGCAGCATCTAACACCTGCTACAGAGTTGCAGAACACATAGCTTTAGGGTAAAACTTACAAAATAGTTGGTATTCTTTTCTCAAAAGTGACATGTCAATTTTTAAGTTTAGCATGGTTAATTTTGAAGCAACCCAGACTTTTCCATAAAAGGCAGTCTCTAAAAACTTGGTAGCTCCTGGTTATCAAGAACCTTCCAAATCTTTCAGCATCTGCAGAGATAGATATGCAGGCTGAACTGCAGTACTGCCTTCATTTGAGAATCAATACTGCTGTGCCACTGGTAATGGTTTTTTGCAGCTTTTTTTTAACATCAGAATAAAAAAAACCTGAAAAACTAAATCTGTGTATTTTAAAGATGTTATGGTTGGATTTTTTATTGAAGGAAGAAGGATAGCCTTTGTTCTTGATTAGTTTTTGTGTATCATTTTTATTCAGCTGACCCTGGTAAGCTTATGGTTACTGGAAATTTTCATGCTGGCTTGTTTGGAGACAAGACCAATACCTGATCATTTTCAAACTTTCCTTAGAGCTCAAAAGCAGATGCAAGGAATGTATCATTTTGATTGGAACTTTCATATTGATTTGAGTTTTGGTTGCCGGTTTATATTTTGTATTCAAATTTAGATGTCAGATGCTTTTAATACTAATACAGGAGCATGATTACTGGTTAGTAGTGGGAGGCAAAGTATCTCTACAGTCTTAACAGCGTGTATATTTTCTGTAAGTTTAACTTTACAGAAGTTTTGCTTAAATGCATAGGCAGCAGTTATGATGTGATTGGGTGTCTTCACAGGATTTCCTGTGTCTGCTAAGGTTATGTCAGTCTGCTTGTTCTATAGCATGTTCTGAAAATAATCTCCAAGTGAGAACAAAGGCAGATATTTTTGAAAGAACTCTTCTAAAAAAAAATAAAATAGGAGAGATATTTCACTGAAATCAAAGAATGGCAAATGTGTAAAAATCTTGGGGGAATTGTTTAAGGACAGATGGATTCAATTAATAGCACTACAATTTTACGAGATATTCTTAAGAGCAAATGTGCCATTAGTCATATTAGCTTACTCAAAAGCAGTTTTTGTGGTAAACAAAATGAAATTCAAAAAAGGTACCTGAACTATTTGTTTTAATATTCATAATTATATTTCGTATAAATCCTCAATAATTTGTGAACTGATCCTCTTCTACCTGCTCATGTATGAAGTACTTGCTAGAACGGTAACTTCACATTTTCAGAAAAAGGTTCAGCTTTATAAAACGATCCCTATTGAATTGATTTATCTAATGTAATCTGGCTTTAAATCAATGTATTGGTGAACTCTTTCTAATAGGACAAATACCAAAAAAGATTTTCCATAATACTCCAGTTTAGCAACCTTGCTATTTGTAGTGTGTGATTAAGCAAATGGATAAATCTCAGGAACTCTATTGTCTGCACCTTGTTACCAAATCTTGTGTAGAGTTCATAAAAAGGAATTTTTGCCACAAAATCTTGAAAAAGTATTCCTTGAAGTATGATATTAATGGAGCTATTAAATATAGATTTTCAGTCATATTTATAACATTTTCTTCACCAGATATAATTCTTCCATTCTCAAACCCTCTTATTTTTTTTTTAGTGTCTAACATGTATAGTATTTTTACTAAAAACTAATGTAAATTGCAGGCTTTTTTGTTTTAAATTTCATTATTAGGTGTGAATAAGCCTAGCGTGTGACCTAAAATTAATGAAAGGGACAAAATGTCCTCATCTGTTTTCTTGTGAATAGTAGAGACCAAGTTGATAGCTAGCAGTATGGAAAGGACTGGAGTGTTTCCTTCCAGGTGTTCATGAGAGGATGGAATGGGGAAGGAGGGGACAGCCATGCCTCCTTGAGCTTTTTCTCCTAGAATAGTACTCTCTTGACTCCACAGGATTTCCTCATGTAAGTCAAAACAGGTGCTACCCTTTGATAAGCACTTTGATAAGCAATGGGAGAGAAATGCTTATGCAAAATACCTGGTGTTGCACATTTCAAAATTCTCTCCCTGCAACAAGAAAGTGATTCAGCTTATTTACTCAATAAGCGCAACCTTACCTTAATGTCTCTGAGGTCTTTCAACATTTGAGAATTTGATTATTATTAACTATTCAAATGAATATTCAGTTCTTGAGTGACAATGTAAACTCTGTCTGGATATATCTTACCTTTTGAGTGAGACAGATGTAGTCTGAATTGCATAGACAAAGACAGTGCTTCTTAAAATTTAGAATATTTCTTGATTTTTTTTTAATTACTGTTTTATGACAATATGCTTTTCAGTGTCAAATGTAAATAGGCCTCAAAATTCACCTGCAGATTTAAATTTCAGAGCGGCCCTGCCACAAACCACAGATTCAAACTTCCAAAACTACCTCTCTGGCTACAAAAATCCACATTGCAATTTGAATATGTATTCTTAGAATTCTATCAAATAACAATAAATAGACTAAAATCTCAGAAATAATAAAAACCTCTAGTTGAAAGGACAGCTATTTTCATTGATACTAATGAAATACAAAATGCAAGTAACATTTTATTTTTTATCAACCCATTTATCTCTCCAGTAAATAATAATGGATAAGAAAGTTAATGCCTTGTTTAAGTGTTTATGGAGATTATGCCATCTTTAAATCCAGAGATAGTATTTAGATGCATGAATGACAGCAAATAGTCAATATAATGCTGAAAACAAAACAAAAAGAAAACCCTTCCTCGCTGGAAGTTTTCATTATGATTGTACTGTGCGCTGGATTACATGGTGTAAATTTTATGGTTGCCACTTAATTTTTCACTACTTAAAGAACATCACATTACATTTTACTTACAACCAGCTTGGTTGCTAGTGTAATGGGTTTTGAATCCCATATAAATAAACAAAATATGGAGTTGGTGTAGAGACACTTCTGCTAGTACTTTAAATACAAAAAAGATACTTGAACTGTGAGAGGCAAGCAAAACCTTAAAGATTTGTGGTGGCTGAGCCCTGGCCAAAGGCCAGACGCCCACCAAAATCAGTCTATTACTCCCCTTCTTAGTTGGACAGGGGAGAAAAAAATATAATTGCGCGGCTCAAGACTCAAACTCGTTAATGACGAGGGCAAAACAGACTCAACACATAGTGCTGAAGAGAAAGTTATCTAATTTATTACACTACGCTTAAGAGAAAACAGTGAAAAACCAGAGTCAGGAGTGCAACCAACAATCTTGAAACAAATTCAACCAAGTAAATACTTTTCCCCCCACCACTCCCTCCTTAGCAGACTTTTAGTTAGAAGTTTGCTCCCTTCTTCCCTCCCGTTAGCATTCCAGAAGGAGCAGGGACTGAGGAAAATGGGGGTCTCGGTAACACCTTCCCCCACCCCTCCATTCTAAAGCAGACTTCCTTTTTGCCGTGATTTTGCTCCCTTCTTACCCCCGCTGCTCGCAGCACAGGACGGGAGGGCAGGGACTAGGAGATGGGGGCTTCAGTCAGTCCCTTGCAAGTTGGTTTCGTTCTCGGCCGGGATGGGGGGAATTATTCCACACAACCTCCCCCTGCTGCACCGTAGGATCTCACCCACAAGAGCCAGTCCTCCACGAACTTTCTCCAAGGCAAATCTCTTCCCACCAGGCTTCATCTCTGCTCTGGCTGGAAGCAACAAATCACAGTGTCTCTCAGTCCCACTCCTCCACGGGGCTATAGGCATCCCCCAGCAAACCTGTTTGGCTCATCTCTGTAGGTCGCTTGTGCTGGCAGGGGCTCATCCCAATGTAAGTCACGGCATCTTCTCTATGTCTCCACCGGCTCCATCCAGCGTGGAGCCTCTCCACCGGGCAGGTCGGGTCTCTGCCTCCTCCATGGGTCCTCTCCTCTGGCTACTCCATGTGCTTCTTCACCGGCTACAGAGGCATCTCTCTCCCAGGCACCTGGGCGACTCCTCCCCCGACCTTTTGTGTCTCTCAGCTGCTTACATTTATATGCAAATATATATCACAATGCCCTTAACGGGCCAAAATTGCGGCCTTCCTGGCACTCCGTGTTCTGGTGGAGTCTTTCTCTCCTATATGTGATTCTCAGAGGCGCTATTTGCAGGCTTGCAGAAGATTCTAGCAGCCATTTTCTGCATCCCCTGGCCCTCTCTCTCAGCACCCAACTATGCACAACCGCGACAAGATTTTAGTAAAAACTCTAATAAAATGAGTTAATCCATCATGATAATGAGTTACATTTCTGAGATTAAAATTCACCAAGATGGAAAAATTGTGAGCGAAAAATGTTGAAATTTAACAATGGAAAATTCATCTTTTCTTAAGGACAGTACCTCATGGGTTTTGTGTATACTTTCCCCTTTGTCTTGATACATTTGAGCAAATTGTTTATGTACACTGGTGACTGCATGCTTTGGATATTCTTACCCTAGAACGGCAATCAGAGGCAAAAGTTTCTTTCGAGCTGCTTGATTCTTAATCCTGTACTGAATGAAGCAGAGGTTCCCAAACTTCCCAGATTGGGTACTAGCAGCAGTATCATTGCTGCTCTTCAAGCAGTTGTGTCTCCACAACCTTGGACATCATTGGTAGCTAGTATATTGCTATCAGTACATCATTTAATATTAAGCACTTAGAAGGCTGTTTCAGATTTATCGTTTTTCCGTAACTGTACCATTTGTTAGAAATTTTTTAATGCAAAAAAAAAAAGAATAGAAAGAAAAGGAAATTTTCATTGTTTGTTTATTTACAGTCAGAGTAAAGAGTAATCGCAAAAAATTAGCCAGTTTTAGTATTATTTAGACCTATATTGAAACTGGAATAGAAGGTGGCATAATATATGTGTGACATACAAACCAGGGATAATATTCTGAGCTGGAGTATAAGGCTGATTTGATGTGTTAGCCATTCCTGTGAACTTGAGTCTCAGAGGGCTGACATTTCTTTTAATGCAAGTACCTTCTGTTCAAATAATTGTGCTGGTGGGATAATGTATGTGTTTTGAAAATATGCTGAAGACCCTAGGATGGTGTTTGCTTATTCCTGTTTCAAATTGGGCACAATATGTTATTTACAAGTTTCAGCTTAAACTGCAGCAGGCATGTAGGAAGTTACCTTTCTAGATCAGGAGGGTATTGTTTAAAGAAGTTTACAAATATTCCTTCAACAATTATCATTCCCCACAGTGCTAACTGCACCTGGTTGTGGGTGATTTGCTGTGCCTTCTATGGAAAAGTTGGTTGAGTCAGTGTTACACAGACTGGCAGAGTTCAAAAGAACGTGATACCTCATTTTACACATGATGTCTACCAAGATGTCTTTAACAGATTTGCTACTCTGAAGTTGTGTGTGTTATAGAAGGCAATATGTGAGTGACAAAGAGCATAACTGATTTTATGTTCCCCTACTTATGGTGTTTAGAGTTCTGGTAAAAAATTTTGGCTTGCAGAGAACCCTTGTAATGGTATAATGAAAGCATGAATGCCAGAAGAAAATTCTCTGTTAAGTGTCTCTTCAAAAGAATTTATTCACACATGAACACAAAATCCACGTTGCTTTACCCTGAGCATTTAATCAAGCCCTGAACTTTTTAAGCTGCAAATGTAATCTTTGGGAATCACCTGCATAATATCACTTGACTGTATGCTTTTATGACAACCTGTCCAGTAAAAAGTCATGACAGGATCTGGTAAGATCTGGCAGGATTTGACATAGGCACAATATGCTCTCTCATCAGCAGGCTTTGCAGAGAGCTGTGTTTTTACAGTATGGAGTGAGACAGAAGAGCTTTTGGATACTTGCAAATAGATTAGACTGTGGGAAATGTGCAGGAGGCCTATGGAGCTTACCTGACAGATAAATTAGAGGTGGTCTTGATCTGAATCCAACCTGTCTCAGAGGTCAGCTCTGGGAATCCAGTTTAGATTTCTGTGATAAAATGATGCCTTAGCCTTCACAGTTAAATCTTTGATCCCCGAGGCAGCCTTGCATGTGGGATTTTAGTTTTGACCCAGCCTGTGAGAGAACTTAATGACATTTTACCATAGGTTTCCAGCTCAGTTCCAGCTTGAGTAATTTACAAGTCTGTTGGCACTATTTAGCCCACACAGAGCATGAAGTCGACTGTAAGACCAAGTTGATGGAAAAGCAATACTGCTAGAATAGTGACAGATGTTGATTATCACAAAATGTCTGTTTAAGCATTTTGTATGGATCCATTTCCTCACCGCACACACCTGAAATTTTTGTAGAAGTTACAAAGTAATTGTACTTAAAGATGTGGAATCATCTGCTAAAGAAATTGTCAGAATACATATTACAAAAAGTGACTGCTGTGTTTATTACTGTTGCTGCTCGGGGGAGCTATTCAGATGCCTCATTTATTGGAGCTTAATAGATTAAAAGTCCAAATTGAGTCTCATGATATAAACCTAATCAAATTCTAATCTGCATAATTTTCCCATAAGCATCAATGGGAAATTTGTTTAATTTCTGTTTCCGTAGTTGCCAATCATGTGTTGGACAGCATTTTTACTTTAATTTATCAAAATATTTTTATTGATTGCTGCTATGACATCTGGCTTTGCTCTTCCTTTTTTCACTAAGGAAAAATTTACTTTATTTGATATAATGTAGTTTATAACAGCATAATGTAGAGTCTCGACTAACATGCCTGTATATAATTTTTAATGGAGCTTTCCATTTTGTTTGTAGTTATTGAATATCTGTCTGTGTGAACTAGGTAATACAGCTTAATTTATTTGATAAGTTGTATTCAGCATATTTATTTATTTATTTTTGCCTGAGGTTGAAATATGGAAGGTTGATTAATGATTTAGCTGAAAAGAATTTGGCATCATTTTATACTAAATTCTTCTAGCTGCAAACCTGTGCTACACCTAGATGCTACCAACTTTGTGCCCTAGATTTACCTAGTGTAGAAAACTATGAAATGGTAAATGGAGAGTAGGAACAATTAAAAATTTAAATTTGCAATGAAAGTAGCTAAAACCCACAGGAATTAAAATTTCTGATGTTGTTATGTGTATTCCATAGAATGTGGACTGTTTTGGATAGCCACTGATCCACAAATTGCTGAATTAACATGTTACTATTTCTTCTCTCTCTTTCCAAATATTTGTATAGTTTTGGTGGGTTTTTTTAGTCTAAAAATAGCAAAGGAAAAAAAAAAATGCCTGTAAGAAGTAGCCAAACTATGCTCTGGCACCTGGGCAGAGGTATCAGGAGTAGGTGTTATACCTACAGGTGCAGTGGACCAGAAGTAATGGTCAGTTGCCACCAAGAGATAAATTTCCACTCTAAGATCAATGTGAGAGAACTAAATTCTTTCTCAACAGGAGCAGGCTTTGGAAAAGCAGGTTCGTGAAAACAGAGGGTAGTGTAAATTTATGGAAAACCAAAGTTGATATTGCAATAAAAAACAAAACAAGAAGGTAACAAATCCAAAGACCAATTTGCAAAGAGTTAAAATATTGTCCTACCAGTTTGCTGCAAAAAACACAGCAGAAAATTAATGTGAATACATCCCAGGCAATAGAGTAAGTGTGAATTACTTTGGAAACCATTGTCCTCTGCATTCTGGAAGTCCTTTGTATTTTACTTTGTGTTTTCCTAGGTGTTTGCAATTAGAGAATTACCCAGTCATTCCACTGTTTCTGGACAGGGTTTACAAAATAGGTACTTAAATACAGCTACAAGATGGTGCTAAGTATCAGACAAAGAAGCCTTGACGATCTGTCCCATTTACTTGTTGCACAGTAGAGAACCTTCAGAATGTCTCAGTTTAATATTTGTTTTCCCTTCTTGATAGCTTAAAAGCACCAAGCAGTTACCCTGGTTTGCTTGGCTGTAACCATTGTACCTGTCTTCGTGGTCCTCATAGGTTTCTGTGCACTCTGTGCCATACAGCGCTTTAAAAAATAAGAAATTATTTTTCTAAGTTTTACACTCTCAAAATTGTTTGCTTATGCACTAGAGACTGAATAAGAAGTCACTAATGTACTTCTGGAGTACATTTTATGTTCCCAAGACAGATGTGTTTAAAACAAAATGGTTGTATTGCATAACAGGAGTTGGCCTTATTGGCTGAAAAAAACCAACCAAATAGGATATGTCAGGCCAAAGAAATCAGTAACCCAGATACAAGCTTGATTAGAGATTTACAAAATTGCTATACCAGAGAAAAAATAAGGATGAAGACTCAAAACCCCCCCCAAAAATTCATTTTGTTTTCCCTTTGCCCAATATAAAAACAAATTCAGTAAAATTGTGTTTGATTCCACTGAGAGCAGTAAGTTCATGTCAGAGAAATATTGGCTAGAAGTATTTACTGTATAGAGAAATAAAGTTTCCGTTCTAGCAGACATGAGAGAAGTGCTTTGTAACCACATATTATCTCACTTAGAATGAGGAAAATAGCAAAAAGAGAATATCAAGGCAATGGTCTGCAAAGCATAAGTAAAGAAAGCCCATTTGTTTGTTAAGTTTGAGTTGTGCAAGCTTGTGGCGAACCTCTGGCAAGCTATGGTTTAGTTAATTACATGAGATTTTGTGAAAAAATCCAGTAGTTTGATATGGACTTCATTTTGATATTTTGTGTGTGTTTGTGAAACTCAACATGAGGCTTAAACTGGAAAAAGACTTGTCTAAATATCTGTGACTAAACCCTCTAAGTTACACATGCTTCTGCACTATGCTTAAAGTATATCACTATTTCTAAGATAGCATGCTGCTCACAATTGAAAATGGAACCAGCACAGTACCATTCAATCCTAGACCTCAAGATGATCAAACTCCAATCCTTCCCTGATCTTTGTTTTTATAGCTTAATCCATCCCCACTAGAGCAGAGCTAGAACCAGTAGACCTCTAAATCCCTTACACTTTCAGCATGTGATACCACTAACCCACCCCAGAATAATTCCTATGCTTTAGGGAGCAGAAATTAGCACTGATCCCACTGCCCTGTGCTTTAATTAGTGCTTTGATTTGGACATTTTTACTGTAGGTTTCAGTAATTCAAGAGTATGGAGATGAATAGGCACTAGAGAAGAGAGCTTTCTTGGGAGGAAGGTGACAGCTTGTTCTCTCTAACAGTGGTCCTCAGTGCTCCTTTTGTTGTTTCAGGCCCAGAGCATTGGAGGGTTGTTGCAATTGAAAAAGATACCCTTCATCTCCCTCTATTCTCTGTAGATTTAGCTTGGCCTATGTTTGCGCCAGGAGCATCTCTGAAGATTATAGAATCATAGATGCTGCAGTCTCTGAGAGAGCTGAGAGCCTACACAGTAACATCTACTCTCCCACATTCCTCTCCTTTTCCAGATCTTTGGAGATAATCTCCCAGAAATTATTAGATCTTCAGGCCCAAATTACAGTAAAAGTCAGAAATGAAACCAGAATTTAGGATTACCAGGTTCTGAAGCCAAACCATGACTGCCTCAGACCACATGGGACCCTGAGGCAAGAATTGTTTCTAAATTGAATGGCTGTTAACATATTCCCATGAATGTCAGCAGCTCTTTAGCTGCATGACTGCTGCTGAACTTTCCAGGTATGCCCAAGTGGCTCTATGTTGGAGAATAACAGGTATAGTCTATCATTCAATAGAATTCACTGGAATATTAATGGGCATTGTCAGCAAACAGTAGCGAAGTGATGTAGCTGAGAGGCCCTTTTGTTAGGATAATTATTTCTTTTTGTCTGGCTCCGCTTAATGAAAATCCTTGTCCTATATTCCTGCATGATAGCTTGTTGGGGGCGTGTTTGGCAGTTCCCCATCTGTGTGTTATTCATACATGCTCAAAATATGATTGTCATACTGCTTAGATGAGCCAGAAATAGTTAATAGAATGTATGCTTTTAAAATTACAGTTTTGAGGATTTTAGTGCATATGTTACCCAGTGAGTCCCATGGCAACTTTCCCTAGAACAGCATTATTTAAAGGGCACTATCAATTTACATGGCACTTTAGTGACAAGGCCACAACCTTGAGGCCTGCCAAGTGGATTCTCAGTTTGGGAAAGTGCATTCTGCCTGCATAGAGTTTCAGTTCAGTAAAAAATATATCCCTGAAAGGAAAGGAAAGAGAAAAGGGACAGGGTAAAAGGGAAAGACGGTCATAAAGGATCAGTTATGATCCTTTAGAATGGAAGATATTTGATAAATATAACATGAAAATCCAGTTTGAGAATACACTCATCTAAATCTCAGTAGTGAAGTGAACAGAAGCAGTGCACATCCAAAAGCCAAATTTGATACTACATTAAAACCTCAGTAAACTTTTACTGGCTCATCAGCAACCTAAAGGATGTATTTATTTACTGTTCTGTAGATCATTGATGTCCTGCATTTCATGGGACATCACTCAGTTAAATGAACTACACAGGAACAAAAAACAGTGTTCTGTGGGCAGCACAATTAGCAGATCACTTGGCCATCAGGCCAGTTGCACAACAACCCGTTAAGCTGGGCAAAATATAATTACACATTGCAGTATCACTGTAGCTCTCAGAATACCTGCAAGTTACATCTGAGTTAGTGCTCCCTTGAGTTCCTGAGAGGAGCAAGGATCACCCCTGCTCAGGAGGCGTGGCTCTCACCTACTTTTGTGAGCAGTACTATGCAAGAGGGAACTTGGAAATGTTTCTCTGCACAGAATCAAGACGTTGAACCAGCAGCTTTCTGCAGAGAACTGCAGGAGGCTCAAACTCCTTCAGCTAAATTATGGCATCGGAGTCACTGCGTCTACAAGAGAGATGCTGCTGCTGGGATAGAAGCAGTGACTCCTGTTTACCAGTCCTCACTGATTTTGAGCACATCAGGAGAGCAAAGCCTGTGTTCCTCTCAGAGGCATTACACAATCCACTGTTTGGAGTGTCTTGTTTCAGAGAGGGACAGGGACTTGCTACCACCTGTTGGAGTTCAACCCATTTCTTCAGTGTGATGTGGTGGTTATCAGTATAGCCAATGGTGGTGGGTTGACCCTGGCTGGTAACTCTACCCAGTTTCTTGCTCACTTTCCTCCAGTTGGATGGGGGACAGAAACAGAAGGGCAAAAGTGAGAAGAAAAACCTCATGGGTTGAGGTTAAGACAGTTTAATAAGCAAAGAGGGAAAAAACCACAACAAAAGAAGGCACGAAAACACCCAAAAACCCCCAAGTGATGCAAAGGCACTCATTCACCCAGTACAACAATTCAGTATCAGATGCAGTGGCTGCAGGAACTGATGTGGGTATGCTGCACCTTACCTCTTAAATGTTGGCAAAGAGAATTCCCTTCTCCAGAAGCGTCCCACTGTCACCTTTTTTCCTCGTGCAGAGACTGTACTAGGGCTTGCACAGTCCTTGTGAATTTTACTCTAGAGGTTGATCCTGTTAAGCAGTTGTAGCCACAGCTCCCTTAGTTGTTTGTTGAACAAGGACACACTGTGGTTACAAGAAGATCACAACTATCAGCCCTGTTTTACGATTTTTATGAGCATTAATGGAACAAGGTTTGGGGACTGAAGGAGAAAATGGAATATGAAAAGGAAAATGAAAAGAGGCTGTGAGGAAAGCATGTCATTTCTAAATGAATGCTCTGTGCAGAGGAATTGAATCTTTTCACAGCTGAAAATGGATCTTAAATCTGATGCCTTAGCTTGTTTCAGCTTCTGTAATGAAATAGAGTTTTCCTAATACCCTGTGACCTGAATTTCTCCCTGCTTTATGGGTGCTATTCCTTGACGTACAAACCTGTATTTTCTCAAGTCAGCATTTGATGATGGATGTCAAAATACAGGTCATGTATTATGCATATAGCATTACCGATTTAAGGTGTTTACTTGTCAAGTTGAAGAAATTCAGAAATGTCACATTCACTGAATCTGCACAGCTGTCACTTGTAGTTTTTCATGCCTTTAAATGAAAGTTCTGATAAAGCAGGTTAGTTTTCCTGCAATCTTTTTTTTTTTTTTCCTTCTCTCTTCTGGAGGAAAAAAATAGAGAGCCTATCTATAGAATTTACGTTGTGACTTAGGAGCAGGAATGTGGCCTGAAGGTATACGATGCCTTATGACTCCAAACAGAGGGACATGAAATTCCCAAATACTCATATTTTCCTTTCCTGAAAATATTTCAAGATGCTTATATTTTTAAAAGTAGATTTTTAGAAGTGTCCAAATTTAGCACAGACAATGAAATTAAATTAAAATAGCAAAGATTTCTCACATCTTTCAAGACCATGGGACAAAAATTATTAAGGCAGGAGACTATTTTTCATTCAAGGAGAAAACAAAATCCTTTTAACATGCTTTCTGCATTTCAGACTGAATGCACTATGTGTGCAGCGTGCAATTACAGAGCTTCTGACAGTCTGTGTCTAACAGAAATGACACATTTACTTCAATCTTCTAGCACAATCCTAGGAAGACAAATATTTGAGGGGTTAGAGAGGTGGCTACAAATAGCCTTCGATGGATAGTCCGTGTGTGTGTGCCTCTGTGTGTGCATATTGCAGTAGAGGGAGGCCATGAAGGACTTGCACACTTAGATGCAGTTATGCCAACTTTCTTCAATTTGCTTTTATCTGCTAGGGAAATCCTGATTTTGTGCTCTCATCCTCTGAAGAGCTTGATTTGCCAAAAAACATTTTAGGGGTTGCATCCTTACATGGGGAGAGAAAAGGCTTCAGGAAAAAGGGGCCTCTAAGATGCTCCCAGCAGTACAACCTCTAGGGTGCATGGGAACAAGATCAGTTTGCTTTGCTTTCAGATAAGTGAGTGTAAAAAGTCTTGCTGTTGCCATTTTGAGTCATAATTCTGCAGAGGATCCAACTGGGCCTGCCACTTTAACTGCTCAAGGAGACCACAGCTACCTGACCTTTCTTTAATGCAGTGTGACAGAAGCTGGGTCTCACCTTTCCTATAGCATAAGAGAATGCAAAACTTAAACACTGGGGCCTGCTGCCAAAGGAGGTGTCACACTAACACCCACCTGTCCTCAGAAAGCATTCCCTCCCTTCGGAGCCCCACTTTAATTTTCCTGCTGTTGCGAGAGTGTCAGGGTTACTTCTAACTCATGAGGTGGTGCCTGAAGGAGCTCCATTAATCTCATTTTGTGAGTCTAAGAAGTCTTAGGCTCTGCCATGCAGAAGTAAGCATTCAAAGGGCCAATGTGGCTATCAGTCACAGTGCCAGACACAAGGAAATATCTGCAAACTGATACCAGTTGGGAATGCAACTCACTGTCACCATGTCGGTCTTATTGAATTAGTTTCAGCACAACCAGTAGTATTAAATGACCGACTGTTGACATTGCCAACATTTCCAATTGTCTCTAAGAAAACTCTAAAGATTTTCTGTGCACTGGTAATAGAATTGTTTTACTGTCTTATATTTGCCTATGGCAATATCTTTGTCTTGAGTGTCTGTTGAAGATACCACAACCACTTCTTTTCTCCTAAGGAATTTCTTCACAGACTTTTTACTCCCTTTTACTTATCGTGTCCTTAACAATCCTCATGTTGTATTTAGCTTTCATGTGATAGTCAGAAGGAAATTCAGACTGGTACCTTCTGGAGGGCTAAGTAAGTCTCCTCAGAGATTCTATTTTTATTAACTATATAGTCTATATATGATATAGACAAAAATGAATTGAATATCAAATAAAAAAATATTAAATCCTGTTAAATAATGACATCCAGATTTAGTGGTCCTTATAATTTCTCTTATTTAGGAACAGCATGAGAATGATGCTATTTATCACTGGAAAAGTACCATAAATCACTGAGAAACACAATATGAAAGTAGTACCACATTTTAACAACTGCAGTGTAGTTAAGAGATTTCCTGATTTGTAGGTTAGTCCTTAGACTGAGGAAAGGTAAAATAGATAATTTCATCTTCTGAATTCATTAGCAGATGAATGTGTCAATGAATTTAATGCAGTGTACCAGTTTCTATACAGCAAGACACAATGAAGTTACATCAGGAATTAATTTGGCGGTGATTAATTTAGAACTGGTATATGGAGAATTCAAAACTAATTCGTGACAGTAATGAGAGAGGACCAAAAATCTCTACTTCTGTGTAAGGTGTGAAGTCTAAGAACTCAGGCATAATGTGGCAAAAAAATTAATGGTTTTTTTCAGAAACTTGTGTTTTAAAGTAAACTTAGCTCAATCCTATTCCCAATAGACAAATATTTGCTTTAAAATGCGGTCCTGACATCGGTCTACATGAAACCCTAAAGTAAAACTCTGGCTTCACCATAACTTCTGCAATAATGACATTAAATGAACATTGCCATGCTTTCTGCAGCTTTAATGGACAAGGGAGATTGAATCCATTAGTCTTGACTGTAAATTTCTAGTCCAACTGTTGCATAGGCTTTTGTATAACTACCTGGTTTTCAGTACTTACAATCATTGAATATATTTTATTTTAAAAAAAAAGATTAAAAAATGCTCAATGTCAAGAGCTCCATTTCATACTGTGTAGAGAATTAGGCTGAAAGCACAATCTTGTTTTAGTGGTGAACCTTGATGGTCTCCAGACAGGTTTGAAAACCTGTGTCTTTTTTTTTCTGTTGTTTTTTTGTTAGATGGGCCCTTCCATGCCAGTATTCTCATAATTGTAATCCTCACAAAAATATATATTATGAATGGTATACCTGAAAAGAAAAAAGCTACAACTTTATGGCTTTTTTTGTATCGCTCACGGAAAACAGAAAATTTTAAATCCTGCTTGTTCAAATCTAAAACCAGCTTAATGAAAGCAATTTGTTTCACCAGGTCATACTACTGCTTACAAACTATACTCTTTAAAATGTTAATTGAGTTTTAAGGAAAGGTGTTTTTTTCTGGAATATTTGAAATACTAATAGAAAAAAATTAAACCTTTCCAATACTCATTTTGGTCTTTTTTTTTCTTTAAATAAGCATCGCTCTTTCCATTTTGCATCTTTTGATGCAAAGGCTACCTAGGATAACAAAACAAATTTCAGTCTCTCTGTTAGATATTTTACAGTAGAAATTACTTATATATTTGTGAAGGATTACACTTTTATGACATAATTGTTGATTTTTATTTTTTTTTTAATATCAAATATTTTTCACCATGCTTTTCCAGGAAAGAAAATCATGACAATTTTTTTCACTATGCTTTTCCAGGAAAGAAAATAAAAAAAATAGGGATAGGGAGTTCCCTGTTGGTCAGGATTGTAAACTTTCTCTCTTCTCTTTTTTTCTTTTAGGTTTTACGCCCCCTGGGATGGATAGGTCATCTCCGGACAACAGTCCAGTGCATGGCCTGTTACGTCAACCCTCCATTACAACAGGAGCCAACATCCCTATTATAACAGAGCTAGGTAAGAAAAACTAACATTTACCCTTTTATGTACATGCCCATATCTTTTTCCCACTTCCCCTGTTACGCAGACTCAGGAAAATTACCTATACTGTATCTTACGCTACTATGTTTTCTTCTCTGATAACTGTTTTGAATTAAGTCTCTCTAAAGAAAGATTAGTAGCAGTTGTTTCACTTTACTTGAATAACTGAAATATATTTTTCTCTTTCCTTTGGGTTTTCTCCATTTTCTTAAATAAACACTCTATCAGACAAGATGCTTTTTACATAGTGTAACAAATAAGCAGGGGGTCTTTGGGCTAAGGTTAGAAAAGAAAAAAAACCCCACAGTAAGTATGAGCAGATATTTCCCGTCCATTTAATCAATAGTAAGAGGCCATTTGTTTATTTCTTCATGGTCCAGAACTGTTTAATCATGTGTAACCAAACTCTGTATAATAGTATGAGACATTTTACTCCTGAGAATATGATGATGGTAGGTAACCAGGCTCTGATTTCCACTCTAGCTGTGGGTATTTATGTTGTCAAATGGTGTGATGTGAAGTGCAGAAGTTGTTCTGTTTTTTTTCATGGCAAATACAAACTTGATTTGTGGTCCTTTGTCTTTTTATTTTCCTTTCAGTTTTATTTTTTAGAGCCTTACCTGTCTTTTTCCCTTACTTTATTCTCTTTCTGTACTTTCTTTTCCCCCTAAATACTTTACTTATTAGCTAAGCCTGGCAAACTTCTGCCTTTGGTTTCAATCAGTCAGGAAAAAAACAGTGGAACCCACATTCTAATGATAACTGAACTGGGTAAGAAGTGCCTTTTTCCTTCACATCACTGTCTTATTTTCTGTTGTTGTTGTTGTTCTTACTGTCATCAGCTTTTTCTTTATTTATCTGGCTGTATCAGAGGGGCTACCCTCATGGCACTGCTTTGAATGTGTTTTATTTGTGGTTCTGGTTGAAACTGACTGTCTTGTTCTGGCCTTTCTTAATGATTTTTTTTTCATGCAGCATCAGTAAACCTTTGATCACACTCGTCTGACCTGCCGGCTGTTTTCATAGCACCTTCTCACCAATTCATTTTCTCTGGCCTGGGTCCACACCTTCCAGCCCTCCCTCCTCACCCCCCTCCCCTCCCCAATTTTTCTCTCCTTTTCTCTCTCTCTCGCTTTCTTTCTCTCTCTTTCTTCTTTTGTTATTTCAGCCTATTGTCAATTTGGTGGATATGCCTTAGCAGTTCTTACAAGAAGTCCACGAAGAAGTAAAAGATATCAGAAAAGAAACCCCAGCATTGTACTTTCCCTCAAGCTATTTGTTTATTTTGTGGAGTAGGCCTTTTCTCAGAAGCTCAGGTTTTGAAGCTGTAAAAAAGCAACCAAGCTTCTGTGTTGCTGCTCCCTCTCAACAAAGAGAGCTCTCACCAGCTTTTGCAAACAGTGTTTGATGAGCATTTCCTATGGTGTGGCACCATGTGTTCGAGACTACCTCACCTAGCCCAGAGACCTTTCATAGAAATCCTTGTGTGCTAAGTTGCATCAGGAAGATAAAGATATTGAGGATAAAACTGCACTTGCAGCATTCACATTAGATTTGTAGTGCCTTGGAAACTGACACCATGCACGGCTAGCGAGATGGTGTCAAAGTCAGGCATTAGTCTGCCAGATGTAAGTGGAAAAAGAATGCTACTGTCAGTAGTGCCTACTCTCAACTAGCAAATTAAACTAAGGCACAAGCTCTTCAAAAAGTACATTTTGAAATGACACGTCAGGCTTTCAAATACTATTTTGCTCAAGAATCTGGAGAATAAATTGATAGCCATTGTACAAAGGAGTGTTGTGGATATTGGTGTTTGCTAGGATGAAATTTTTCTGACTCCCAGGGCAGAACACTTCTCTGTTTACAATGCTGAGGTGTTATGCTTTCATGGTTGTGTCAGAGAATGAGAAGGCAGGAACCTAAATTCTTACTTCAGCTCAGGTCCTGACTGAATGATCATGGCCACATACTGGCTCAACAGGGCTCTAGAAGGAGCATAACAATGCTCATCTCTTTTAGACAGCTATTGAGAGGCTTTACCTGTAGTTACTCATGCTTTGTCAGTAAGCATGGAAAGCACAGTAGTATATGCAGATTGGAAAAAGGGTGAATGGAAAATGAAACTATGTAAGAAAGAAGATCAGAATAGAAGCAGAAGACTTTCTAACTTACAAAGTCCAGAGCCAAAACCTGATCAAGTTAACAGCATGTTGGTTTCAGAGCTCACTGGATTGGCTTACAGGATGTGATCACACAGGGAAAAGGGATGCAGTCAATGTGTGAAGTTTCAAATGCCGAAAAAACTCTTTACTTTCACTTCCTTGCATGGAAACTGAAATAAATTTGTCATTTAGTAAGTTAAAGGGTTATTTCAGTGGCATAGCTAAGCAGTCTGTGCTTTCATGTCTGAGGGGGACTAATATGAAAATGAAGTATTTGATGAAATATGATACACTCGATAAACTGATCGCAAGGAAACAATTCTTGTTAGTGGAATGAGATGAAACTGGGAAGCTTAACTATGTCGGTGAAATCCCAGAGAAGGTCTGAATGACAAATGCGACTTTATTTAGGCATTTTCTTTAAAACAGCCTGACATAGATTCCTTTTCACACCGGGTAATATAGAATTTGTGGATAAGGAAGTGAAGTTATGGAGATGTATATTTGAACAAAAGCTAGTACTGCAAGAGAGTATCTGGAGTGTATTACTCATTTGATTAGATAGATGCGTGTTAAAGGGCCAGTTTATCCTCTTTTGAGTTATAAGTGCATTAACACCACTCCAGTAAGAATTACAGCTGCACATCTAACAGATGCCTGTGGGCTGTGTCAGAGTTTTATGGACAGTCTTTATCTTACAATGGAGTTCTGACTCAGTATCTTGTGATAACATTTCACTGTACATTCATACAGCCTTAGCCACTGTACCTGACCAATGCCAAGATTGTCTTGATATGTAAAAGAGCATCATGTATCTCATTTTGAGTGCAGGCAGCTGGTGCCATGAAGCTACGTTTACAGCAAAGGGATAGCCACCTCTCAAGAGCAAGAGATAATCAAGAGATTTTTTAAATGCACATTTTCACATCCATCTTGATTTCATTTTCAGTGACGTCAAAGACACAAGTCTGTGTTTCCAGACATATGCCGTTTCTTTTTCTTTCTGACTGTGTAATGTGTAAGGTCACATGCTGGTGACCCAGAAGCAGCTTATGATTTTATTATTATTATTATTATTTTCAGTAAATGATTCAAATGTTCAGTTCTTGGACCAAGATGACGATGATGATCCAGACACAGAACTGTATCTCACTCAGCCCTTTGCATGTGGAACCGCATTTGCTGTCAGTGTGCTGGACTCTCTCATGAGCGCAGTAAGCAAACAAAATCTTTTTCATTCCCTTCCATCAGAATTACTGTGAAAAAGTATGAAAGCATAGTCCTTTTTCTACAGGTAGTCAGGAGAAGACAATTTTCTCTTAGATGTCAAGAGAATTTCAGAACATAAATGAGATTGTTTTTTAGTTGGACACAGAGACCTTAAAACAAAACCAATCTAGGACTACTCTGAGTTCACAATTTTAAAAGCAAAGAGTCTCTTGTTGGCCTTTAAGGATAATATTTTCCAAAAAATGTCATATCTCCCTTCTGAAACCCAGACCCAAATTCAGCATGTCAGTCCCTATGCTCACCATTCATGTCAGACAGCATCAGCTGTGTGTTAGGCTTTAAATTTCCTGTAGCCATGAACAATGCTATGAGTATGAGCACTGGGGGACATTGATAGAACAACTATACAAAAGCAATTGTATATGTCATAGGAACTCTCCTTATGTGAAGAGAGGTCATCATCTCTTTATCACATGAGTTGTCTCATGAATCAAAACATAAGTGCGTACCAGAAACTGCAGATGGTGGCCTCTGGTTATGTCTACATTAGGGTTTTTGCTTTGCAGACATAGTACAGTGTTGAAGTTAACACTTCAGACATACTCCATTTTATCCTCCATAACCTCATATTGGATAGGTTTTCAGACCAGTCTTGGTCTGTGTGAGCTGCAGTTCTTTCAGAGGGACCTTAAGTTCTGCTAGATGTAGCAAGATGTAGTCTTTTTAAAATCTGAGCACAGGTTTTCTGAGCTCCCTATGGAATAAAGTTCCACAATGCTGGGAATCATCTGTTGTAAACCCCATGTAATATTAGAAATGAGAGCAGATTTCCTTGAGTCAGGTCTGACCTTCACCTATATCAGAATGAAGCTTTTTGCTTTTTAAAAATATTTGTGGTGGTCCTTATTGTTTGATATTTTGTTTGTATTTCATATCTATGTATCTGTATTTGGTATTTTTATTCCCTGCTGTATTTCCAGATGTTGCATTCACAGATGAGTGTCAGTCTACACTGACGAAATTTTATTCTAATGCAGCCTAGGAGTTTGCAATAAACTCAAATAATACTTTTTTTAAGTTATTTGCCATATTTTACAGACATGACAAATTCAGAAAGCCTAAACAAGTGTACTTAAACTCAGTAACTTCTCAAATTAAAATATCTATGTATAAAATATTTAGCATTTTCACATTATAAATAGGAATAATTTAACATGAAGGTTCCAAATTTTAATACTTAGAGCTACTCACATTATCTGCTCACATTATTATCTAAATCACTGTCCCTGAGTTAATCGTTCAGTAGAGCACTTCCAGAATCTTAGTAAAAGTAGGGTTAATTCTCCTGATTGCCACTGGCACTGCCACAAAAAGAGACTGAAATGTTGTGGACACCATTGCTTTTTTGTACAAAGGTATGTCATGCAGATTATAGTGAGGCAATAAGAAATATGTGGAATGTGACTGTTCAGAAATTTTTACTTTCATTTGTTGTATAATCCTCACAATATATTTTGTTATTCCTAGCTTTTGCTAACTTTTAATTTTTGAAAACATGCCCTTCCATTTCTGAAATTCTTTTCTTCAACAGTCTTCTTTTCAAACATTTTCACATCTAAGTGGTCATATTATATGTCGGGCACAGTGCAGCCTGAAGCCAGAGCAGTAAATGTGATAAGAAGAGTAGGAAATTCTAACTTAGAAAAAGTACTAATCAAGAAGACAAGCCAAGTATTCAGTCAGTTGGAATTGTTCACCATCCTGTCTTTTCTTTCACCACTTTGCTGATTGGTGGCAGCATTATTTTCTCTTTTATTCCTCAAAGGCCCAGTAAAGAGTTGGAAAAGTAGAATTCTTCCTGACCCTTCAGAAAGTATAAGACGTGTGAGATGTTTTTCCTTTACTATCCCTGTTCTCATGGGAAGGATGTATGCTCCTTTCCCTTCTTCTCCAAGGAAAAGAGCATTTCTCATACTTGCACTATATTATCTCTTTTTTCCTTCTGAAGTACACTTGCTTTTAAGGAACAACTTCTATTTATTCTGCCTAACTTCAAGCCAGTACCAGCACACTCAACTAAATTGTGACATCTGCTTTCATCCTATTAATTGCACAGGAATTCTGTAAAAGGGAAATAATTCGCACTGTGCTGGCCCATGCTAGCTCACTTTGAGATGACAATATAGTTCATTATCCAATACACTTAGTGATTCAGGGTTTTTTTATTGCTTCATTTTTATAGAAAAATTTCAACTTATGATTTCTGTTGATACCTCTAGAATGCCAATTCTTCATATGGGCTACAGTAAAAATATACAGGGCGTGGACTGCCCTATTAAGAATTAATCTCTTCTCCCACTATGGGCTTTTGTAGTAAAACAGGTGTAAGAAAGATCAGAAAGTGGAACACCCATGCATGTAGTATTCTTTCTGACCTGAAGGTAATTTGAAAAGCACATTTAGATGTATATAGAAAAATAAGTACAAAATACCTTTAAAATAATTTATTTAAGTATCCAATTTTTGAGTAATAACAATTCAACAGTCTTAATGTTATTATTTTCTTTTATATAATTGTGTTAATGTAGAAGTAGTGGACTAAACCCTACTCATGAATCATAGATCAGAAAATGCACTGTCCCTTTCTGATTCAAATCTGAATGCTAAAGAACATTACGTTCTGCTAGTTTAGTGTTATTCGCTATAAGGTGACAGTATTAGGTATTTTGAATTTTAAATTGTCTGTAGTTTTCTTATTTCAAATATGAAAGTCTTAATGAAGTTTACTTTTCAAAAAGGTATCTGTACATGGCTTGTCCTCTGGAGCAAAGGCAATATATTCTACAAGCCTATGATTCACAGTGTGGTAGTTTGAAGATCATTGCTCAGAAGACAATAACGAGCTCAAAAACTGCATTGTCTTTTTGATGAGTTGGTAACAGTGGTCTCTCCAAGCTTCCATGAAAGTGCATTATTGTACTCTGTGAGAAGACTGTAGGCATGGTTCATGTTTTAAGTGTGGCAGTGGCTATTGTTAAATTGCACCAGCTGATCATTATTATGTCTTTGAAGAGACATCTACTGCCATCAGAGTCTTGAATGATATATTAATATTTGCTTTGTCATAACATATGCAAACTCAGAAAAAGAATATATGTAGTCTGTCAGTCTCAAGGTGGTGTCATTCCTGAAAAACAAAGCACTTATCACCAAATTAAATGGGAATAGAAAAACCATGGGACTGAAAGCATCTTTTAGATAATGTGGATGTTTTGGGAAAAGACTATCTTCAGCTATAAAAATGTTACATGGCATAGGATAGCTTAAGAGAAGTAAATTTTTGAGTACTTTTTCTGGGTCCTGTTGAGATAGTTATTCCAGGAAATCCTGTGTATAAAAGGAAACCAGTTTTATCAATGCACAGCACCTTCAAAGGTTTGAATGGCTGGCCTAAGAGCCAAATCTTCTCTGTTATTCCTTTTGGCTTTGAAGCTATGAGAACAGGTTGGCACACCTCCTGTATATACCACCAACAAAAGACTGAGAGATGCTAAGGATTCCAGAATCAGATTATACCATTTAACATTTCATAGAATGATTGAACCCTTAAGGTTGGAAAAGACCTCCAAGATCATCTAGTCCAACCATCCTACTACCATCCATATTAATCACTAAACCATGTCCCTATGTACTTCATCTAACCTTTAATATCCTAGAATTTATTTCCTTGTGATAGAGCATTAGGTCTTGATTTTTCACTCTATAATACTAAATTCTACTTTTTCTTCATATAAATGAAAGCACAGAAT
This sequence comes from Hypotaenidia okinawae, assembly GCA_027925045.1. NCBI lineage: Eukaryota > Metazoa > Chordata > Aves > Gruiformes > Rallidae > Hypotaenidia > Hypotaenidia okinawae. The sequence continues at coordinate 15,122,841 of BSDF01000008.1, forward strand.
GGAAAACAATGGTGAAAATAGTTAAAAATAGGTCGAAGGCCCTTTTGTTATTGGTATGTTACTGATGTTAGCTCAGTCGTTCTTCAAGTTTGGATATATATTATTCATTCAACAGAATACCTCCAATAGAAAAAGAAAAGCAAGTTAAAATATTTGTTTGAAAGCAATGTTAAAAACTGCATGCGGTGTAGGAGGAAAAAACACTAGCAAACATAAAAAAATGGCAGATAAGTCTTGGAAAATTACAATTTTAGAGTCATTATAAATGAAAAGCAAAGTACTATTAAAGTTAAAGCAATGTTATTAAAAGATGTGCTAATTTTCAGTTACATTTTCTGTAAAAGACCAATTAGTTTAAAAGACTTGACAACATTAACAGCAAAACATAAGCACTCTGGTAATTATACTTTAAAAAATGATTGAACAAATGGGAAAACATCCCCGAAATGTTTGAAAGAGCTGCACTACAATTCTGGAGCATAGGCTAGGTGGCACTGCTAGCTCAGATATCTATGTCAGAATTTCCTTGCTGTTTGCCCAGTTTCAGTGTCTATGATGCATTTCCTTTTTTCTCTGTTTAGACTACACCTATTTCATACTCTTATTCTGGATGCTAATTATAGTGTGCCATACGGGTATTCAGTGTGAGTTTCAGCTAATGGCAGTACCAAACAAGTATTTCTTTAGTTATGATTTTACAGTCAACATCACTGGATAATGTCTTGTTACTTTAAGTACATCAGCACCTTTCCAAAGATATTGTGTAGATTGGTTTCTTACAAGTACTGGCATATCCAGGCCACACACCCTCCCACAGAGCAAGTAGAAGATCACTCTCAAATTAACTTCAGCGTACTATAATTCCAAAGGAAATGGATATAAGCCAGTTCAGCTTTTCAGTGTCCCCCAGTTCCAAACTGGCAAGAGGCAGTGAAAGGAGTCTAATATTCGTGACAATGAAAAGCATGAACAGAGGTTTTTTCCTGAGGAGTGTTAAATAAATTGGTACAAGAGAAAGCAGCCCTACTTAGCAGAAGGTGACAAATTACAGCTTTCCATTCACCCATCCTTTCTTGTTTATGGTAGGGCACTTTCTGATCAGTTGCAATGCCAGAGCAGTCAGTCCTGAAAGTTGGAATCTTTTTATCCATTGATGGCAAAACCTCAAACCCCATCATTTGGCCATACTTATCATCTGATTAAATGGTGACATCCACATCAGCCATGCTGTGAAACTCAAATTAAGCCATTGTTCCAAGATAAATGTTGCCACCTTTGCTAATAAGTGTCTTAGCTTTGCCTTAACATTTGTCTAGCAGTGGGAGGCCTTTCTCCAGTGACAGTGTTCTGTTCCATCGACATCAGACCTGATGCCTTTCTCATTTGCATCAGTTTCATAGTAGTGTATGGCCCCCAGAGTTACTCCTTGTTGGCTATATGACATAACTAAAAATTGGACCCATTATGTCTTAATTGTGCTGGGTTTTGGGGAAGTTTATTTCATTTCATTTGTATTAATGAATTTGTGGCAAGTGCCTGCCTGACTTGATATGTTACTTTATTGCTGCTTTTATTTCTCAATTTAGTATGAGATCTGTAGTAAAATGAACAATATAGCCAAAGTATAATTTCTTAGTAGATCATGCTTTAGTGAGCTACAGCTGAGTTTACAATACGGGATAATTGTGTGCTTGCACAGTACGAAGTTCAGATTGGCTGAGAGTAGATGTGTTTAAATCAGATTCTGGCTATAGTTGCTACAATTTGAATTACAGAATAATGAGACAAAGGGTTGAAAACCAAGGAAGGCTGGCCTAATGTTACCTCCTAAGGAGTAATAAAATTGTTAGTACAATCTTGTATGTTTTATCAGTCACTGCAAGTAAGCAGTCTCTAAAACCAGGCTATTGTACACAAAACATCTACCAGTCTTAGAGCAGCTGAACATTTCTTACTGCATTGTCCTCGTTGTAAACCAGACTTGAAAAATCTACCAGTAAGGATATGCTTTCCTTTTCACAGAATCACAGAAAGGTTTGGGTTGGAAAGAACCTCTGGAGATCATCTAGTCCAACCCCCTTGCTAAGGCACAATCGCCTAGAGCGGGTTGCATAGGACTCTGTCAAGGCGGGTTTTGAGTATCTCCAGAGAAGGAGACTCCACAACCTTTCTGGGCAGCCTGTTTTGTTTCACGTTCTTCTATCTTGACTTATAGAAGTAAAACTGAGAGTAACATTTTTAATAGTAGTAAATATCACTGCTTAGTGAAGAAAAAGGATTTAAAAATACTGAATGAAAGAGTGGGGAAGGCATGAGAAAAGGTACTATTGCAGAAAATGGTGCATTTTTCTGAACAGTTGTGTTTAAAGGGCCATATACAATACACTGAAGCAGATTTTTACTGGAAGGGCTCTTCTGGTTTTGAAAATTGCCATGCTTCCAACCTCTAGATCTGGCATATTTTGGCTTTATATCCATGAAACTGGTGTCAACTAACATTACTGCCTAGCTACAGAAGCAAAGAAATGATGCGAATTATTTTCGTTCTGAGTGGTATATATTGTGCACTGCCAAAGACCAAGAAAAGAGATTAAACTTAATACTTTTTATTTTTTTTCATTCCGAGCACTTCCATGTTGGAAAAGTATAGCACAGTGGGAAGAGTTGCCAAAGAGAACAACTCTGATTCTCACCTCAGGGACATCAAGGAAGAAGTAATTGAAGAGTAAAAAAATCATGCCTGAATGTCTTCTCTCTCTCACCATGGCAATTCCTATTAAGCATCATGTAATAACTCCAGACATACATTCCTGCAAGGGGTCACATTGATTTTTCTATATGTTAAGAAAGGTTTGAGTATTACACTTGAATTGTTACACAATGCATCCACATATGTGGGAGCTGATTTGAGATTAGCTGCTGGTTTAGACTAACTGAATTTTCCCTGCTAATGTCTTTACAGTACGGTTTGTATTTAAAATATGTAGTGCCTTACTGAAGCTAATTTAAAATAATTGGAGTTGATGAGATGCAAATATTTGCTCTAGGGCATGTATAACAATAACAATATGTTCCTTTCATTTTAATTTAGGCAACAGGTGAATGGCATATATGCCTAAGCTTGAAGTTATGAAACTTCAATGTTACAGTGAAAAACATTGCCCCAAAGAGTTCATTTTCTCCTGTATTAACTGTCATCTCAAGTGAACAATAAAACTGCAGTTTTATTATACAAAGAAAGAGTATCATACAGGAAGCCAGTTCTGCTTTTTTGATCTCAGGATAAAAGATTTCAACCTGTACCTCAGTTTAGCTGTGTATTAAATAAAATTGCATTTTATGGATAGAGCAATGAATTTCACTGAAAAGTATTATCAAAAAAGTATTATCTTTGGACAACAAGCACCGTGTAAGAATTCAGTGTTCATTCTTAGTAGGCTGGACTATAGACCAAGGCCTAAGTTCAATAAAAGTCACAAATCTAGCAATGTGAATCCACAAATCCAGTAATGTCAATCCTGTGTACTCTACTGTGAGCTCATTTTCTTCTCGCACGTCCCCCACACTTGCAAAGCTTCTGAAAAACAAGCATTAGTGACATTGTAAGTGATGGTGCCTCCTATTGTTCAACATTATTTTTTTACTCAGCACATTTCATTGCAGATATTAATGGAATATCTCTGAACTATACCAGTATACTTTTAAGTTAACTTGAAACTCACTCATCTGGCATTAAATTAATATTTAAAATACTCATTGTTTGCCTGACAGACCAGCGAAGCTACAGATGCTGGCAAAATGTCAGTGTGGAGTAAATCTTCCCTAATAAACCACACTTACTCTATACCCTAGAGTTTTTTAAAAGGACCACCAGGATCCCAAACTCATCATACATTTATCTGGAATGAACTCAAGATGTTTAATTGATACATGCTTATGTCTGAACACTGTCAAGTCTCGTAATAAGATGTTTAGTACAATACATTGGTTAGACTGCTAGAGTCCAGCCACAGTAATAAGTAATGACATTTGCTGCACAAAGGCAGCTCCCCAACGAATTGGTGACAAGAGTAAAAAGGCAATCTAGCCTGTGTAAGCTTTAAATGTGGTCTGAGTTTTACAATTACATGTCCTAAAGCCCATTATTAGACATGAAGGCAATGAGAAGGAAAGCAGTCATTGCATCACTACTAACACCAATTATAGGAAACATAAATCATTCAAATTTTTGTACTTTAGTAAAAATCAGCCTGAATTGGTGTTTAAAAGGAAGGATCTAGTATAGGAGTCTAATGGGATAGAACAAAATAGAGTAATTGGAGGCTGCTGTCTTTTCACTTTCTATATAAAATTATTTGAAGAGACAGCCAAGAACTTTAAACAGCAGAAACCCAGAAAAGTTGTAATTTGGATGTCTTCAGTTGTGACTTTAATGGTGTTTGCTTAAAGAGCTTTCTTTATCTCTGCAGACATACTTCAATGACAATATCCTCACACTGATACGGACATTGGTAACAGGAGGAGCCACACCAGAGCTGGAAGCACTGATTGCTGAGGAAAATGCATTGAGAGGAGGTTACAGCACACCCCAGACACTTGCAAACAGGGACAGGTGTCGAGTTGCTCAGTTGGCTTTGTATGATGGGCCATTTGCAGACCTAGGGGTAAGATCATGAGGGAGATATAGCGCCAAGGCTGGTTTGCAGTCTTATTTGTTTCTTTTCTCAGACTGAATTAAAAAATTATCTTAATTAGTGTATAATTTCTATGGTTTACTTTAATAGAGGTTTTGGATCATGTGAAAATTTACAGCACAAGGTGCCAGGTTTCCTCTTACCCTTTTAAGGAGCTATATGACTTCTGAGACTCCTTGCCTGGATATTTCTTGCAGAAAATCCTGTGTCTCCTCTTAGTTGTCAGCTAAAGAGATGGATGAGCTGACTTGGGTGATATAACAGTCTAACAATAATCCATTGTAAATGTGAGCAATGTCTGAACCTTCAGTGGGTTTTCATACGCCTATTTAGTCTTTCCGTGGAGCTTCCAGTTCTTACTTAAAATATGCTTATTACAGATTCACAGAATGGTAGGGGTTGGAAGGGGCCTCTGGAGATCATCTAGTCCAACCCCACTGCTAAAGCAGGATCACCTAGAGCAGGTTGCACAGTGTTGTGTCCAGAAAGGTTTTGACTGTCTCCAAAGAAAGAGACTCCACAACCTTTCTGGGAAGCCTGTGCCAGTGCTCTGTCACCCTCAGAGTAAAGAAGCTTTTCCTTCCTCACAGAAACGACAGGGAATCCCATTAAGGATTAAGGGTGATGAGAGTACACAGATAGAAGTAAACAGCCTTTCCATTCATATAGGAGTCCATTCATAGCCGAGCCTAACAGCTCATCAGAGCACTTGGGCATGTGGTATAACACTTCACAAATAAGTAATATAAATTCTTCAAATGCTATTTCACTGGAGCCTCAATTGCACCGTATCAGTGAAGGTATAATGCATTAATACTCAGCATTACTTACTAATCAATAATTTATACAAATTATCAAATCTAAACTTGGTTTTGCTAATCAAAATATTGTTTATGAAAAATGTTGTACATTTCATCATTATTTTGAAGTGGGAGATGTTCTATTATCCTATTAACCCCGCAGAACGCTAATTTCTGTTGTGCTCCCCAGTGAATTTATTTTTCAAAGACAACAGGATGGCTAGTGCCAAAAAAGGGTCAAAAATGCTAACAATTTAATGCCACAATTAATATAATTTGTAGAATACAAATTTTTGTGTCCAGTTCTGGGCTCCCTGTTATAAAAAGGACAGGGATCTCCTGGAGAGAGTCCAAAGAAGGGCTACGAAGATGATAAAGGGCCTGGAGCATCTCCCCTATGAGGAAAGGCTGAGAAGATTGGGACTGTTCAGCCTTGAGAAGAGAAGACTAAGGGGGGACCTAATTAATGTTTATAATTATCTTAAGCAGGGGATGCAGGGGGAATCAGCCAGCCCCTTTTCAGTGGTCTGTGGAGACAGGACAAGGGGCAATGGCTGCAAGTTGGAGCACAGGAAGTTCCGCACCAACATGCAGAGGAACTTTTTCACAGTGAGGGTGACAGAGCCCTGGGACAGGCTGCCCAGGGAGGTGGTGGAGTCTCCTTCTCTGGAGATATTCAAGACCCGTCTGGATGCCTATCTGAGTGAAATGTCCTAGGGAGCCTGCTTTGGCAGGGGGCTGGACCCGATGATCTCTCGAGGTCCCTTCCAACCCCTACAATTCTATGATTCTATGATATGCATTGTACCAAAATTTATATTTCCAGCTTAAATCTAATTACTCCTCCCAATTTTTTATCATATCATGGACCATATATCATATTGCTTTACATAATTGGACCATATCATATTGCTTTACATAATTACTTATTTGAAATAAAACATTTACATTCTTCATTTCCTTGGGTAAAAGATTCTCATTTGGGACAAACAGCTGACTTTCTATACATTGTCCTTTCTGTAAAAGCTCATACTGAAAATCCTCTTCCCTGATGTGTTAACAGAGAAAAGAAAGGAAAAAATGTGCTGGTTTTTGTTTGGGTTTTTTTCCCCTCTCCTTTCTTTCTCCTAGGATGGAGGTTGTTACGGAGATCTATTTTGTAAAGCACTGAAAACATACAATATGCTTTGCTTTGGAATTTATCGATTAAGGGATGCCCATCTAAGTACTCCCAGCCAATGTACTAAACGGTAAGTCCAGTCTTTTAGAACATCTCTGGTTCACCTTTAGTCTTCTGGGTGAGAAAGATCCCACACGGCAACTAAGCCAGATTTCTTACAAGCACTGAATTAAGTTGAAAAGACGTTGTGAGCTTTGTGATCAATTTTTGCTCGTGTCTTGCCTGGACAGAAAACGCCTACTGCCTTGCTCAAATGTGTTTTTGACATACATGGAAAAGATTAGCTGCAGGGCCTATAAAGCCTTCTCTGAGAGGGGGCTAGTTGAAGGTGGGGATTCTTAAAATTAATAGAACTTTTATTTCAGGCCTGGGATGTGGTATGTATGCTGCCTTCATGGAAGCACATATTTCTCTTTGTAAATGCTCTTTAAGGCCATGAATGTACACATGGAACAAATCAACAAAATTAACCCCACTGCTAATTTGCTGGTATATTTGCCTTAACTTCTTTTAGGTACAGTCACAATCCAAGCAAATAATTATACTCTTTGATCTATTAACAGCATTTAAATAAATATATAGTAAATATCTGTTTAAATATGCCTGCACCTAAAATCCTCCTCTCCCTGTTTTTCAGCCATTCTTTTAAATACTGTTGCTAGTGGATATTTTACTGGTTTTTTTAAATATGTAAATGTTTGCTAGCGTCTGTTTGCTTGAATTACGGTGCATCTAGAGAAAGGAAGGTGTTTTGTGGAGTGTTGTTAAGAAATCATGACATGAGTCACTTGAAGAACATCCTATTCAGACAATGAGTCTGCACAACAGGAAACATACCAGAAGTGATATCTGACACAAGAAGGTCCTAAACTGTGTAAGCTAAAATTAGGTCTGCACTGAAGGAAATGGGAGTGCAACAATCTGGGTAAATGTTCATGAGATAACCACTCTAGAAGAAATTTTTAGCACAAATTTAAACCTGCTTTCTCTCTTTTTCTTTCTTTCTTTCTTTCTTTCCAGTTACGTTATCACAAACCCACCGTATGAATTTGAGCTTGTGCCGACAGACTTGATCTTCTGTTTGATGCAATTTGACCACAACGCTGGCCAGTCCCGGGCCAGTCTTTCTCATTCCTCCCATTCCTCCTATTCTTCCAGCAAGAAGAGCTCATCAGTTCACTCCATCCCCTCAACAGCAAACCGACTGAACCGCACCAAGACCAGGGATTCCCGGGAAAAACAGAAGTATGTGCAGGAAGATAGACTTTGATATGTGTACCTGCTCCCACTGTGTGTGAAACTTGCATTCACCACCCATTCTCCCCAGTTAATGTTTCCAGCAGTAGTGTTCCCTGTTTTCCCATGGAGTTCTCCCTTTTTTGTACACATATTTTGCATATGTATGACAGTGTGCATGTGATTGTCATTTTTATTTCACCACCATAAAACCCTTAAGCACAACAGCAACAAAGCAGACGGACCAAAAGTTATTTATGATGCTAGGGGAGGAAAAAAATTCTAAACCCATAGGCACACTGAAAACATAAATAACTCACTGCAGTTACTCTACATATCAGAAAATAGAGTATATTTAACATGAACACTTGCTCTTGGTGTCAGAGTTACACAAAGAAAGTCATTTAGTGCAGAAGTGTTGATGTATGTTGCGGTAAGTTTTTTTATATTCATATTTACAGGAGTTGCTACATTTATTTGAAGCTTATAAAACTAACCCTTTGAAAGAAAAAAAAAAAAAAAAAAACAACAAAAAAATCCCTATAGATTTTTCACTCTGAAAACTTATATTGTATAGGGCTTACACTCTTTGTATAGATCATTGCTACTCACCTGCTTTATACCAAAGTAACATCAGGGACTTTTCTGCTTGTTTAAGGACTTCAAAATACAAGCCTTTTGGAAATAGTGTCTCTTCCCTCTAACACTGCAATTGTCTGGGTGTGGAGCTGTAAAACTCCAATGGTTTAATTTAACTTTAGAGTCTAATTGCATATTAAATTACTATTCTGTCTATTTATACTGCCACATGAATAGCTATATTTTCTTTCACTTTTGACATTTGGGATAAAAAGCCATATGTATCATAAATATTGGATGTTAAGTCATTAAAAACTGCCTTCCTGGGACTTCTACATCTTTAAAAGGTGAATTAGTCACCTTATGTACAGAATAAATAATGTTCAGAAAAGAGCAAGCATTTTTCTATGCTTAAGTATCAGATCTCAAGGGACTTTGTTCCTTTCCCCAGATAGTAGTTTAACTTTTCCAACTTAAAGTGGTGGTATAAATCTTCCAACAAGAGTCCTAATATGTGAAGATCCTCCAGAAATCCTACTCCATCTTCTAGCTGGTTCTTTTCAATAGGTACATGCCAGGATGCAGTAATACCGGGGAAGACAACTGAGTGCCTTTAAGGTCTCTCCCATTTGGGGAGAAAAGGTGCTGTGCCCTGGACTGCTCATGAGCAGACCAAGAGAGCTTGGGGGTGGAAATACTAACTGTGCTAAGGCATCACGTTCTAGGCACTTGCCAGAGTTTAGCTCATGCAGATTCTCACCAATGACATACTTACCCAAACAGAAATTGTGGCAGAGAATTAAATAAAGCGGTGGAAAGGAACCTACCCTAGATAGCCATAGAAATGATACTTCAAGCTTGTTGTTTTAGGGTTTTTTTAAATTTAAAATGCCAACGTTTTGAAATGTAGAACTAGTTCTAGGTGGTATGAAGATATTTCCCAGGGAAGGGAGGCCAGAAACACATACCACCTTCCCTGGCTATCCAGCAAGAAAGCATGCAGACAGAAAATAAATATTTGGATGTGGGAATGATTAGCATTGTAACTGCCAACCCAGACAAGGTGCTTTTATGGTTAGTGTTGTTTTCTACCTTCCCCTTCCCCAAGCATGATAATTTTGAAGATTTGCTTGCTGTGTGAATTGACAATGAAGCCAAGCACTTTTACTGACAAAACCTGGAACCATACAAGTGGGCTACAGAGAGTGCCACTGTGCAGTGTTAAGCATCGTGATTGGAATACAGTATATATGTGTGTGTGCATTCAAATGCAGCTGTAAGTCCTATCAGTGAAATGCATTGCAAATTATGGATACTTCCCTACAAATTACAGTTGCTCTTCATAAGACAAATTCTGTGTTTCTTTTTGCAAAGAAAGTTTTATTGTGTTTTGCCCTGAGAATATTTATTACTACAAGGATGTGCCAGTTAAAGTGCTCAACAGGAAATATGACAGTTTAAAAGCATTGTAAAACTTACATAGCTTACTTCTTTTTCTAAAGTGCAACAAGGATGAATAGAATGGGCCAAGGTATGACAATTAATGGTTCTGCATGACCTAGCAACTGCTGTGGGTTTCCTTCTATAACTTTGTCCTTGTGAAAACTTGTGAAATTAAAAAAAATTAGTTACAAACTTTATTCAGTTATTGGTTTGTTTGTTTGGTTGATTGTTTTGTTGGTTTTCTTTTGCCTTTTTTTTCCCTCCAAACCAAAAGTAAAACTGGCTGCTGCTGCTGCTGTTGCTCAACCCTGTTTTATTTTTTTATCCTCTCATCTGCTTGCCTTTCTAATTGCACGTGTTCTTTTGTAAACACCAAGGTTCCTGCTCAATGAAGATGCCTACCCCGATGCAGACATTACTTTAATTTCCCATTCCTCATTCCAGTTCCTTTCCTCCCTTTCCCTCCCTACTCCCCTGTCCCCCTTGTATGTTCATGAGCATCTTTTTATGTTGGCAATATTGAGTGAAAATAGTCAAGAGCAGTTACGCATTTTGGAAGAATGTTAATGGCTTTGACACCAAAATGCTTTTCCATTAATGTTTTATCTGTTTTCCATTTAGCAGAGTAAGGAAGGGTGTTAATGTGAAGCCACTTGTCACATACTACGTAATGGTTTTATCCTAAAAAAATAGTATTTGTATAACTGCAGTTCAAATAGAAAAAATATAAACAGTGTACATTAGAGAAGCACCTTGTCTACTGTGTGAGCAACAGAAGAGGAATATCTAATAGGGATGCAAATACAAATTCTTCAAAACATATTGAAGTCTAATTTTCTTCCATTTTCTGTCATAAATTTGGAAGTCTTAAAGTTTTGACTTTTAAATGTGGAATTTTCACTTCCAAGTGCAATCAAATCAATCCATAGTGATGAAGATTTTCATCTACAGCTATACTAATGGAATTGGGAGGTTGGTCATTGCAAGTAGAGGAATGTTTAATTCAACTATGTCATGTTGTCAAACTTTTTATATTAAAAAATAAATTTCCCATTTGTTCAGAAAACTTTACCAAGTCAAACATTCTTAGTATCTACTGTGGTTAGTTTTTGAAAGTGGAAAAATCATCACCAATCATCAAGAGATTATATTTTAGAGCTTTAAATGGAGGTCCTGCCACTTATATCAGTGCCAGCATGGTTTTGACAATGGAAACTAGGTTCTTGGTAACTTTGTTGATCTGAGCATTGACACAAAATGAAATGTAGCAAACTTGTGGGTTCTTGCCATGGGATCCCACTGGTCTAAACTGGCAATCAGGCATTTTCCAGTGAAATTCCCGTTGTCAAAAGTAATAAATGCACTAGTTCAAAACTCTTTAAAAAAAATAAACTAGTCCAGATTAGTGTTTTTTGGTCCCAAAAACTTTAGATGCCTTGGAGCAAAATAAAGACCTTCACAGAAAGTAAGAGTAGTTTCTTCTTTCTGTACCTGCAATTTACTTACTGCCCGCTACATGTTAAATGTTCATCTGCCAAACAAAGAGTTGCTGAGCAGGTGGGTGGAGAAACTTGCACTACTTTTTTCTTACACAGGAAGAAATTGCATGGGAGAATTTTCAGCTCAGTTATAAAGAAGTTTTGTATGAGGAAGGGAGGAGGCAGACAAACACACACAAGTACAGAATCATTTGAAACTGAAAGTGTCACAGAAGGAAAAAAAAGCATGTTAAAAACAATTGTAAGGTAACCTGGGGTTATGGTGGGAATACTAATTTAGGAAATGTTTGTGTCATGTTTAGCTAGTGTTTCTTTGCCTCTGCTCAGAAGAGAGGGTGTTTCACAGTGACATTTATTCAAATGTAATTAATGGCAGAAATTTTAAAGCACCAGAACAATACATCTGTTGATGAGAATTGCTAGTCTTACACAAGTTGAAGAAATCTGTTTTGATCATTTTATTTAATTATTTCTATCTTTTTATGCTGCAAGGAGCAGTCTTAGGCAACATGTTAATTTTTAGTTATTTTTAATAAGAGCACGAAACCTATAGAACTTTTACAGATGCACTGGGATGCTGACAGCCCATTGAAAACCCAGGTTTGTGAGAGGAAAGTAAATGTTTTCTGCTTTCAGATCTGTGAAGTTACTTAGCTCTCAGTTCCAACATCTCTCAGGTGATGCTGCCAGAAAGAAACCAATTAAATAGAGTAGTAAGATCAGGGACTCTCTTGAACAGCTCTTAAAGAAATGAACAAAAAAACCCAAACAAAAAACCCACCAAAAAAAGAATTAGAATGCTATGTGGTAAGGTTCAATATATGTGTATACCTAAAGGGAGAGAAACTGACTGAACGGAGCTAGAAAGAAGTTGGTGAATATAAAATATATAAAGACTTGAATAAGGATTTTCCAGACTGATGTAAAGGAAGGAGTAAGTAGTTTGTTTCAGATATGTAAAAATCTGTGCTAAGACTTTGGAAGATATGTCAAAGTCAGACTGTGAACATAACAAAGATTGCAAAGTGTGTAAAGAATTCAAGGACATTTAGTTCATGGGAGCAGCATATCTTAGAGGTCAGGAGTAAAGTGGGGTGTGTCAAGCCCACATCTCAAAGGTAAGTGTAGCAGTCGATGCACTTTCAGAGGAGATTCGTCAATATGTGGTCAAAGAAATTTTAATGAAAAAAGAGGAACAGGAAAGGTACTAACCCTGGGTCCAAGCATTTGATGCTGGAGACAATAAGGGCCTGTATCAAAGTTTCAGCACTGGCAAAAAGAAATGTAGTCAACAAAATAAATTACGATCTAGTAGTTTCTGCATTGATTATTTATTTTTGCGGTATTTATTGCTTGCCAGGTAGAGGCAAAAAGAGACTTGATGGTGTCTTTCTAAAGAAAGTTTTGACTTTTAATGGGAAAGATTAACACATAAATAATTGCCTTGTTTTGTAAATTCTAGGGCAGGCAGGGGTGTTAGAAATGCTTTACACTGGCTGCTGAGAAACACAAGTGCAGAGCTTCTCTGCACTCATGCAGTTCTCCACTTTCTTGCTACAAGACTGAATTAACTTGCACCAAGTTGTGTTTGTACGGAAAGTTTCTGCACCATATGTTAAAAAAGAAGGTAGAGATAAAAGTTCACAGTGCTTAGCTTGCCTCAAAATCATTTTAAACACAAACCATTAGAAAACTGTTAGTTTGAAATTGTTTATGTGATCTTGCAAGGCTTTTAAAACATGATAACCATCACACTTTACACCTCTCTGAAAGGTTAGTTTAATCGTAGATCACATAAAATTGGTTTCCACAAATGCATAATGGTTCATGTGTCACACTTGAACTAAATGGTTTTTTAAATGGAGCTGAAATTATTTTGATGTGTACACATTCCCAGATATTTTTTTCTACAACCTTTCTTAAACCAGCCCCCATCAGGAACCATTCCTTTAAAGTCTCATTAATAATTCAGATGTTCTGATGACTTTAAAAGATCTATGGAATTGAGACTCTTTTTTTTTTTTTAACTGCTTGACAAAAAGATAAATGAATGTAGAAAGAAGCGGTAGGAGTCTGGCAAGCTGTAGATCATCTCTGAACAGATTGTAACTTTATCATTCTGTCAGGAAGAATAATTTAAAGCACTTAATCAGTTAGCTTCAGTGTGCAGGATGTAACATTATGAATTCCTATCGTCCAATCTGTTCAAATCAAAGGGAACTTAATTATAATAGGTAAGTGAGAGAGAGATGGGAGATTGAACATTGTTCAGACTTGGTCAGCTTTAAGGGGGCAGGGAACTATCTACCCTGCTCAAAAATGAGTAGGATATTTTAAAAAGAAGATACATTTTAGAAAATTACAAGAGAAACAGTACAGTATTCTGTTTATCTTCAGTAATAACCCACTAATAATTAATGGGATTCCTTTTTTTCCAATGTAATTTTTTTTAAAGGATAAGCACAGGAAACTCATAAGTCTGAAAAGAAAAAAAAAAAAAAAAAAGATGATGCATTAAATCCTCCTGAATTTAGGGCTTGTTGCTGGGGAATATGGGTGTTGCATGTAAACACTTAAAATCTATGTCAAGTGTAACTGTTTAAATTTCCTATTCATGCAATTGTGGAAGGCCAGGTTGGATGGGGCTTTGGGCAACCTGGTCTAGTGGAGGGTGTCAGGGTGTCACTGCCCATGGGCGGTGGGGGAATGGGGGAGGGAGTGCGGTGAGGGGGAGGGGCAGGTGGAACTAGATGGCCTTTGACATCCCTTCCAACCCCAACTATGGGTTCTATGACAGTGACTCAGGTTCCAGTAATTCTGGAAATCGTTCTACTTCTTTAGAGTTCCTAACTTTGAAGCTAGTTGCTTATCTTTATGAATTTATGTCTGGATATTTGTTCTTTATTCTTCCTGGTTCCAGTTTCTTGTCTCTGCTTCAACTCCTGAGCTTCTGTGCTCAATCCTCAAATTTCTGAGGTGGATTTTGCTTTGTTTCTATCTATCTATCTATCTATCTATCTATGTAGCTAGCTAGCTAGCTATCATCTATCTACCTATTTAAAATGAGCACTCTGCCCTGATTTCAGTCCAGATACAGCAGCATTTCAGTGGTGAGCAAAAGCAGTTGTTGGCATTATTTCAGTGAGATACTAAAGCTTCTGAAGCATTATGGGCTCCCCAGTGATACGAGCAGTGCATACATGTGAGAACACTGGCTCTGACATGCTGCAAATTAAACCTTCCTTGTAATAATGAAAATGCCCCAGTTGCAGAATGCCATCACCAGAACCATTTGTGTCTGCTGCTCTGTACACCCAGCTCTGGAATTTGGGGAAGGAGGCTGAGAACTGAGCAGCCTGTTCACAAATGCTTGCCAAAGTGCAAGCACATAATGGCCATTAACTATTCTAAGACCAGGAGTTTCCTAGTCTTTGAATACAGCTATCTTGTAAAGCTTCACAACTGTGATTAAGAAATTAGAGCAGCAATTGCTCTCTAAAGCACTTAGAAAGATTCTTTTGATTTTTAATTTTCTTTTGTGAATTTTAAAAAGTTTTGTCCACATCTACATGTGAACAATCCAATATAGTTGTTACAGTCCTAACCAGCTAGGGAAGGGCTGTGATGCCACAGCCTCCTCACTCCCTCCCACATTGCTCCCAGCCCACCTTAAATCGGTACCATCGAATTCTTGCTATGTCCACAGAAACAAACACTCCCCAAAATTATAAAAGGAACAGCTTCCCCTCTAATCTTGCCTTAAGTCCTGCTTCCTTTACCTTGATGTCATGGTTCACTACCAACCCTTTCAGAATTAACTTCAGCCCCTACTACAGTCACCTGCAGCATTAGGTATGTTCCATACCCCTTTCCAGACTGAAGGGTTCGGGGGCCCCAAGCAGCCAGGTTGCTAAGTAACAATATAATGGGCAACCCATGCGGCAACAGAGCCATCTGGAAGCATGAATGCAAGGTCTTATTTATTCTAGCACCAACTGTGGAAAGTTCTTTACGTTCTTCTGCATGATTTTTGAACCAGTGGTAACAACTAGCCCGAGGCTGAAATGGTTCAGAGAAGCCTCTGACTATTTAGGTGTTCCTCTGTATATGGAATTTTGTGCTCTTTTCTGCATTACCCTTAGCCTATCTGCTCTCCTTGGCTTCTCAGTTTAGCCTTTTATTTGTGTTATGTTTTCGATAAATGAATCAGAGGGTGTTTACCTGAGCATGAAAAAAAAAGTGCGTGCTTACATTCAACAAGCAAACAAGCATATTGACAGTTTTCTTTAGCTTCTACTATAAAATCTGCAAACATGTCATCCTCCTTTCATGAAATGTATTTTCAGAGGTATTAATCTAATGCACTATACTGCTAGCAATTAGTCAAAGTCACCTTCTATTGATTGCCTTTTCTCTATAAACTTTAGTGACTGCTCCTCTCTCCTTTTTTTTGAAGTGTGTTTACGTGTATATGTGCTTCACTAATTAAAACTCTCGTTTTCCCTCCTTATTCTGTCTCTACCCATTTTGCTCCTTAGCAGAAAAGAAATGGTTTACAGATGAGCCGGATAATGCCTATCCCAGAAACATTCAAATCAAGCCCATGAGCACTCACATGGCCAATCAGATCAATCAATATAAATCGACAAGCAGCTTGATACCACCAATCAGAGAAGTTGAAGATGAATGTTGACTCCTTCGAGGCCAGAACTATTTTTTTAAAGCCTGACAAACTTCATGAATGGTGATGTGACATTTATTCCTCTTACATGCTGAACCACTGATGGAGAAGTTAAGAAGGGCAAGCTTAATGGGAAAATAAAGTAGACAGATCTTTGTTTGTCTGCCTTTAATATTGCTTCCACGTATTTTGGAAACTTTCATTTATAAATGAACATAATCAAAACTAGTCATGTATAGCCTCTAGCATTTTAAATTATTTTTATTTATTAGAAAAAATATATTTTTTCTTTTTTTCATTGTCGAGTATTTTCCCTTAAAAAAACTGCATATGTGGCCAGACTCCTAAGAATTTAAAAAAAAAAGAAAAAGAAACTTCAGTCTTTGGCTTAAAGGAGAATGATGGTCACAGTTAAAAGGACATGTAATTAAGGGAGACAAATGATATATGTAAAAAAAGACAAAAAAAAAAAAAGGTCCAACTTGTATTTTAGTAAGTCAAAAAAGAAGAAAAAAAAAGTTCACCAAAATGTTTCTTTACTGGAGGATGTGTATTTTGTTCAGCATTGACACCAGCTCTTAATAAAGTGAACTTACTTATTTTCAAAGTTGAAAGTCATATTTTTGTACATGTAACATTCTTCTGAATTATTCTTTTATTACCATATACAGATCATCTTAATTGCCAGTTATGTTAATGTCCGATAACTTCCCCCTCACACGCTGCGCCCCCTCCTACCACACGCACATGAGCACAAACATACACACACACACACACAGAGATAATTTCACTAGCATAGTGAGCATCACTACTCTAAACTGAGGGCCATGTAGATAAGGTGCTCATAGGCAGCACTTGGTGATAGATGCAAAAATCTGGCAATTCCACTCTGCTTCCCATTAACCATCAGCAGTTGCTAATTTCAGGAAAGCAAGCTTGGCAATTCCTCTTCTTTTGCCATGGCTTGCAGTGCTTTAAGCCAGTGCATAAATAGTGCATGAAATAATAAGTTATAAACCTTCTCATCTAACATATTTTGTTGGTTTCTTACGTCAGCAGGGCTGATGGTCTTGAGTCAGTCTTGTTTATTTGGTTCAAATTCTCCCTGATATGTATAGAGGTTTAAGCTCCAGATCTTTGCACTTCGGTGATAGCTCATACCTTGGTAAAAGGCTTGTCCTGAGTCGCCTTTTGGTCAGTTCAGTTCAGGACAAAACCTGTTTTAGCCTCAGCTCTGTAATCTCACAACATTCTCAGTTAATTCCCGCACCAAACTACATCTTATTTTAGAGACTTTTGTTTTTAGTCAATTTATTTTCACTTTGCTGGGACATCACACATAAAAGTACAGTAATAACCAAATAAAAGTAATGAATGTATTTATTATGAAAACTTACAAAAGGCCTTTGATGGGTGCCTTTTGTGTCAGCAGTTACACAAAGTTGCCAACAAGCTTTATAGCCATCAGACAAAAATGTGATGTTTCATATCTGTGCTGCAGTATCTATCCACCCAAGCATTTGATGTTCTTAACTCTCTCTATCTCAAATTAACAACATCTGACACAATTGTGTGAAGAAAAAAATTTTAAAAATTAAAAAAGGCTGTGCTAATAGGGATTAAAACCAAAACATAGGACCCAGTCATCAGGAAAGGCGGATTTTCATTGTGCAAGTTAACTGTAGGCTTTGTAATTTTGCAGAGTTATTAAACACCACAATGAAACATACTGTGGTACTTTTATCATTAGAAAAAATATCAGTGAATCAAACAAATATAAAGCAGATGAGTTTATTGTGAAAACAATGATGTCCACTATATAATCCAACATTTAAGTTAAACTATCTCAGCTTTAATGTTTGTCCACTGGCTGCAGTACAAATATAACCATACTAACACCTAATAGGCTTTATTCTGGAGTGACTTTTTGGACTGTGACTACTTTGTTGTTACATTTTGTAGAATAGCTATTTAAAGACAGTAACAAGAATTGTTAATACAGCATCTGTAAAATTGGATTTTTTAAAATATTTCACTCTCCTACAAAGTAACAAAACAACTTAAGATGATTTTTTTGTTGTTGTTGTTATTATTTAGGCCACGTTTAACCCATTTCACAGTCCCCAAAACAGAAGATGATTCTGTCAAGTTCTTCCAATCTATGCTGCTTCAGCTAGTGACACATTATAATCTACATCCAGTTCCTACATTGGGTCATGTTAAGCCTTTACTTTGAAGTCAGTGCTCCTTTTTCATTTATGAACTGCATTCATATTATAACCAGAGTGATAAAAGCTGGTCCTGAGTACAGGAGAATTTTTGAAATTTGTGTTCAATTTTACCAAAATAATGTGATTTTTGGGGGGAGGAGGGGGTGTTGTTTTATTTTTTTGTAGGAGAACACTGTTTACTGTAGGGGCATAGAACATTATATCTTTATTATATACAGTGCATATCTGAGTGTCCTTCCTTCACATGTGAGCATTCACTGGATAAAACATACTATTTAATCAAATACAACACTCCTACATGGCTAAGGCTTGTGTGAGTCTCTGTCCAGTTTAACTGTCACACCCAAAAGCATCATAATGCCAATTTTACATAAATATGGGTCAAGACCTGAATGCATTCATGCTCTCTTCCAGCACAGACAGTTCAATATGTAACATTAAATAGAACAACACTGGCAAAGAGCAAGCAAGACTGAAACAGGTGTAACTACAGATTTGCATTTCCCATTTATAGAAAATCGAAGAGCAATCAATAGTCTTTTCTTACTCCTCTTTATGATGACCAAAGACACAAGACTGCCTTTTGGCAATTAGATGGAGGAACATGTAAAAAAACTGTTGGAGATCTTTGACATTTGGCCATTAAAGGCTGCAATAAAGCCAGCACTGATACGTGGATATATGAAATTACAGTTAAGACAAATGACTGGGAAAGTGCCCTAAGTGACAGCTGACAGACCACATGACGACTGATGTAGAAATAAATTTCAATCTTTGTTAATAATTCTTACTCCTTTCTCGAAGGACAACATAAGGGAGAGAGGGAGGGGAAAAAAATCAGCTTTTTCATAATTGCATGCACAATTAGTACAGGTTTTGGAGTTTTTTGTTAACTCACGTATTGGATAGAGACTATGTCTGTGTGCAAGCATGTGTCTGCAAATATGCATGTCCACACATGCATACATGTATGTGTGGATACATGCGTGCAGATATAGGTATATAAATGGGGGTATTATATGTAGTTGACACAGAGTCAGCACAGGTTGGTCTGTTTTGGGTGGGTTTGTTTTTTGGGTTCTTTTGAGGGTGAAGAAAGATACAAGGAAAAAGCAAATATCTAACTTAACAGCAGCTGTTCTTGTGAGTTAGTATCTGTGCACTGTCAGTACACTGCAGAAACCTCTCTCACTGCTGAAACAGGACTGTGCTCCTGGCCCCTCCTCACACCCAGGCACACCCACTTTGCCAGCAAGTATTGCTTAAATTGTCCCCTGAAGCCTATGAGCCCTAAGATGAAAGGATAAAACTGGCCTCTGCTGTGGTTTTGTTTGGGTGGCAAGCACCAAGCTCAGCAAAAGTTAAGGTGTAAAGAAAAGATATGCAGAGTTTAAATGCAATTTTTTAAGGCCTCAATGTGGTTGTCTTACTATTGCTTGCAAGATTGTAAGTATACAATTTATTTTTTTAATAGAAAAGAAATGAAAACCTTTCCTTGCACTTTTAAAAAACTTTCTGAAGCTGTCACCTCCATCGTAACAGCTCTTCTTTCAAATCAGCATGGGTGGCCAAACACTGGGAAGTACATGTAGCAGAAATATGAAGCCCTTGAGCCGGGGCATGACACAGCACTGTATGTTCATGGACAAATTTGTAATGCCAGCTGTAAGACAAAGGGAGCCTGCAAATACTTACTAGCCTGAAAGCCAGAAGTGTAGGGATAGAGAAAGCAGGCAGTGAGAGGGACACAGCACATCCAGGGACTTGAACAAATAGAAGCACGGGACTATCTCCCATTAAACTCTGATAGGAAAGCCAATGGTGCTTAGACAAAGTGAAGGACATGTGCTTCAGGGTAAAAAGGATCTCACATAACATTGTCTTGAAAGAGTTGATGTGTCTTCAGCTTGCAAGCTGTTGTATCAGCTGAGAAAGTCAGGTTTAACCACACTAAAGATATTTTTAAAGCAAAAGATCTTAATTAATTAATTAATGCTGAAAATGTATATTCTGTGACCTTTTATTACAGGTTGTTAGGTAGTGAGCAATGTTGTTGTTTTGGTCTTTTGGTTGGGTTTTTTTTGTTCTTGTTGTTTTTTTGGCCAGTGTGAGGATGATTTGCATTTCTTGAACTCTTCAGTAGGAGATGAAGGGGAAATCTTATAGAGAGAGGACTGCTTTTGTTGGGTTTTAGTGTGAGTTTGTGAACATCTAACAACTACTGCAATAATTTGCTGTATAAACTAATGCATGACACACAAAAAAGCAATAATTTACAAACGGTTAATTATGCATGTTTGCACTCCTTTGTCACTCACTGGCAAATCCATAAACATGTTAGCCACTGCCCTGTTGTAGCTGCCTCTCACAGGCTCCAAGTTAAACACAGAGCAGGCACGTAAATGGTTTTATCAAGAAGCATGTTAGTAAGGTCTTCTGGATCCTTTGTTTTTGAATTGACCACATACTGAGATTGAGGGCAGGGAGGGGGAGGGGAGGGGAGCACGTATGTTTGTGTGTGTGTGACTCTGTGTGTGAGATTTTGTTTTTAAAGCAGTTATCATTGTGAATTTCTTTAGCACCAAAATAAGTGTATTTCTCACCTTTCATTTCTAGTTTTAAATGTGCTTAAACAAAATAGCCATGTGTGTGAAAGGCGATGAGCAGGACAAAGTGAAAACAGAAATTGTTTCTGTGTGTTACAGTGGATTGGCCTGGGAAAAGCTGTCAAAGCCAATGGCAGATCTATAGAAAAATGTAGTGGGGAGTTCTTTATATTCCTTTTTGTTTGTTTGTTTGTTTTTTGTTTCCTCCTCTCTGCCCTCTGAACCGCCAATATCCCCAACATTTGAACAAGCGCATTATTATTATTATTGATGTTTGAACAATCCCAGACTTAAGGGATATAGGTTGTTTATAATTCATCATATATACACACCAGGTCTCCTAATAGTCAGTTAGCAGGCACAATATTTGTAGTTCTTGTGTATTGAACAATACATGTAGGTGTGGGTACAAGTAGCCCCATCTCAGATAACGAAAGGAATGGAGGAGCTGTTTGGCAGTGGACACTGCCTAGGATGGTATATAGGCCTATATTACTGACAATTCTGCCCCAGTATTTATCAAAGCAACATTTATATAAGTAATGTATCTATTCTGCACAGATATTCTCTGCTATAGAACATGCAGCCACACTGAACCTGTGTAGTGTACAATGTGCAATAGTCTATATAATCAAGTCAATTCCACTGAAGTTAATAGATAGGACTGCTGGTCTAATGTATGATGTGCTTCATATAATGGTATACTAGTGTTAACTATCAACATGAGAAGAAGTAGGGGGAATGAAAAAATATAAAATATAAAATAGTTTTTAATCACTTTGGGTGTAATTGAGTACAATATCTAAGTTAAGAAGCTCAACACAATAATGCTGCATCTAATTAGAACCTTAGTGAGTTTGAGAGAAAGCTTCTTCCTACTTCAGCCAATGCATTTTAAAGGAGATCTTTCTTTATAACTTAAAAAAATCAAACACAACATTTAAGCAGTTGAATCCATGTAGTAGAAAACACTGACTTTTCAGAAAATGAAAATTTGAAGTATGAGCACTTTGTGGACTGGACAATAACTAATAGGAACCACACAAAAATGTCAGTAGAAGTGATCTCAAGTTTTCCTCAAGTGCAAAAAAAAAATGCTGCTTCTGCTATGGTACAGTTGAGACACCCATGCTTAGCTAATGCAAAGAAAAGAGCCTCTGTCCAATAAAGGAAAAAAAGAAGGGGGAAAAAAAGTTGCTATCACTTTTTAACTTTTGCATTTCTGTAGTGTTCAAGGCCAATGGCTTGGGGGTTTTTTAATCCTTTAAAAAAAAAAAAGTGCAAACATATATACACACACACTATATATAGATTTTTTTTTTTTTTTTGATGACTACACATGTCTATTTAGTTCTAGTTTGGGACTGGGGATGGGAGGCACACTGAGAACCAGCTATCAATCATCTTAATTTAAAAGTTCATCAAGAAAAAGGAGTGTGACTTCATCATTTTACTTTTTGTCATTATGGATTGGTGAGAGAGAGCAAATGCTGGTGCTCAGAAATGATCTACCTGACTTTGTCATATGTAATATCCAGTGATAAATATATTGTCCTGTAAAAAGGGTTTGTACATAACTTGTACATGGTTTCATTTTGTATTTTTCTCAGATTAAAATTTATGTATTTGTGTTCTAAAAGGAGAGATTGCTGTGTTGTTTTTTTTGTCCCCTCTTCAAGACAGGCTGTGTCCCATAAAGTTATGGAACATACATATGTCACCGAGTCATAAATAATCATTTATTTATGAAGCAAATGTTATTAATACTTTGAACTAAGACTAACCCAGCCACCTTGTTCAATTTCCAGAATCAGTCCCTTCCTAAGAGTAATTAATACCAGCTGCTATGGAGGATGCTGTGAGGGCTGTAAGTGAATAATTATGCAGGAACAGCCTCACCCTAACACCTGTTATATAGTCAAATAAAATTATAATTCTGTATAACTTAGCTACTTTACTTTAAATGGCTGAGTAGAGCTTCTCATGGCACCTTTAGGTCAGGTTATGATGGATTCATGACCTTCCTAAGCAGTCTAAAGACTGATAAAAAACAAGAACATTTAGTATTTATTTGGACTATGCTTCTTCTAGTGCAGCACAGGAAGTAGGTGCAATCCTATGTATAACTATGCTATTAAATGCAAAAAATCCTTTTGTCTACTTTTGGAGTCTTGAAGATTGCATGCATGTGGCTTGCATTCTGTTGTTTAAAGTAACCTTGCCATTAAAGTTGACATCATCAATCTTCTATGCAGCAGCATCACCACAGTAATTTGTAATCGGCTACAGTATGGTAATCCTAGTTTGAGTCTGAACCATGGAGTGGAGAGAAGAGCAGAGCACTGCAAAAGACTCAGTTAAACATTAAAAACCTGCCCCCAACACTCCCACCCCACCCCAAAAAAAAAAAAAAAAAGAAAAACCCACCCAAAAAAGCCCAAATAATTACTTTGGTCCTTACTGGGAGCTAAATAATGTAAAGAACCTATAAAATGGCTGATGTTTTCTAAGAAAATACTATTTCAGAGTGGGACCCAGTCCCCCCCCCCAAAAAAAATGCACAAATGAACAATGGCATTTCTGCAGGACTATGGAGAACTGTGTAATAAACTGGCTCAACACCAACAGTGAAGCAAACCGGTCTGACCCTTACTGAGTACACCTGTCAAAAACAACCTTGGATGCTCTCCATGGGGAAGCACATCTGTGTATCCTAAAAAAATGTGATGAGCAGGTCAACAAAAGGAATACTGTTTTAGTAAATTTGCATGGAGATGTGTACTAGGTCTAGATTAGATGTTACTCCTCAACCCCATCCCTTCCTAATGTCAGGTACAAACTAGTAAGCTTGCCTTCTGATTACTGGAGAAGAATGATAAAAAGGACGTGAGAGACAGCCATCTAAGTCAGTCACTTGTTTTAAGATGGGACAATAATTTTTCATCACAGGTTTAATCAGCTGTCTTCTTCCTGCACAAGGAACCATATCACAAAAGAGGTATTTATGCATATATATTCATCCATGAATATATGTATCTGTATTTGGACATGTATATTTATATCTATGCATATATGCCACTAGCTACTAATTTTTTAGGGTCTTGACTTCTAGCCAGCACAGCTTGCTGTCAAAACAAGAAGCTGTTTTGTTGTGCATCTGCAGCCCTGTTACTAATCAGTACAAGGATTAGATTGAGCAGTACTCTATGCAGTTTCAAAAAATGATATAGTAGTCCTACTCTGCAAGTGGCTGCAGTGAATGAACAGGCTGCTCACACGTTTTCTGGACTAAGAACTATTCCTACTAGTCTCTCACAATACTTTAATTAGGATACAATTGCCTTTTGCTGTATATAACAATAAAAGTGCACTTTGACATGCAGCTACCCTGTAATGCAGACACTACTGAGTCCTATACTTACACTAGAAAACTAGCCTAAGAAGGTAGAAGCAGGGTAACTGATGAGCGTGAGGGACTATATTGTCCACCAGTGCCACAGTATTTGACTGCAAGAAGGTCCTGTTCCAAACAGAAACCTGAAGCCATTTGAAAAAAAAACTATGGTGAGGACAATAGAAGTAACATAACTTGCCAACAAGACAGTTGTTTCAACATCTCTTGCCACCTTATTCTTTTCTAGATGTATTTAAGAGCTGTGTAACTTCTAAGAAAGCACCTACATAACTTCAGAAAGCCTCAAAAAGCTTGACAGTTACTGCCTCAAAAGCTGTTGGTCATGCAAACAAATGACACAAGGGAACCATGCTACCCACAATAAATGTGGCCTTTGCTATTCTATAGTGCAAGAGTAAGATACTCCTTGTCAGAAAGGGAAAAATCCCACATGTTCTCTTCAGAATTCTGTTAAGGAAGCTGTGATGTGAGGCACTTACCCGTACACATCTTACTCAGAGCATAGTGTGGGTGGGTATGTGGCAGGCAGAAGATTTTGGGCCCAAATTAACAGGATGGTTTCTCATCCAGAGCCCTTTGCTGGGTCTGCTTGCTAACTGGCTCGCTGTTTGTTGGCTGTCTTATGTCTCCACATCTAAAGAGTCTGGAGAAAGGCTGCATGGCTGGGACCTACATATTTCTTAGCCTGAAATTGCTACCACAGAACATTTATCATGCAGTTGCATCTTAAGGATATAAATTAAAAATATGAGTGAAATCAAGTGATAAAATCTTCATGGTGTATTGGAAGAGAGTTGTGTGTTCATGATGAGTATTTGATAAAACTATGCAAGGGTACTGGGTTTTCATGGCAAGGTCCTTATCTCACCCCAAAAGCCTTTTGTTAAATTTTCAGACCCCTGTGCAGTTGACATGGGGGGTTACAGAGGCTTTGGTGGGGGCATCTGGCCTCCAACCAGGGTCAACCCACCACAGCAAGTTTTGATCCTAGCTCTTCCCTCCCTCCTCATTCTCTTCAAAATTTTGACTTACAGGGGATTGAAACCTGTTACTATCCCCATAAAGGTACCAAAAGGAGAAAATACAGAAAGTGATAGCCTTAGAGTATCTAATAAACTCTAGCTGTGAAAGTAACTTTGGAAAAGAAGAGGCAACTAAATGAACAATATCCAAACATAATGAAGTGGTAAGTAATATTGCCAGATTTCATCAGCAAAGATTCTCGTGCAGTCTTGGTTAAGTCGGAGAAAACTTTATCCATGAAGACTTGAAGTGTGTAGTGTTTCTACAGCTAAGCTAGGTCCTAGGCATGATTTCTGTCTATAAGTACTTGACTGAACTGCCCTGCCCCCCCCCCCGCCCCCAGACCCAAAACCAAATATGTTTTATTATAACTTACTTTAAGAACATCCATTATGCACACATTTTCATCTACCTCTGGGTGCAGTTTACCCGGTTTTACTTTCACATTTCCTGCAACTAGACACTAGTGGCCAGTAGCCAGAAACTTTCAGTATCTGTCAAAAAGATCTTGCAGTCAGTGGGAGAGTAAGTTCAAAGTGTCCCAGTGGATGTGTTGGGGAGAGATGAACACTCCAGAGCACTTTTTAAAAAATACTTTATTCAGTTTCCACTCTCCTTTCCTGCTTGGAAGAATAAACTCATGTTTCCAACCTCTTTGTCTTCTCAGATTCTGCACAGACCTTTGCAAATCAAACCACAGTAAAGACTTGTAAAATGCTATATTGTATTTGAAACTTCTGATTTCTGAGAAACTGTAAACATACATATTGTTTTGAATACATTCAATTCAAGTGCTATCTAGAAAAGTCTTCTAATTAGATGTTGGATAGAATATACATATTTCAAAATGTATTTATCTCAAGAGGCAGCGCAAAACAAAATAGGAAACATTGGTCTTATCATGGATCGAAGAATTTACGTGTAGGGTGCACAACCCATGTGTGCAGGCTGAACTAGGTAGCCCTTTACCCCAGGCCTACAGCTTGAATAAAAAGCATTTTTAAAAAGCAGTATCATAGTGGTTTAATAGTTGTTGATGGAAATGGGACTGGTTCATTTACTTTGAGGATAACTTTGGTGATACCAGTTAAAGACAAAAAAGGTCATGACTTGTACATATATAACACCTTCCCTCTGAGGAGGAGATGGCTTCAAAGCATAACTTTTCCTTATGACAGACTTTCTGAAGTGTGCTGTAAAATTAGTTTATCATCTAACTACTGGACATTATCAGCCAACTCTGTTTGGTCTTTTCACAATATGCAAACATCATTGCTAACACTCATGCTTTTATCATCTTGCATAGCTGCAATGGAGAAATAATTAAAAAGTGCAAGACAGTGGGATTTAGGAAATCCCAGGAAGTCATCAGATTAGGCTACCATATAGTCTTCTAGACTGATGAATGAGAAACTTCTTGGGAAACAGCATCTTAACAGAATCAAATCTAAGCAGATTATTAAAACTACACAATTGTACTACAAAAAAACTACACAGACTGATGGAAAACTGGAAGAAGAAGATGAAGAGATGCTTAGATGTGTAGACAATCACATCTGACAGTGGGGCTGGAGAGGTTTAATAAAAGAGGACTTGGAGCTGCATGGAGGTTTGGGTAGCTAGGTAACTCAATCTTTTGCACTGATGGAAAGTATAACAAAGAAATCCTAAATTCACTGCTTCAGTGTTCATCTTACCCCACAGTGTTGGACCAGTTTTTGCAAGGATTACTGCATCACTTTCAGTTCTGCAGATGTTTTCTCATACTTGTACTCTGTCCAAAGATTTTGCAGGGAAGACCATACCATCAAGCAATGAAATTTCTTACAGTCATTTGATAAAAATTTCTTGTAGCTGGACTCCCAAGAAACAGTTCTGTTAATGTGTGCTTGAATGCCTGCAGGATGTTTGGTAGGGAAACCAGCAGGTTGGGCTTTGTAAGGCTGCTTTGACATCTGAACCTCGCTGAAAAGCGTTACTCTACGTAGGATGAAACCAACTGCTTGCTGGGTGCAGAAGAAGCTCTAAGCAAAGGCTTCTGTTCCTTTCTAGCTTACATTCTTTGTTCAAGTCAATTATCAGCCTCACGCCCTTTGCTTACAACTAACATATCAAAGCTATGCTTTTCATCCACTTTTGTTAGAAATATCCAAGATATGCCTGAAGATATTTTTTAGAATGAAAAGGTTCAGGGTATGACAAGACTAGCAACAACGTGCAAATAGTATCAAGTACTAGCAGCAGAACACCTGAAGAATACTGACCAGGGATGTCCTCTACAAAACAGGGCCTTTTCCACAGGATGAGAACCCCAGAATAAATGGATGTAAACTTTACTCCTATTGCCCCACCCAAACGCTGTGGTATGCTACACAGCAGCCACTGGAGAATTCATATGTGGCCTAGGCTTTGACACAACTGCCCCAGCCGCCTCCAAAAAAACCAATGAAATTGCTTGCAGTCACAAAACCAGCTGTATCTGC
Organism: Hypotaenidia okinawae; assembly: GCA_027925045.1. NCBI lineage: Eukaryota > Metazoa > Chordata > Aves > Gruiformes > Rallidae > Hypotaenidia > Hypotaenidia okinawae. The sequence goes on from BSDF01000008.1 coordinate 15,150,711, forward strand.
AGTATGATTTGCATAGTTATTAGCTGATAGGGTGGGGTGTTTTTTTTCCCAATAGAGTCCCTTCAAATCATTTCAGTACTGTTGGAGGCTGCAGGATCATCTCATCATCCTCCAGCAGTTCTGTCATTAACACCTCTGACCTAGAGGCCTATTCCTCAGGGGGCTGACACTCTACAGCCAGTTAAATCACCTGTCCCTCAGCTATAAATGCTGTGGACACGTAACTATAAAGATTAGACTGAAACCATTTATTTAGAGCAAAATAATACTGTCTGTAAAACTAAGAAGAGTTTAATCCTATGGACCACATAACAAAACGCTGGTAAAGCTTATGTTGGTGGACAGTGACCTATTGCTGCATCCAAGTATTGTAGAACATGTTCCAAAGCTATAGTTTCTTTCCATGGACTCTACCATTGTCTCATAATACCTTTAGGCCCATGCTTAATAAACATGTGGACCATGCTCATCCCGGGAAACAACAGTTATTTAACATAAACTGCAATTTGAAGATGTTTATTAATTCTGATTGTCTACAAAGGAAGCCTAAGGTAATTGGATATCAGACACTTGAGTTTAGGAGAATTAGTCTATGCCACATACCCTGTTACCCCTTTATGGAAGACCAGTTCTGATGTACTGTGATAAAAGACCTTTTTGCAAGGTGGCTGGCTTGAGACCATCTGATTTTACAGCTCACTTATTAAGAAAGCATAATAACAGAAGCAAAAAACATGAGCTTGTCTTCTAACAAAATTGTTCTTAAGCTTAGGAATAGGAAGAACTTCCAAACCTTCTACCTCTATATTTTCTATGCCTCTGTTCCTCAAAACTTGTGCTTTAGAGCAGTTTGCCCAGAATACTTTAATGTGACAAGGAACTCCTTTCTGTTGTACACACAGTTCATCCTCTAACAATGTAATTGTTCTCTTGCTATACATCTGCTGGTTTGTTGGTGTTTTTTATTGGCTAGTCAGATAAAAGCATCTGATGATAAATTACAGCCTTTTATCTCATCCTGTTACCCTACACACTTAAAAATGTAGTTTCATTTGCCTTGTTCTTGATCATACAATTCTTTTAAAAGATTATTGCTTGCACATTCCTGTCCCTTTTTCTCCATCACAGATATATCATGCAAGTGATCAATATCAATAAATTCTCATAGGAATTTTGGCAGTATCTCTACAGGCTTCCCTTACTGTGAAGTCTTAAGTGGAGCCCCACAGTATGAATCCTCTTAAGAACTTGGTCCATGAGGGCATAGCTGAAGGAACAGATCTGTATTCCATTTTTAACTTAAGACTAACCTAATTACCTGGAATTGGCTGTTATTTGTTTGGAGAAGTTATGTTTCACATACTTTGTAGATTAAAACTTTGAGACAAGCAAAAATAAACATTACTTAAGACAGTTAAGGAAGGGGTAGACATATGAAGAACATCATTAACAAGGATTGTGTTTGGGAAAAGTGGTATGGAGAAGAAAGAGCAAGTAGCTGAACATTAAAACATGAAAGCAAAAGTGCTATCTTAGAAAAGAAAACCAACTGAAAGCACACAACCAATGCAAGAGTTCAAGATTAGTACAGAATGCTCAGGCCAAATCTAATGAGCTTTTTGTCATGCTCTAAAATCAACAGATCTACCACGTGCTTCAGTGAACTCTGGTTTCTTTCCAGAGCAAGGCAGATGACTTTTTATCAGATGTGTCACTTGGTGAAATAATTGCTAGCAATAATGGTGCAATAGCAGCATACTCAGAGCACAATTTATCCATGTCTATTCTATCTTCTGACTTCAAAGCTTCTACTGCCTCACAGATCACATCAAAATGACACCTCTGTCGTTAATGACAGTGGTCTAATGTAATACAGAGAAGCCAAATCACTTCTCTAAATAGGCAGAATGCTCTCATACAGAAATTAGGCATGTGCATCGGTCCTGACATTCATATTCAGAGTTGTATTTGTGGGGAAGAGGGTGGGTTTGACAGATTTATTCATATTTGAAACAGCTTAATTTTATAAAGCAAAAAATTCACTGGAATTAGAAAAGGGAGGAGGAGGGGAGCAAGAGTAGCATGCAGGGATTTAACTAATGAAAAGTGAATGTCTGGATGTAGGAATTTTTTGTCTCTATTGCATGGGTTAGCCAGCGTCAGAGGCCAGAGACATGAGCTGTCCTTAAGGAAACAAACAAATAAACAAGTCTAAGATAAACATATCCTAAAATGTGCACACTGTTCTTGTAGGCAAAGACACATATTTTCTGGATCTAGTATCAAACCAAGCTGTGGTGAAGCTCTCGTGGTGGTCATTAGTCACATAGAGAAGCAAGCCAGCAAATTGCAGTTCCTAAAAAGAAAGAATTGTCTGTTTACATTCCAGCATTGGTTGGAAATTACCATAGAACAATAAATCTCTAAGTATGAAAAATATTTATTTTGGTTTCATAGTATACATAAACACACATGCAACCAACATAGTGGCAGGGACACCATTTGTTTACATTTCATTAAGATGTGTAGTTAAAAGCCTTACTAAAAGGGTCCATTTCTCACTTCAGTGGTGAAATTTATTGCCTGAGGGTTAAGTAATGCTTCAGAGGAAAAATGAGGTTTAGGAATATTGTTATATTTTACCAACTTTTCTAATGGAAACATTTCCTGAAATGGCTGCTTGGGTGGAAGGTTGAGACCTCACCATCATGCATGTTTTTCAGTGTTTTATATTAAAAAGACAATAAAAATATAATCAGCTCTCACTCTTCCCCTCCAACAAACAAACAAAGCTTCATCGGAGAAAAAGACACACATAATTTAACAGACTTTTTTCCCCAATTATTATTGCTATTTGACAAATAAGATAAAGAGGACTTACAAAGATAAAGAAAGAAATTGAAAAGGAAAGAAGTTTTCAAATCCCATTTTTCAGTTCAAATGTTTGGATAGTGAAAAGGCAACTTTCTTCCACAGCCATTAGCAGTGGACTGCCATCTGAACACTGTATATAATGTAAATTACTGACTGTATATTAGCGTGATTTTTTTGTGTGTGGTAGCAGTCTTGTCATTTATTGATTTTAGACATATTTGAGCAGGCTAACTTGAAAATCAGTACTGTGAATCAGATTCTGCTCCTAGACTGCATTTATGGGCCTGGGAACCATAACTCTTCCATGAAAATGGGTCTTAAAGTTGTCATAGGTAGGAGACAGCAGAAAGACTGGTGCATTCTCCAGTTCCCATTACCCGCTTCAGTGATGAAGACAAATTTCAAGCAGTATTCAGTATTTGTTTCCTGATTGCTGGGTAAACCAGAACAAAGTGGACCTTATGTATGTCACCGGGACATATGTGTGTGTATATATATATGTGTGTGTGTGTACACAAATATATAAAATTAAATTATCTCATTTCACACAGGCTTTCAAAGAGCAAGGAAAAAAAAGCTGGTCACATTTTCTAGAAAAAAAAACACAAACTCGCAACAGGGTGGAAAGATAGTTTTAGGCTACAGGTGCAGGGACTGGGATCATGGTAGAGCCTGAGACTGTTTGAGTCACTAGGTAGAAGTTACCTCAGTAAGTTAGGAACCATTATATACAAGCAGCTGGAATGATGAAGCTCAGAGTGCACATTTAGTGAAGGCTGATCACAGAGGAGGAAGAGAGGAAGAGAAAAAAATAGCAGCTTATTAGGCCTTACTTTGGGATAAGAAGGGGGAATTGTGGTTTTTTTCCAGCTGTCATGAACATTTGCTAACAGTCAGCAATATCTTTTGGAGATTTTTTTTCCTTAAACTGATCTAAAAGAGACTGTCTTGGTTTTCCTTTTGTTTATTTAGTTATTTTTAATTTAATTAGGCTTGTTTTTTACCCCAATTTTTTCATTCATTTTTCATTAGGAGTAAGTACCGAAGTAACAAGTTAGAGTCCCAACAGAAGACTTTTCTGGGCATTTCCAGAAACCACAGGGTGGTAAGGGTTTTTTCTGACACAGAATGCAGTATTATCAAACAAGTTCTTCTTTCTTTCCAGTGTCTGCCATTATATTGCTGAGAACTAATTAGAAGGTTTTCATACAGACTTTTTGAGAGACATCCCTTAAAAAAAAGCTGTGTCCAAGTAGTACAAAATTCCTTGGAATTCTCCATAAAGATATGCCCTTCTGTGCCTCTTGTCACTTAGCTGTCACCAGGCAGATTGAACCTGAAGCAAGAGGCCACACATAAAAGCATTAAGTAAAGATCTTAAATTCTTTTACCTTCAGTTTAATCTATTTAGAGAGCACTGCTAAACTAAAACCTCCCAGATGCACATGAGGAATTACTGAAAGATTCTCCCACCTGTCCTGTCAATACAGATCACCTCTTACCCATAAAGAATGTTGTCTAAGGCCAAAGCAATACTTTGCCTGTTTGGTTGTTGTACTCAGAGTTTCTAATTTAACCTTTGTACTGGTATTAGTATAATATTAATTCAGTTCCAACTATATTGTGCTGGCCATCGCATTTCAGTATCAGTTATCACACCATTTGTGATTCAGTAGTGGTCTTCCATCCGGCTTTAGCACCCTGTGTAAATGCTGAGTGGTAAACTTAACGGGAAAAAAATCTCAGTCTTTCCACACCTATGCTTTGTATCTACCACAAAACCATTTTTCTGTTTATGTATATAAATAATATATATTAACATTTTTTAATACAGAAAAGCTTTTCCTTATATAGACAACACCAAAAATCCAATTGCAGGTTTACTATAAATTTTCAGCATGAAGTTCTCTGGATAATGATTATCTTACAATGCCCTACAGTTTTAATGCACAAAAATTGCTTTCCAAAGAAAGGAAATAATCAACATGACTCATTAAAATTCATAACATTCTGGCTAAACCTGTATAACAAATGCAAAATCTCTTGCCTTGAGAGACATTGCAAAAACGTGTAAAAGCCTTTTGAGTTCTGTAAACCAAAATTTGCTCTTGGTATTCACAAGTATGCTGCTTAAGTGCCTTCAAAAACCTGATCTGAAACTTTGGAAAGATCAGAGAATACTGGTCTCCCACTTAGGCCAGAATTCAGACCTTTCCTGGACTCCTTACACAGAGTCTCTGGGGTTTTTTTGTATCACCATTTCACTGGACTTCAGCACCCTCTGTGCTATTTTGCTTAAGTTCTTATATTTATGCATGCAAAGACCCTCTCTTGCAGAACAAAATGGAGATTTAATGACACATCATTATTTCTACTGTGAGTTAGGTTTCCCTGTAGGTCAGGAAACTACAAATTGCACATCAGAGATGGCTTACATGAAACTGTCTCTCCGTGTATTCACCCTTATTTATGCTCCCTGCCTTTCGACTGCTTCTTCAAGCATTAAATGTTGACCTTTGTTCAAAGGAGTGACCATCAGTAGCTGTATAGCAATATAACAAGGATATTTTTATCTATTTCAGGTTCTATATTACGTTTGTATTTAAAAAATCTCTGTGCAAAAAACCTACTAGCTGTAAGTTCTTCACAGTAGTAAGCATAGAAATGTTTTTCTCCTCACAGTGACTTTGTAAGAAGAAATACTTCTAAAACCTCTGCCCCGTAATCATCCAAGGATCCTAACTAAAAAGTGCTTTTAGAAAGTGCAAAGATATAATAGTCCCAAGATGAATCTGCCCTACAGTTCCATTTTCTGCCATACAAACGTTTGGGAGCTTATCATTGAAGCCACATTAGTCTTGATTTAAGGTCTTTTGACACATTATTACAGCACACTGCCATCACTTCACACCTGCCATTCTGTCAGTCAGAAGAGAGGGAGGGGAAACAATTTCGATGTCAATCAACAAATCCTTTGGGAGGTGTAACCTGTTAAGACATATTACCCTTTGCCCATTGCAATTTGCAGACTTTGAATTTAAAGGACATATGCCAGAAATAATTAAAGACTGATCTTTTTTGTACTCACTTATGAATGAAGGCATTTAGCACCACCAGCACATTTATATTGTCCAGAAGAAGAAGAGAAAGTGGAACTGAGCATGGTACTACTACTCTTTCTATTTCTATTAATTCATTCTTCTGGCTGGATGTTAAAATACACAATCCCTCAGGGAGCAAATTTAGAAAAGTAGCCATAACTATTAGCATTATATTAATATCCTAGCAAAGCACAAGTTATTCCAGCATGACGCAAGGTCCTCAACATTGTTTGTGAATCAGGACATTTTATTAAGAATAGAAACATCATGAAATTGAGAAAAAAAGAAAAAAAAATAGTTCTGTCCCATACACTTTAGTAGTTACAAGAGAAGTCCCAACCTGGAGAATTACAGCTTGCAGCTATTCTACTGTCATTTACTCAGAGGCATCAAAGGAATGATGTTAACCTCAAAATCTGAATTTAGGACCTAAATCCTGAGCTGAAGGAAACTTTGTTTTTTTTCCCAAGCTAAGTTTTCAGAATGACACGGAAGAAAAGAAGCCTACTTGTTACTGTTCACAACTCATCTCTAGAAGGAACATCTTGTCCTTAGACTGACCTTACAGCTACAAGCTAAAGGAAATAGCTACAAAACAAGAATAGCTATGGAGTAAATAAAACAACAGGCAGGGACTATATAGCCCAGAGAGAAGTAGAATAAAAAAAATTAATTATATTGTAAATTTTTTTACACTATTGCACTGTATTACTATACATACAGCTTCTTTGGGCTAGAAATGGGGTGGAACTGTGGAAGCTCTAAACTGCAGTTGCTACCATGTATTACCAAATCACTACTGGGGAGAACAATTTTGAGTTAATCAGAAAAACTATAGGCACGTTATTCAATAGGCAAACCCTATCACTGAACTAGAACAAGAGGTATTCTTTTCCCCTAAGGAAACATGTTCTTTTCTACACCCTCTTCCTGCCTTACCTTTTACCGTACTGGTAAAAACAAGGTGGAGTTAGGGAGAAGAAAGCAATTGCTCTCAACTGTGCCACAGACCTTTAGGGACTAATACATCACCCTCCTTGAGAAGTAAATACAATGTGGCATGCTCTACTGATAGCATGGATATCAAGATCACATAGGTGATTAGGAGACACATGGCACTCTCAATTTGCATTCACAAATCATTTTCATCAGGAGGGTAGAGATCCACATGCAGACAAAAGGATTTTGCACACACTGTTTATTAATTTGATCTGAGGGACTGGAGGGGCTAAATTATTTTCAGTTGGTGATAGCAACAAGAGTGTGCATTTGTAGCTGCTAATTTTCCAGTTCCCAAAATAAGGGAGTCACCTTAATTCTGAAAGACTATGCTGTCTTAGCTCTCATAATTTAAAGAGGTACTCTGAGGAGGGTGGGAAGTTGAAAGACAGGGAAGTAGGAATGAAACGTGGATTTTGTTTTACCATTTTACATAGAGGAAGGAGGAAAACAAGTGCTTCTTCAGCACCTGTCTCCCTTCCTTTTAAATATGCCATCTGTCTGACTAGATACTCTTTGCCTCTTTTTGCATTTTCATGGTACCTGAGCACCTCTGCTCAGGTAGTAGTAGTGCTCATCTACACTACTTTCCATGATCTCTGAAGGTGGCTTACACATGACCATGTCAGATAGTCCTTTTGCCTCAGATTCAGCTTGCTGTGACATTCATTAACTTAATGTACAGTATCAGCAACTGTCCCTTGAGTGTAAGAGAAAAATAGTACACCAATTTATACAAAAGAAGCCAAGGATTTCTAAGACAGACCAGAATTGCTGATGTCAAGCAACATCAGCATTTACAACAACGCATACATCAGAAGTTGAATAACTATGTCTAATATAAGAATAAAATACTAAAAGAAGTGTCTTGTCTCATTTTTTGTGCTAATAATAACATAAAGATGCTGTGTATTTCCTGCTGGCAACTGATGGCCAATTCTGCTTTTACTTTTACAGTGCAAAGCAACACTGGCAATGGAGTAAAGCTGGTAGAACACATGATTTGAATCAGTATCCTATTTTGAAGCTGGTCAGAATAGAAGCTTGTCTGCTTGGAAGACTGTAGAATATGCTATGACATTTAATCAACTGTTTGACTACAGGCTCACCTCTAGTGTCTGTGGTGAAGTGAACATGATTCCCCTTACCTTGCTTCACATCACACATCACTTTTCAGTGCACTGCCATAGAAAGCTGGGTTATAGCCTTTTTTTCCCCCCTAAGAGGAACACAGTAACAGAGGTCAGCTACAGTCATGAATTTTATGAAAGGTTTGCTGGGAAACCACATTAAATGGCAACATCAGTCCATACATCAGTTCTGCAGTGCTCTTATTCCAAGACTCTGCAGCTGAATGATTTGCAATGTACTTGCATTTCATGGCCATCATTTTCAAGCAATGTCATTTGCCTTGGTATCAGACACTTCAGCTGTACCAGAATCCACCCAGCTATTCATGATAAATTTCCTTTGACAAAAAATCTTCACCAGAAACAGAAACATACTCCCAGGATCACCAAACTCCAATCTTAGGAAGCATTAGATATACAACCAGGCACGGACACTTCAAAATATAATAGAGTCTGGAGAGCAAAAGCTGAGGACAAAATTACTATCTCAGGATTCATAAATATAACAAGTTTGGATTGAGAAATGAAACAGAACAATTTCCTTGTATTTACTGTTTGGACTAACCTATCCTTCATTTAGAGCAGCCTAGCAAAGCATTCATACTTCTGAATGGTCCTAAAGACCTCTATCACTGTCCCAACCCATAGAAGCATCTATTTTAGGCAAACAAGAAAAAGATGTCTATCTGATATTATTATTTCCAGTGTATAAACCTCCAAATCAGAGACCCACTACTTTAACATCCATGTGCACCTAAAACAGAAGTCTAGATCTAGCAGAGCTGACCGTATGTTCACCTGTTGCTGTGATCCTAATCTTGGATTATGACATTTATGACAGAGGCACTCAATTAATATGACTGAGTTCAACAGGATGCTATTAAAGCATTGCCTGTATCATATTGTGCCTATATCACCAATATGCCAAATATAATGTTTAGTTTATTACATTTCTGAAAGAAATAAATGCTGGTGATTTTATTCCCAGGGAGTATTTTTTCCAGCAACAGTATTGCCTCCATTCCCATCAAGATACCATATATCTTCATCCGTGTTCAATCATATTATTCATATTGGACGCCAGTAGAAGTTTTAGTATTGTAAAACATGCAGTTGCAGAACTCATTTCAAATTCACTAATTTGTCAATATTCAAGTGTGCTAAAATAACAGGCCTCTTAGTGCCTTTTGAGACAGGGTTACTCAAAAAGTAACAATAAACACTCAAAACTGAAAGCAGTTCCAGTAATGTTTCCATATCATGAAAAAAATGTCTATCACCATGAGTAACTTTAAATACTCCTACTGGAATATCTGAAAGTGTAGGTATTAGGCTGTAATCCCTATGGAGATCTTTCTTGCATCCTGAAAACTGTCTTTACCAGCATATTCAAGAGAGTTCTCCACAAAATCTTCCATGCACTTTACAAACAAGCTTATCATTGTAACAGCAGACCATGACATATCTAATGCCACATTTATTTTAGATCTCTTTGTGCCTCATGCTGCAATACAACAGGCATCAGGGTTTTTTTTCATCTGTTCAGAAATTTTTCCCCCCAAATGTTATGGTTATTTCAGTTTGGAGAGACTAAGATGCATCTATCTCCCCACACAGGACAGTCCAGAACTTTAGCTGAAATCTTGGTTGGCAAAAATACATTTTTATAAGCCAGAAAGATGAACTTAACACAAGCCTACTTTACAGAAGAGTCCCACATACTGAGCACCGACACTTAGATGGAGATGTGTTAGCTGGTTATTGCCATCCTGAACCAGCAGAAAGCACACAGAAGACAGACAGACTGGCCATGACTCCAAGCACTGAGCCAATGAGTAGGCTGGGGATGCACAAGAAGGTGTGGGAAGATACGTCTGGGACAGCTGACCAAAGTGATATTCCATACCATATGACACCATGCTCAGCATATAAAGCTGGGGAAGGAAGACAGGGGAATGTTCAGAGTGATGGAGTAGGAGTTCAAAATGCCAACCAAGGATGCTAAGACAGTTGAATGAAGGGGTTACAGACTCGCAGAATGGTACACACTCTCTGGGAAGCCTGTGACAGTCGCCCTCAAAATAAAGAAATTTTTCCTTATATTGAGATAAAACTTCCTGTGTTCCAGTTTGTGTCCATTGCCTCTTGTCCTGTCACTGGGCACCATTGAGAAGAGCCTAGCCCCATCCTATAGACATCCACCCTTTTGATATTTACAAGCTGATATTTATAAGTGGTTGGTAAAACCAGATCAAAAAAAAAATAAAAATCACAATATCAAAAATCCTTTCCATTTTTATCTCAAGAAATTGTGTAAAGAGAAACTGATTGCCTTAACTCTTACCTACATTCTAGTCATGAATCAAGAAATGTCAGGAAAGACTTGGCTGACCTCTTCAGAAGTCTGGTAAAGAGTAAATATTTACATGAGAAGATTGAATCTGTGTTATTTGTGCCAAAACCTAAGGAAATTTCAATGGATTATAGCATTTCTCAGATGTTAAACTAAGTCTGAATACCTTTAAGGTCTAAAATCTAGTGGTTGTCTGGTGATGGCTAACTGGCACCTAAAAAATAGGTTCTTAGTGTTGTGTCAGTTCTATGCTTAAGTTAGAAGATATTCTTATTAGAAAATGGCCAAATGGCCAGTAGTAAACCCTATCTGTGGTACTTGTTAGTTGTTACACTGCAGCAAGGAAAAGATAAAAGAGAACAAAACAGGCTTGGTAAGAAAGCCAGAGCAATCTTTTCACCCATTCTCAGCTCTCTACTTGCCAAAGAGGACAAAGTGATAAGGCATCTACAGAAAATAAAAACACTGAACAACTGCCTTGTTTCTCTTTACATTATAGGTATTCTACAGAGCTAGAGAAATGCAGTCTCCAGTACTGCTGTTCTGATGCTCTTTGCAAAATAAAAAGTATATGTGCACATACGTAAATTTCATCAGTAGAAAAAGTTTAAGAGTGCTGTCACCTTCCTCATTATATATATAGCTTGGTAAATAAGGAAGAGAGAATGTGCTCTTGGCAAAACCGTTGGGCATTCTGTACTCAGCCTTCTCTCCTGAAATAAAATACAGTGCTAAGTTTTTTTTACATTGGTTGCTTGATGTATGGCTGTGTTCTACCTCATCATTCTAGTATGATTCAACAAACATTAGAGAGAAATTCTTCTGTTTAAATCCTTTACTGCAACAGAAGTAAATATCTTACTTTTAGAAAACACATTTCTTAAAGATAAAATACAATTCTGCAATACTTCAGATAGATTTGCCATAAGTCAGATACCCTTGCTCAAATAATGGACTATGAACCTAATTTATCTTGTGCCTTCAAGAAGTACAGAACTTGTTCTTATTAAGGTGCTCCATTATGAGAGTCTGTGACTGATACAACGAATTGTTTTCCAGCTGTGCTGTGGTTGTCTTTGTAAGTCTTCTGGTTGAATGAAAAGGCAATTAAAGAGGAAAGTATTTAACAAGAGACCAAACCGAAATGATATCGTTTTAGGGACAGATCATGATTACAATGACATTTAAACTGTCATTCAGCTAAAATAAAACAACGATATAGAGCTGCGTGGAACTCTGGCAAGGGTGATGGGAACAAAACTATTAATTTAGGAGGGAAACAAAACCTGAAACACTTCATGCTGTAATAATACCTTTGAATCAAGAACATTTAGTTTTCACTTCCCTTTCATTCCTCCCTAAATTATAAGTAGAAGTGGGAGCAAATCTATATTCCTTACACAGATGATCTGATCAAACCTAAGGCTGGACAAATCATATGCCTAGATGCAATTTGCTAATGTTCTGTTTTTCAAAAACCAGTTTTCTTCTAAATTCTCAAGTTTTAAATGTATGATTCAGATTTTTGGGAAACTATTTCAGCACATAATAAACCCAGAAAACTATCTGAGTTCTTCTGTTGGTTAGAGGATATAATTCAGTCACATGTGAGGAAACAGTCCTTGTGCTATGCATGAATATAATACACATATGAGGGTACTGGTCAGTACGCTATAGTGTAAAATAAGAGAGAAATAAAAGCAAAGCTGTGAAAGGCACCAATAACAGCTGTTCCTGTCAGACCTGGACTACACATTAAACAGTATGGATCTCCTGAGGTGTAGATATCTGAGATTATATTTAGCTTTTCCCTACCACATCATGAAATTATAAGTAATTGTTCCTTGTCAAAGTGTTGTTCTAGCAAGATATTTAATTTATGTATCTGATACTACTTGCAGTAGTAAGATGCCAGTTCTGGGTCTTATTCTGCTTTGCATGTTGACTCTTATTTGACATTTAAATGTTGTTTGCTCTGGCATTGCACGTTGTTGCCAGAAACTGGTTTAAACTAGATTTGAGAAAGTTGAAAATTTTTATTATTCAAAAGTTATGTCCAGGTGAAACTTGCATGCATCTCTGGATTTGTTAGTGCTGCCTCTAATGACACTGCTTAATATTTTTCCCAGAGCCTTTCAGGAGGGCTTTTTGGAAGAGACAGCAAAATCAAAGCTTCTATTGTTTCTTCTAATCCTGCTGAAGGCAATAAATACCAATTCAAGAGAGTTGTGTCCGAAATTTTCCTTCTAGTATTTCCACTAGTATTGCTATTAAAACCAGCTTTACCTCACTTAAGCTCACTACTTCTTCCAAAACAATCGTAGAAATCATAATTAATGAACAAAACTCACCAGCTGCTCTTACAAGGCTCATCCTTCCTGAAAATCTTTTCTAGACTTTAATGTAAGTGTGGAAGTCTCTCTCATACTGGGTCATAATTCACTCTCTTCTTGCCCCTTGCCCTTTCCACCATCTCCCACCCCAAGTTACACTCAAGTTGTGAAGTTGGTCTGTTCTTCACACTGAGTAGGGGTCATGTAGCACAGTTCGCAATAACTAACACACATTCAGGTTTATCAAAATGTGTATGCTCATTTTTAAAAAAACCTTACAAAAATCTTAACTCTCAGCACCACTGACAAGAGTTTCACTCCATAGATCCCTAACTTGAATTGCTATAGAGCTAGCAAAAGGAAAATTAATTGTGACTGCAAAAGCATCATGGGACCAATTCACATTTGACACGAATCAACATCCACTGCAAACATGAGATTATCTCCATGAACACTGGGTATGGTATTTCATAGCAATTAGAAAGTAAAATTATTTTCCTACACAAGATAAATCATTTAAAAGCTGGGGGATCAGTATAAAAAGGAACCACATAGTCAGAAAAGTGCCTTTTTTTTCTTGGTTCAAGAAACTAGAGATCAAATAGGTGAGAGAGAAGCTGAAATTTTATTTACCAATGGATACATTTTAAATTAGTTTTCTAATTATACAGGGATATAATACACTGATGTAGTCATTGCTAATTCTCACAAGTTAAAAGGCAAAGCTGAACTGCAACTCAGAGTTTTTAGAGCATTCTCAGAGCTTGGAGAATTCATAAACCAAGTAAACCTTCTGACATAACTATAAAATGTGGTATAAACCCTAGGAAAAAATAGCCATCTTGAAAGGGTAACAGCACTTTTATGAGAATTTCAACTACACCATGGCAACATCAACCTGTCAAAGCAAATGAAGGACAGTAAAAGTAAAATTAAAAATGATGAAGAGGACACCAGCTTGCTAACAGCTTTCCAAGCTGTAAAGCTTTCAAATGTTATCTCTTCATTGGTTTGTTCAATCACACATGCCGGTTACCAAGCTTTATCATATTATGTATCTCTCCCATCACTGCAGGCTGTCAGGTTTTGATGGACCTATGCATATAAATAAATAAACTTTTCCCTGTTGGTGCACACCCCTCCTTTTCCCTTATTGGTTCTTCTATACTGGTGTCAATGGCAACACCTGCAGGTATTAAAGCTACAAAACTGATGAGACCTAGTTCAAAGGACTCTTAGCCACTTCAGGTTATGGCTCCTCTCTCCTCTTTGCTCTACCCACAGAACAAGAGTCTGTTCCCATGACTTTCAAACACCAAACTGGGGGTTGCTGCTCTCACAGGTGTGCTATGTATCACAGCTCCTACTGCTAGACATCTTTTCAAATGTTCTGTTAACTAAACATGCAAATGGCAATTTTCTATTTTGCAACTCATTGGTTGAATTGTAGTCCATTTCTTGAACTGTATTAAATTGCTTGAAGCATTTTGAGATACACTAAAAAAATGTAAGACTCAAATGCAAATGCCAAGTCCCATATATCCTACGCATCTAGTCTGAATCTCATTCCTCCCACATAGGCCATGGTAAAGAACCAAAAGTTTATTCCCTGTGATTCATTTAGTGGCATCACACAGTAAACACTTCTGCATTAAAGAGCCACAGCTTTCTGACCAGGCCCTTCCTCCTGTGATTCTGCTCATTTTTTGTTAGTTGCCATGATTCATATTTTAAATAAATTTCTCTTTTAAAGGTGGTATTAAATCCAATCATAAACATTGCATATGTTTCATTGTCATTAAAAAGACCTATAAGTAAAAGGTGTTTTTTTTTTTAAATTAAAATCAGTCAAAGCACCTCTACCTTTCAAAGTACAGGGTTATTAAAACAGACTTATCAAACTGTACATGTGAGTTCCCTCTTTCAGGACAGAAAGTCCTTGGACTCTTCCATATTTAAGCTGTCATTAAAGGAAAGGACTTGTGTGCATGTACTGTGTACCACAAACCAATCTCTCTCAGTCGATTTAATCACTAAATATGAGCAATACTAGATCTGTTAATTTTGGTTTGTTTCTGTAAGGAGAAAAAAATTTCTCCAAATGATCAAGATCAGTAGTACTACCACAGCAGGATATGAATGACTGCAAAAAGAAACACTGCATGTTTGCACAACTCCATCAAACCCAATGAGGCAAAAAGTCTTTTTCCTTCTTGATGGTCCTACAAGGTGATAATCTGGGAGCCACAAAAAGGTATATTCATTGTAGACATGTAAGAATAGAATCTAAAATAGGACTGAAAGTTTTAACTAGGGTTTCTGCCCCAGGCTGAAATTTGTCAAACTGAATTTTATTATGTAATATTTTCCTCAGCAAAGCATTGGTTTTTCCGGTAAAAATTAGAAAAAAACCAAATTATCATCTCTAAAATGACTGATAGCTTATGCCTGTGCAGGCTGATGGTCCCTTGTCAGTATTTTACATCTACCATTGCTAAGACAATGAAGACATCCAGGTGGATGAGGATCCGCTCCTTCATGATCATTCTACCTCACCAAGAACCTGAGAGCACCCTTTCTTATTACACTTGTTACTGTTCTGTACATGCCCTATCAGTTAGCCTAAACAAACCTCCATGAAAATTTTGCAGGTAATAGAAGTTTTCTTGTATCACTATTTGGATTGGAAAAGTAAGGGGAACCTCTTGCAATCAGTATAGTCTATGTAGAGGTAAAATTTCCAACTATCAGTAGACACAGTCAGCAACGTACTTCTTGATAGTGACTAATATTCCAGCAAGGTTATTTAATGAATGTTGATTAATGCATAATGAAGTCAATGCATGTTTGCAACTGCTGCTGCAAAACACATTTGGGAATCTGTTTCTTTCTGGTTTTCATTGACTTCAAACTAGATAAAATTCAACCACTTTTTTACAGAAGCTTATTACAAACTTGTCCAGAGCCACAAGCATTATTATTTTAAATATGTTTTGAACAAAAGAGTAAGCTTTTTTAAAAATTAATAGCTTAGAGATTAAACTGTCTTGATGAAGAAATAACTCCATGTTTATTCATTACCTTCAATATAGATTTGTTCTTTTGTAAGTGTCTCCATTTAATATCTACAGAAGTGAAATTTAGTTTCAAATTTGGAGAAGTCAAGCATATTTATAGGCTTTTCTGTATGAATGTTAACTTTATATCAATGAACAAAAGAATGCACTCCTTGTGCAGATCACCAGCTTCTTTTTCTAGACTGCCACCTTGCATAAACACTGTTTGTCTTCTATTTCTAGTAAACAGTTTTAGGATTGAACTGTGCTGCTCAGACAGAATTCACACAACAGAGTTAATGCATTTTGGACTAATCAGTTGGATAAAACTCATCCAACTTTATAGATGCCTTTGTTCTCTTGGCATCTTTTCTACTGGCTGTTTGGGTTCATACAACTAAAGATGACTGAAGGTAACAGATTGTTCAAACAAACATGGGAGAAATGTCAATGAGTGCTGAATCTGAGGAAAAGGATATTGATGGAGAGCTCTACTGAGCTTATTGCTTATTCATTGCACCAGATAGTTGACATAGGCATCCCATGCAGCATGGAAGTGAGGGTTACATTTTTGGTTTTGTTGTTGTTAGAGAACTGGCAGTCTTCCATGGCTGCTTTGTAAATCAGTTCAGAGTTGAAACAGCCACCTAAACCATTTGAAAGGTTGGTGGTCATAGATAATCAACCTATGCTACATCTGAGGAATAGACACAGGGGAAGGTTGTAGCAGTCAGTTAGCATACAGGCTTCTCCAGCTGCACTGGTATTACAAATCAGAAATTAAGCCCTATCTGCTGACCTTTATCCTCATAAAACTTGATTCCATTTTGGTTTTGTTGATTCTTTGTGACCAGGACCTATAAAATTTAGCACAAAGTCTGCGGCAGTCTCAGGACTCAGTGTCCTACCATATTTGCCTGGCACATTCTTTGTGCTTCATGGTGCTGAAGTTCATGACTTTGAGCCAAGAAAGCTTTGATTTCTATTGCAGCAGTTGCTACCTTTCAGGAAGCTCTATAACTGTCCCTACTGCCATTCTGGAGATGGTACTCAACAGAACTTCATTCTCACACTTTTCCTTACAGCATATTTAAGGATAGAGGATATGGTTGAAGCTCCCACTGCATCAAGTTCTGCCAGGCAAGTGTCCATGTATGAATGGGACAGACTTACTTACATGTCCAGAAATTCTATTTGTTTTCTGTCTAAATACAGAACAACTCCTGTTAGGCATCAGCAGCAGTAAGATGAATAACACTCAGAAGAAATATCAACTATTGGTTCTGAGATACTTTTCAATATTTCCTTATCAATGAAAGGTGCAAAGAATTACATATTTAGAAATGTGTAAAAAAAATCATAATCATATTCTGCATTCAGTGACATGGAAGTCTGCTAAGAAGGGAGGGTTGGGGAAAGGAGCTTTAAGATCTGATCTTCTCATTATCTGACTCCAGTTTCACTGTGTGTGTAGTGTAGTGTAATAAATTGGATAGTTTTCTTTCCTTCAGTCTGTGTTGAGTCTGTTTTGCCCATTGACATTGATGATCTCTCCCTGTCTTTATCTTGACTCCTAAGCCTTTCAATATATATTTTCTCCAGTGTCCAAATGAAAAAGGGAGTGATAAACTGACTTTGGTGGGCGTCTGGCCTCCAGCCAGGCCTAAACCACCACAACTTTCTAGCAATTACAGTAAGGAACCTATAGGAGTCCTCCAATAGCAATAATGTCTCATAACACTACTTGTGGTAGATTGCTACCTGTTAGCTTACCTGCATATAAACATTCAAATAAAAAAACCCATCAGAGCTTACTGAAAATTATGAACAAAAAACGTGCAGTTATTATCCTTATTATGTCACAAGCATTATTATAATCCCATTGGATTTATGAGGGTGTATCCTTAAATGTAAAAATAAACAGCTAGTGAGTAGCTGTGACTTCAAACTTCAAGGTTTTGTATGAAAACACTCACTTGATTAAACCCTAAAGGCTTTTAAGGAACAACAGGGAAAAATAACCCCAAACTTCATCCTCTCCACCAAAACTGCCTGATGTTCTTTTAAAGTGTTCTAGAAAGAATCTTTCAACTCACATGGGCAAAAAAAGCTACTAAAATTAGTATCATCACTGATAGATTTTTTTTATTCCACAGCTTGGCCCATGGTATTACAGTAAATAAGATGTGTGCCTCTATCAAATGATAGAAAGGGGAAAACTACATTGCATAAAGTTTTTCACCTACTTTGTACCTGGCTGAAGAAGTTTGCCAGCCTTGTAACTATATATTACATTCCTTTCTATTCAGAAAATGACTGCATATAAACTTTGTGTATATTTTTGCTATAAAGTTTTTAGCTAATTAAACTTACTTATATTTAAACATAAAGCATCAACAAAATGCAGGTTTCCATATATTAATCTGTTTTTTATCCTTGAAAGTCCCATTGAACCAATATGTGCTTTGGTCTACATTATAAGAAATTTTTCCTTCTTAACTATTTTAGAACTTTTTCCTTCTCAACTCAGATGCTGGTGGGCAGTGGAATGAGTCATTAGTCATGACATTTTCTATGTTTACGTCTCTCCACCTAGCAGACCTGCCAAAAGGAAAACTGAAGCAGTTCTGGTGTGCCTACCCTTGCATTTGAAGTACCAGCAAAAAGGTTTGGACTTCTATTTACAGGCATAATGCACCCGTATGCAGGACAGGAGTCCAGTATCAATAGAAAGGAACTTGGGAAAGGGAGAGCAAGAAACGGGACAGAAGTGTTTTGTGACTTGGTAAAGTCATATAATAGAACCACTCATATGTGTCTGAAGCAATGAGAGAAGGTGGCACAGCAAAAAAGGAGAGAAAATAGTTAATGAAATTATCTGACCTAAACCCTTGCTCTATTCATCAAATTTAAGGTATTATTTCTACAATCATGAGTAACCTCTTGGATTATGAGAACCATGCTCTCTAAATCAGTTCCAATCCACTGTTTCAGGCACCCTATTCTGTGCCATGTCAGGAAAAAAAAAATCTAGAATCAGGAAGAAATTATCTCCAGTATATTAGCACCAGGCCTCTGAAGCAGATTTCTAACTTTTATGCTAGACCTCAGGAGATGAAGTGGTTTTATGTTTTTATGAATAAGGATCAATGATTTCCCTTCAATCAGGCCCACAGCTTTGTTTGATTTCATTTTCTTGTGGTTTTATTGTGTGGTGCCTTGAGATGTTTGTTTGATAAAGTGCCCCATAAATGGGGATTTTTATTGTTATAGTCATTGCACTTCTTAGGTCCCAAACTATACATTGTTGTCATACTACCGTTTTAGACTGTCTGATTTTTCATAGCTGAGGAGGATTGATCAATCTTGTTGCTGTTGCTAGTGAGACCAATATATTTTCTAATTAATAGAGCAGTCTTTTGTAGAGTGTTATGTTGGACTGTATGCCTAAGCAGAGAGTTATTCTTTACACAGCTCTGCATTTAGTCCAATAATAATATCATGTCAGTAAATAACAGAAACACAAAGCTTCCCAAGAGCAGTTCTGTTGCTTTGCTTTTTAATTTGGCAAGCAGTCTAACTCATCCAAAAAACTACTGGCTGAGACCGAAGACAAAACACACTCCTCACTAATAAGCAAATCAAAGTGGTTCAATGACTGTCAGAGATACATATTTATTCATCAGAGATAAATATTTAATTTCCATTTCTTATATAGCAAAGAATACAACAGAATAGCTTCTAAAGACACCATTTGGTGCCTTTCTAAAATTAAACAGATTTCAAAGTTGTCTTATTTCCTATCCTATCATCTTTATCTTATTTTCTTTAATTCTCACTGCCCTTCAGCCTTCAGTCCAAATTCTGTTAAACCAGATAACACTATTAGAGTACATTGCTAAAAGGAGGTTAAAGCAGCCGACTTGAAGTCCAGTTTGGTAAAATAGAGCCTGGAATAAATGGCTACATATGCTAGAAAGTATTCTGGGTCAAAATGTATCAGGACATGAATAGCACTGATAAAGAGTTCCCCAAATGTTGGCTTGATCAAAATGATCAAGTAGTGCAATTTAGATCAGTCATATCAATGCTTATTTTCACTTCAGACTTTAATATCATCAAGGTTACCCTGGCATAAGTCCACAGAAATTCAGTTTAAATCGATGCAATAATAATAAAAATACTTAAACCAAAGCAACAGAAAATAATTTGCTTATCTCTTCTGCACATATATGCTAAAATAGATTGGTACACTTGACTGATACAAATATATTTTAACATTTTTTATTCTTGTATCTCAATTGGTTCTGGAACACAATAGTGACCGAAGCACAATCCTTTTCAGTTCACACATAATCAATACCATTTTGAAATATGTTCTCTATATGTTCGACTTTGGACCAGAGGATTGCTTCAACTGAGCTACAGAAATTTCTTCTGCCAATTCTCAACTTTTATTCCAAGGGTCAAAAAACAGTTCCAAAAGGAAACTGTTATTCCCAGTTCCCAAGTCAAATTTGCAGAATTGGCATTTAAAGTAAACATAGTTCATTTTGCTTGCAAACTGAGCACAACTGATGCAGCAAGATAATAAATATAAACCCCCAAATGGCCTATAATGTAGCCACTTTCAGTGCTATACTACATAGTATAGCTCACACACTGAGTGTGAGAACAGAAAGTGTTCTAACCACTGATGAGCTAAGAAAATATATGGATATATAGATTAAATTATGGCAGTTTTTCACTGTTTTACTCAAATGTCATTTTTATATTGAAAATCTAAGTAAGCCAACCAAGATAATATACACCTTGTGCACTAAATACAGTATGAAATTAATAATTTTTCAACTTTGGTTCCTTTTGGCAAGAACAGATGGAGCTATTTTCATTCTTCAGCCATTTGGTCCCTTGTGCACAAGCTATCATCATGCTAATAACTTTCACTGTACCTGCAATGCAACTCCTTACACTTCTGAGGTTTTTTTATTTTGGTTAATGCACTTCCTTCAGAGTCTGACAGCTGTTGGAATGGCAGATGTGTCCAGGGCTTTGCTTTACATTAGGGAAGTCAACACCTCATGCCAGTGAACTCTGACATCTCAAGAACTATCTGCTCAAGTCTTGCAGACTGCTAATGTGCACGTCCCACAGTATGATCTTGCATAACAGGGTTCCACAAAAAAATGAAACCTTGTATGCATAACAAAACCACATTGCCACATCATGGACATTATTCTGTCTTTGCTAGTCACTTCCTTACTTGTTTCCTGATCAAAAGCATAAAAAAAAAAATCTATAATGCATCGACTTTTTGATGGTGAAGACAGATGGTTCTGCATATTACGCTGTGTTCAATTGTCCCATTTCATCCTGACATGGACTGAAACACAGGCAGTAAGACAGCCACTTGTATCACACTAGTGTCTCCAGAAAGATTTTGCAAATCAAATTTTGTAAAGTTGCTGCTATGTGCTGGATGCCTACAGATAGCATCAATCTTTCTCAGTGAGATAATCATAACTCCTTCTACTAAAATATTTTTAACCACATAGTAGTTGGAATTTTCATTA
The DNA here is from genome assembly GCA_027925045.1 of Hypotaenidia okinawae. NCBI lineage: Eukaryota > Metazoa > Chordata > Aves > Gruiformes > Rallidae > Hypotaenidia > Hypotaenidia okinawae. The sequence continues at coordinate 15,172,130 of BSDF01000008.1, forward strand.
TATTTTTGACTGTTGCATTTACAAGTCAGTATTAGTTTAATTAGTTTACAGTTCATGGCAACTCAGCATCCTGTGATAACAAAATTTAATAATCCAAAAGTAGCCACATTCACATTTTTCTTCATCTTCCAGTTTAAACCTTCTAGAAATTGCGGTCATTAATAAAAAAAAAAATTTCCCCTTGAAAATTGTATGTATTGTCCAATAATATCAATGCATAACATTCTTACCTACTGGCAGCAAGACAGCAGTAAAAAAATATACTAACAAAGTAGTGCAAAGCACTCAACACCAAAAAATAGAAAGCAAAGAGGAAAGAAGTCCTAAGTAGCAAAAATAACTGAGAAAAGAGATACTGAAATGCATTGCTCATTTAAATATTTACCTTATAAAGAGCGCAAAGAGAAAGTAAATCCTTATAACTACCCAGCAGTCACTCCATAACTCACACCACATGCCAAAGATAATTTCCAGAACTACCAATAGCAGCCAATTAATACATTCTCATCTCACAAGATGACCAGTAGGATACCAAAGCTGGACAAACTAGTCCAGTATTTCAGTAATCTATCAGTGTTTCTGCTAGCTTCTGTTACCACCTGATTAAGCCTGTGCTTGAGTTCATAGCTTGTTTTTCTTCAACCAGTACTGTACTTTCAGAATTGCACTGCTTAAAACTGCCTTGCGAATGTTTCTGCTGTACTGACTCTGAGCTGTACAACTGTTGCAGTCTACTTCTTTTTTTCCTATTTCCTTTGCCCTGGGATCACAAAAAGCAGACAAGTCCTTGCATTATAACATCACCTTCAAGAGATAGCTTTCACGATGATTTTCCAGCGTCTATGGTGAAGTTTTTCATATGCAGGATCAAGTGAGTACACACTGTAAAATTGTCAGGATTGTCATATTAAAACAGCAGTAAAAACTGACTTGGTAATTAAAGCCATATCGTTCTGCACAGATGGGACACAGAACTCAGCAGCAGATAGTAGGCAACTGTTTCAGAGAGAGCACAGCATTTGGGAAGTGTCTTGGCTGTATTACTTTTATGAGCTGAAAAAGCAAACTTAGTCATAGGTAATGGTGTGCTGTTGTCTCTGTTGTTGTTGGTCCTAGGAACCCTAGTGACAGACCAGATGCCATCTCAGGAGCCAGAACATCAGTGCCTCTATAGTTAAGTAATGTTTTTTAGTATCCAACTGAACTATTAATTTTATTTCTGAGACTTTTCTTCTGAGGACATTTTCACAAAGAATCAGAGTAGCATAATCAGGTATTTAAAGAAACATCACCCTTCTTGTAATTAGAAGTTATTTGCAAGTTTGCTTTTTTCTTTTTAATTTAAAATCAGCATGTGCCATAGGTGATTTAACTTACATTTTCTATATCTTTGCTTCACTGGTTAAACCAGAACATCTTCTGGGCAACACTGATGGAATATCCAGGCTTTCATGATTCTGTGGTAGCAAAATATGTTACAATGCTCATGGAGACATACATTGACTGCATCTATAGTTTGCTGGCTCATAGGGAATTTGCTTCAAATGGTGATTTGTACAAGTTTCAGCAACCACAGAAGGACTAGTTAGAAGTAAAAATCCAAGCCCTGACAGTAGTCCATATAACTGGGGTAAGGTTATACAGCACAATTTTGTGAAAGGAGTGGGTAGACATTAAATAATACACATAGGGAAATCAATTCTTTTACTAACTAGGTACAACAGATTTTTTTTTCACTTATTTTTTCCATCTGTGGATTGAACTCATTCTCCTTCTAGGAAACCACAACCATTTTTGCACAGCGTCTATCTGCTACTCATGCTCTGCTTAAAACCTGTCTTTATAAATATCATGACAAATGAACTCAGGAATTTTGTTGGTGATCAGATAGTACAGAATTAATTAAATAGAAATCATGAACATCACTCACAAAGATATTACTTGTATGAAAATGTGAATTGACTGATAAGACCAAATAATGGTCATCTTGCTTGCGTAGCACAAGTAATTTACACAGAGTACTGCATGATTACAGAATCATAGAATATTCTGAGTTGGAAGGGACCCATAAGGATCATCAAATCCAACTCCTGGCTCCACACAGGGCCAGCCAAATCAGAGCATGGGACTGAGTGCATCATCCAGACGCTTCTTGAACTCAGTCAAGTTTGGTGCTGTGACCACTTCTCTGGGGAGCCTGTTCCAGTGCTTGACCAGCCTCTCAGTAAAGAGCCTCTTCCTAACATCCAATCTAAACCTCATATCTCTTTCACAGCTTCATGACATTCCCTTGGGTTCTATCACTGGTCACCAAAGAGAGGAGATGGGCACCTGCCCCTTCACTCCCCCTCATCAGGAAGCCACAGACCACAATGAGATCTCCCCTCAGCTTCCACTTCTACAGGCTGAACAAACCAAGGGACTTCAGCCTCTCCTAGTAAAGCTTTCCCTCCAGACCCTTCACTGTCCTTGTTGCCCTCCTCTGGACACTCTCCAATATTTTTGTGTCCCTCTTGCACTGTGGTGTCCAAATACTTAGCTGGACCAGCTCTATCTGACAACAGCATTGGAATCCAGCTGGGGAGCAGGAGTCTCATTTAGAAGCAACCTGCACAGAAAGACAGATGATGTTCCTTTGAAGAAAGGTGAGAAAGCCCTAGCAATACAGAAGTCGCATGGGAACTTTCTATACAGGAAAAAGGATCGCACAAATCTTGTCCTCTATCAGCTCAGGAACAGCTCATTTACCTGCCAAAGTAGTTTCTCTTGTTTGATGGCTTGAACTAGAAATCAATGAGCTCTGGCACAGCTTCCAAATTTAAGTAATATCATTCCTGCCAGTTTGAGAGCATCTTGAATGCAATACCTAAGGACATGATTACTGCATTTTACCCTCAGTGGCCTAAGAGCCAGAGGAAGACAAGGCAGGGGGGCAGCATCTGCACAGCTCTTCATTTGTATCCCCTCTTAACAGGCTGCCAAAGGGAATTTCTGCAACAGAGAAGGAAAGGCTTCCCAAGCTCCCTAAGACCAGCAGGTCAGGAAGGGCAGGATTTGTGCTTGGGAAAGGGAAGGCAGCATTGACATGCTCTGCTGTAAATGGGTGTTAGCAAAGAACATGTAAAACACATGGCACCCAAATTTATGGCACCCCAGCTTTTAATAGTGATGTAGTATATTTTAGAGAGATATCCATACAGTCAAAAAGTCAAAAGGTAGTATGGATTCACAGCTGATGTTCATATTTATAACTTCTTAAAAAATAAGTAAGGCTAACTGCAGAAATCACACATGTGGGCTGGAAGACAGCAAGATGTACAGCCATAGAAAGAGTGTGAAAACCCCTCACATTCAAACCCTGCAAGAGATAGAAGCTGATGCTCCAGACTTGCAGTGAATACTTTATACTATTTGATAAAAACATCCTACAATAAATGAGAAGATAAATGAAAGGATTTCAGACAGAATCATAGAATATACGGAGTTGGAAGGGACCCATCACTAAGTCCAACCTATAGATCAGGCCCAACATTAACTCAGTGTAAAATTAGTTTCCATACAGTCACATGAGATCTCACTTAACTTTTATTTTGACTATATTTCCTAAAGTGGGACAGTTGTTTAATATGCAAGTTTCTGAGAGGCTTTGCATCCAAACTAGCATCTAAGCAATTACCTTGTAATCAGACATAGTGTTGACAATGCAATCATGTGGCAACGTGTAATTACACAGCATAATATCATATGCAGTATTTTGCACCACACCTTGCAAACTAAGTGCTGCCATATTTTTTCTCAAACTGAATAAGACTCCAGAGATTCTAAACAATGCACTCAACCTGAAAACATGATTCTCACAGCTTTTTGTTGACATAAGTGAAATGCCCAGACAGGCCAATAAAAAAAAAAAAAAAAAAAAAGGTATATTCTACCTTCTCCACTCTCTTTTATTTAGGGTAGTATGAAGTGTCTTAAAGGAAGAGTTTGGAGACCAAGCCATATATCTGTATCTCCCCCCTGGGGCAGCTTCTCCAACCACTGCCAGCTAGAAGACCCATGCTCTGCACAGGTAAAATTTAGCAATTCATCACGTCAAAGAATAAGGAGAACTTCTCTGACTCTGGGGATCGATCTTAACACCCAAGGGGCACAAGGGCAGGATATAAAGTCTCTGAGTTACTGTTAATGTTGCCTTCTAGTAATAAAGGCCATCCATTCCATCCACTGCTGTTAAAATTCTCAACCTATTGTTTTTTCCTATGAGAAAGAACCCACACTTCTGGGATGTCTGAGAAGTGACCTGATGAGTATGAATAATAATAATAAATTTAAAACTAAAAAAAATTACCACCAGCACAAAATACATACAGGTTGTGGTTTAAAAAAAAAAAATAACTATTTCTCCATAATTTTTGAATAAATGTTTGTTGCACTTCTAATTTCTAGAGTGCTCCAGACAGACAGCTTAAATTGATGGCTTGTTAGTGAGGACTGGCCCCTTTGTGAGATGTTTTCAGAATGATTGATTTACAATAAAGTGGCTCCTGGTGGGTGCACGCAGGTGGAACTGATTCAGATCGATTCCACAGAAGCTGACTAATCAGCTGTTTAAACTGGCAGAGTGCTCAATGACAGAAACAGTGCAGCTATCATTTTCTATCTAAGATTACAAATTAACTTGTTCTGTTTATCCTGTATGCCATCAATATGGAGAGAAGGAGCTTAGAGGGAAGTGGGATTCCAGAATGATAGTATAAAGCCATCCCTGCAGATGTGCTTTCAAACATTGACAATAAAGGCACAAGGGGAAATTTCATTGCATATTAATGAAACCAGTGGGGAGCACCACCAAATGAGGAGGACTTCTTTAATTAATTAACTGGAGTGGGAAGTCAACAATATATTTTAAGTGTGACCACAAAAGGATAAATCAATGCCAAAGTAGCCAAGAGTAAATATGTACTGTTTCTTCCTCCCTTGTCCCATGCACTCCCACACACCTTATCATTCTGTCCCTCTCCCCGCATACTATATGCACACCAGAGGAAAGACTGGTATTTCTAGAAATGATTAACGCTAGGTAATCAGCATTTCAGCCTCTACAGTCATAGCCCTGAAAGTGTCATTTTTACAACAAGATGAAAAACTCCATGGGGAACGCAATGTATGTGGGTAAGTGAAAGGTGTCAGAGAGAATGCGGGTAAGTGAAAGGAGAATAGATATTGCCTGCCTCTGAGCAGATAACAAGAGCACGGTCATGAGCAGGGTGGGGGCTTAGCAAATAATTCTACCCATCTCTCATCCATAATGTTTCCTTCGTACAACATCTCTCTGGCATTTGAAAGAATGTGTGAATGTTTGGGGGTTTTTTAAATCTTTCCTCCCCCTCTTTCATAGACATACCCCATATGTTAATTACATTTAAAACTGCTGAAAAATACTAACCACGCCCCAATGCAAACAGCAGTTCTCATCTTGTTCACAGCAGGGGATGGAGAAGATGGTTTTAGCAAATTATTTTTGGGTAACCTAACAAAGAAGTTCCCCTTTGCTAGCTTTTTCAGGCTTACCTGGAAAAATGAGGGAGTCAGAAAAAGCTTCTCTGACTCTGTTCAGAGCTGGACTAAAAGAGTGATAATTGTTAACAATTTTGAGGGCCATTTTAGGTGCCTATTTATGGTCTGAGAACAACTTGGGGCACCTGGGTTAGAAACAATCCACCTGACAACTGCCAGTGCCTACCAAACTGATTCAAATTAAAGCAGTCATCGAAAAGTGCTGCATTAACACCAGTGTTTACCTTAAAGAAACAGAGCACTTAGCTACATTAGTCCTATAAGTATTGGGATCACTGCCAATCTGACTTACTACTCACACATGTTTAAGGAGAGACCCCAAGATGTGTTATTTTGCTGTAATTTGTGAGATGCAGTCTTATTATCATCTGCTTTCCTCTGTTATGAACATAGACATTAAAATACTAAGCAGACACTAACACTGAATTTGGTGGCCTAGGAGGTAAATATTTTGACAGATGCACTGCTAAAGCTATGTTTTATTGCTACAGAAAGGAAAATAAAACTTGATTGTCAGTAGTAAGGGAAAACAACATATTACCTGCACTGATACATGCATGCTAAATGTCAAAAATAGTCAAGCATGTCTTTATCATGAAATAAGCTTGTGAAGGACAATACATTTCTGTTTAGAAAGGAGAACCAAAATAAAACTCTTGAGCTGATCAACCACATCTCTAGATACTTGTTTCTAGATACTTGATTTAAGAGAAATCAATCATTAGGTAGGATAATCAGGAAACCACATGCCACCTTTGGATGTGTCACATTAGTTTCTATGATCATCTGTTCTTCAGAAGATTAGCCTCTTGACCTTCACTGTTTTGGCCTTGAAAAGTGTTGAATGTCCAGCATACTGAAGTAAAATTTAGCTGCTTCATAGCTGGCTTCCTTTTGAGTCCTCAACCCTGACCTGAAGGCATCTTTTCTCACTCTCCATCTGCAGAGAGAAGAAATAATTCAGTGCTCCTGCAAACACAGGCCTAGCTCTCTCCTGAGCAAACTGCCAAAGCCAACTGAATTATGTGTGCTGGTATTGTGATGTGGGCTGCTCACAGCAAATTGATCTGATAGCGTTGAAGTCATTTCACTGCAGACCCCAGGTTGACGTGCAGTCTCAGAGGTGAGATAAGCTACCTGGTTCTGAACTGAACAAGACATGTTTCTGCAAGATAAGATTGGCAATTCAAAAACAGCAGCTGCTTGGACAACCAAGCACAGACTTTGAGCATGATCTATTACACAGAGTTTGGTGCACATGTATGTAGTACAGAAACAGAGAGACACTTAAAATTCTCCTGCCTGAGTATCTGGGATTACTCTATATGGATGTACTGTACACAAAAAAATCTAGTGCAAAACTCAGGAAACAACTTATTGACTATTCAAGTATTGTGGGATGATGAAGTCATGAGAAGGAAAGAAGAATCCCAAAGCACAACCACTTTTATTCTGGGTTTAGATGAGGACAACAGCAATTTCAAACTGTGCCAATGCATATTCCCAGTTTCAGTTTCCTTACATCTTTACATATTTTGGAGACTGATGATGTTACCTAGTTCCCACTTTGGCTGCAGATGCTTCTCTGGAAATTCACTAAACTAATTTTTGACTGAACAAGGACATTTAGGTAAAGATTTATTTTTTTTTGCTAGGAAAAATCCATTGCAGTCTGAGCAAATACTGTTTTTTAAAAAAATCAGTAAATATTAATGTTCAGTGATTTTTGTTATATTTGTTTAGTTAGTCTGCATGGGTAAATCTGTTCGGATTGGAGCTGAAGTTGCAAAGGAAGTCAGCAACCGTGTAACTCCTACCAAACTTGTTTCCTATGGATATACTTGCAAAAGATCTCAGGCAGTTCTTTAGCCATGTTCTTGTAACCCAAATGGACTCTTTTACTATAAATCATATTTTCTAATCCTTTAATTGTTTGTCTATAATTTCTTTTTACCTCCCCTAGTGTTTCTATTTTCCTCTTAACTGACATCAAGTTCAGCTGTGTATTCCGGAAGCTGCTGCATTAGTATCCAGAGATTTTTGCCTGTGTGTTCTCTTTCAGTATTCCTCTTAGAGAAATTACCCCTGTTGTTCTCCGTGTTTTTCATAAAAAACTGTTGATCTGCACTATAATATATTAATTTAATCAAGTTACATGCCAACAGAAACCTTATTTTGCCCAGGATCAGTGTTGGTGCTGGCAGTAAGTTTCATCCTCTTCGCCCTTTCTAGCACCCACCCTGACAAACTTCTAGCTCTCTGGAACTTCCACAATTTCAAAATCTATTGAAAAACAATTTTTACTGTGCAGATGTCTTATCTAGCTCTTTTTAAACATTTGGGCAGCAGAGAGAAACTTTCCAAATTTTTTCCAATAAACATATTATACACATATGTAAACTGATTGTAAATTAACTGAATGTCATAAACAAGGGACCATTGACACTGATTCTAGACAATAACATCTTCCCCATCATCTTACTCATTAATATTTGCATCACACCTGTTTAAGAAATCACTGGTATGCTGTGACATACCAGCACCAATGCAATTGCATTGCCCTTTGCACATATACTATGTATCACAGGGACAGAATATGGTATCTCCAGCAGTATCTATCCATCACAAATGAAAATGTGGTTCATTACTCTCTCCAGACTCACGGTCCTATTTTTGAATTAAAATACATTTTTGGTCACCTTCCCTAGTCATACCACATTCTCTCACAACCACTCTGATACCCCTGGGAATAAAGAATCACAGGTATCCAAGTAAAAGGATGACTGAAAGCATGAACATGTGAAAATAAGCCACATCTCATTTTTTAGCAGCAGTTGTATGCTTTGAAACATAAATTGCAAATACAGTTGAAGTCTCAGATTCTGTAATGCAAAAGCTCTAACTGCTGCAATTTCTCAGTCGCACACCTAGTGAATATCTTTCAAAGTGAGGAAAAAGTCAACTGAAATCAAACTTTAATGAACATCTTCCTCACCAGATCTGCTACTCTGGGCATGATCATAAAGCCAGTTATGAGCTATCACAACCATATGACCAGGTGCAATAAATCTCCTTCTAAACTATCAAGTTTCACTACCAAACAAGTTTCACACCTATGAAGTCTGCTTCAAACAGTGAAATTTTTTTTAATGGTTCCAAATTGCACAAGAACAAGGTAGCACTAGTACTGCTAGTGTGCTGTGGCTTGGAGTTCCTCTTCACTTGTTGACAGCCCTTTATTTTGAAGTTGAATCTCTATCAAAACAGTTGGAAACACATCATCACTTTCATATTTCACAGGTTTCTTTACCCATTTCTTATGCTCTTTCCCATATACAGTATGAATATATTCTATCGCCATTTGAACACACAAAGGAAAACCCTGAGCATGATAAGCATGCTGCAAACACAGAAGCATGTGGATCTTTGGGCATGTAAGTGAGGCATTGCACTGCATCTAAGTGAGTCTTTTCTGCTCAAGAAAGAGCAGAGCCCCAAAACCTCTATTCATTCTATGCAATCTTATTCAAACAAAGATGAAATCTCCAGTCCTTATATCATTTATCCACCCCAGCAGCATCTGTTCGAACTATATCAAGCTGACACTGAAAGTCTTTTATTTTTATGAACTTCAGATACATGCAAGAATACTCACTTAAAACGACTTAAAAGAAAGTCATGTCTTTTTGTTACTTGTCTAACATTTTAAGTATAAAAATAGAGGCTAAATACACAGGAATTTCTCTCTGTTCCTTGTAGGTTATTAGCAGTCATTTCCCTTGTTCAAAAATTTAATTCCTAGGAATTCCAGAAGAAGATTAATCTTCCTGTAGTTATCGGCTATTTGCTAAGGTAAAAATACTAAATGATGTCAGAGGAGTAAACAAAACTACATAATCACTGGAATCAGTGACCTATTTATGTACTACAACAATGGGCCATTTTGAACGTAGTAGAATCTTCCTTACCAAAACAGTTCCCATGTTAACTAACTTCTGATCCTGTCACTCTCTGTAAATGGCAGTTTTACAAAAGTAAAAATCCAAACAAAACACAATCCAGTAAAATTTCACATTTAAATAACTAGATTTTTTCCTCATATGTTTTGGCTGCTATCAGGAGAGGCACATTATCCTGCATTGTGCCCTCACAATGTTAGTCAAACTGCAAATCGAGTTCTAAAGTGAGAAATATGGTGACATTTCATCAGTCTTTCAGAAAGTTTACTAAATCCAGTGTGCAAAGGAGAAGTAAAAAAATACACTTGAAAGTTTTCATATACAAATTGCAAGCCAGTGGTAGAAAATATAAAATAATGTACATTTCCTGGCTATCATTTCAGAAGAAACTTAGCCTTTGAGAAGATGTCAGTATTAATGAGTTTTTTCTGTTGTTGGTAAACGTATAATCATGTAACTAAGCTGTTAAAAATGAGCAAAACAGCAGATATATAATCAGCCTAAACCTTTAGGATAAAGTCCTGTTCTTACAGACCTGGCATTGAACATTGGTTTTTTTTTCAATGTTTCCCTTTGCTTTAGTACATATACCTCCTTCAAGGTGCCAGACTGGCCAGGGTTCATGACCACATGCTGTAAGATTCATCTGAGTAAGAAAAATCGGAGGAGACAAAAAGTGTTTGCAATAAAGATTTCAGTGAATTTAGAAGTGTGTTTTAAAATGAAATGACCACAGCATCAGTCATTTGTGAGAAACAGAGTGGAAAGATTGATTCCTTAAGCAAAATTCACAGAGGAAACTAAAAACTAGTGATAACTAAGATTTAGATAAAACAATGTCAATGGTGATAACTGATAAAAACTCTGTTCCTCTAACATTTGGAGAAAGGTCTGGAAAAGCCAGCAATGATTAGTATGATGTTGATTGTAACATATTAAAGGAATAGTACTTATGATCAATTGATCAAATATTAAATTTTTCATTGACAGGACTGTAAGTCCTCAAACAATAAATTAACATTTATCTAAAATAATTTCTCAATAAAGAATTGTTTCTGGAACTTTCAGGGATGAGAAGATCTCGTGCTAGGAAGAGGAGGAGATACAGCTTCGTATAAAAAATAATTCTTTAGAAATGTATCAAGTGTTGGGCAGTCAATCATGAGTGGATTTTCAGTGTTGCTTTTAATCTTGAAATGGCATATATACAGATTGCCCATGGGCAAGAACTGAGGGAGTAATATTTTTTGTCTTATTTAAAGGAAGACCAGATGTCTTCTGTATTCAAAAACTGTTGGTCAAACCAAACCTTTCATTTAATATTTCTCTGCTGTGTGTACAAAAGAGAAGAAAAGAGACAGTAAGTATGGAATTTTTATCAAAGATTTGCACTTCAGGGAACCAGCTTTAGATCTAAATCTAGTCAAGAATGCAATAGGGGTTTCTTCCCAGGTGGGAAACAGGATAATTAACATAATTCAGGGAAGAAAATGAATTGTGATAGATTCGAATATTTTATATCAAATGCAATTTTCTCATTGATTTTTGTACTTGAATTCTAACAGCTATAATATATTGAAGATAGGAAGCATAATAATAATGATGACATTAATAGCACTCTAGTGTAAAGAATTATTAAGACTTAAATGTGATAGTTTTCAATAATGGTAGATGAACTGAGTTTGAGGCATATTCAAGAAAAGCTTCAAGCATTGATTTAATTTAGTTCTATACCCAGAAAATTGGACTAATGTCATGTAACGTCACCATCCATAGGCTTGAAAAGTAAGAAAATTGAAGAATTTCCTTTTTTCTCCCTCCCTGCCCCCTTCCATATTCCTTATAGTTAAATTGTTTACGGGCAGTAATTTATATTTGGTACTACCTTTACTGTAAACAGTACTGCAAGAGAGCAGTTAAGATATATTACTTTGACACCAGGAAGGAAAACATACCTGTCTTCCAAGAATTGCCCAGGATGTAATATGAAGTGGGACTTTAGATAGGGGATCTAATCAGAGTTGGACACTGTCATATGCTGGTAGTAGAGACATTTATGTCTATGTTAACCAAAGGTCAGGCCTGATGGGGAAGGTCCTTTTATGTTTTGTCAATGAGCATTAATATTAAAATAACCTTATCAAAGTCTTATGAAGGTCTATGTATGACAAAGACAAAAGTAATAGAATCTGTGACATTATGAGAAAAATTTGTCATGTTTTCAACACCAATTGAACTTGTTTTTGGGGGTTTTTGTTGGAGAGATAGATAGATAGATAGATAGATTTCTGCATGACACTTCAAAGAGGAAGAGCCTCTTCCCAAGAAAAGGAGGCTCTGTTTCTACAACTGTCCTAAGTAGATCATCAAGCACTGAAAAATGTAAGTGAACTGGTGTGGTGGTTTGACCCTGGCTAGAGGCCAAAGCTGCTGTATGATTCCCCTTCTCAGCTGGACAGGGAAGAAAATATGTATTGAGAGGCTTAGGAGTTGAGATAAGGACAGAGATCATTCTGCAATCAGTATCATGGGCAAAACAGACTCAACACAGAATAAAGGAAAGAAATCTATCTAATCTATTACACTGCACAGAGAGTGAAACCAGAGTCAAATAATGAGAAGTACAACCAGATCTTAAAACACCTCCTCCCACCCCTCCCTTCTTAGCAGATTTAATGTTATTCATGAGTTTTATCCCTCCTTTCCCCACCATTGTGGCACAGGGAGGGGCAGGGAATGGGAGCTTAGGTCAGTTTCTCATGAGTTGTTTTCCTTCTCAGCCATTCCTCACGCTCTTCCCTTACTCCAGAGTGGAGTCCCACCCATGGGAGACAGTCCTCCACAAAGTTCTCCAATGTGAGTCCTTTCCCATGGGGCTTCAGCTCCTCACCAGCTGCCCCAGCATGGGTCACTTCTATGGGGTGCAGTCACAGAATCACAGAGTGTCTCTCAGTATCTCTGGCCCAGACTACTCCAGACTGGTGCCCCATGGAGTCACAACCCCCCAGCAAACCTGCTCTGGAGTGGATCTCTGTTTGTTTATACATTGCTGTTTTCTCTATTCTGACACTTTGTTCAGTGTTTGCTTTTTGGTATAATGGTATATTTAAAATTCTTCCACTGCTCTTTGTCTGATGCTGTTACCCAAATTAGAACAATGTTTTCTGTTTGGAGAAATGTTGCTGGACCAGTAGCGAAACTTCATTTTTGGATGAAAGATCCAAATAAATGGAGGTTATGTCCACCTCTGAAAGTGGTGTGGGGAGTGATGTTAAGCTGTGCTAAAGATTTCTGTAGCTGAGTGCCTTGCTTAGAGTTAATTTTCCTTTAGAAAAGTTTTCCTGACCCTGTTGTTCTACAGTATGGTATCATCTGTGACTAAAAGGGTTGTCAGTGTTGGAGAAAGACACCAAAACAGTGCCAGATCCGGCAGGGAGCTTAGAGCTTATTGCTCATCATCTAAGAAACAGGCCTGGGGTGGGACAGGGTATTTCCCTCAGAAGTTCCTTACTGAGGTAAACACCTCTGTGGTTATCTTGCAGATATCTTGCTCATTCCTGTGTCTTTATCTCTCCACAGGCTGCAAGTGCTGGCACAGGCTTGCTCCAACCACGTCACAGCATCTTCCATACGTCTCCACCTGGTCCACCGTGGGGTCTCTGCTCCCTGTCCTCTTCCATGGGTTGCGGGCGGACACTTGCTCCACCATGGTCTTCTCCATGGACTGCAGGGGAATCTCTCTCTCCAGCATCTCAAGCACACCCTCCCCTCCATCCTTCTTCACTGACTTTGGGGTCTTCATAGTTCTTATATCTTCTCACTCCCTTCTCTGGTGGCAAAAAGCAGCTGTTAGCCATTTTTTTCCTCTTAAATGTGATTCACAGAGGTGCTACGACCATTGCTGATGGGCTCAGCTTTGGTCAACAGTGAATCTGGCCTTGAGCACGCTGATGTTTACTCCTTTGGGCCTAGGGAAAGCTTCTAGATGCTTCTTGCAGGAGCCACCCCTGTAGCTCCCCCTCTTCCACCAGAGCCCAACCACGCAAAAGCACAAAAGCAGGGATGCTGCTTTGGCAGCAAGAACAAGAAATACCATCTACCACATACTATTTTTATAGCAATTTAGTTATACTAAATGAGCTTTAAGAGAAACAACTAAACATAAACAGACCTTAAGACTGCCACAAAAACCTGTCTTTTCTGACATAGGCCAACAAGATCAGTATGAGCAATAAGACATGAAAATAAGCTGCCCAGTATTTGCTGCCTTATTTTATGTCAGAGAATACATTTAGTTTACTTTGGTATGGAAGTGAAGTTATCCTAGTGTTAGATTTTTATGCCCATCACCAGCAATGAAAGAACAGAGAAAATTTTCCCTCTCCACAGAAAGAGTGAAAGTCTGCATAAGACTCTGAGGGCTACAGCAAAACACTTGGAGATAATCATGATGTATTACATTTTTGTCTTATTACTTGGGTGATGGGGGGAGAATTTTCTTTGGGTTTATTTTTACAGTTATAAAATACATTGTTATATGTGGTAGATAATGTATTATTATTTCACATTAAACTAAGCCCAACACAATTCCCTTATATCTACTTAAAGCAATTTACTATTAAACTTGTGTTATTTCCCTAGCAAGAGAGTAATAAATATGGTATTTTAATTGCTTATTGAGATACTAATAGTGAGGTTTAAAATATGGATAAACATGCGTTTTCCACAGAATAATGGGTTGGGGATTCCAATAAGCTCCTTACAGAGGGAGGAAGTTAACTTATAACTGACAGGCTATCATAGTCATGGCCTCTAAAAAGGGGGGCTTTAGTGTACTGGTGGAAGAAGTCATAAGAGCAGAATGGAACAAGCCTCTATGCTCAGGGGTTAAAGAATGCTAACCTATGGGTACCAAAATAGACTGAACCATACCATGCACCTTGGGATGCTGTGACGATGTAGCTTGCCTGTGTCTGCCGTATTACTGATTCTGAAAGGAACTGCCCAATTCTCACTGATGCATTAGACATCCTGGAGTAATGAAGTCACATGCATACAACCTTTTCCCTGTGCAAAATATGATTTTGAGAAGGTGACAGGTACATTAAGTATTCAGCTCAGAATTTGAGGTAGAGTCCTCAAATTACTATTAGATGAATTTCAGGTGACATCTGAGTTCTCCCTCTCACCGAGGGACATTGTAGAGCTATGAATGCTCAAACCTCACTGTCTCTGTAGTTATAGGAAGAAGACTTTGTACCAAGATAGTATTCATAGCATGTTGAGACACATTTTAGGGGACACCCGCTGTATGTCAAGTGGAAAATCAACCTGTATGTAAAATAGATGCAATTACAACTGAATGCAGACCTGAAAATAGACAAGTTGAAATTTAACAGAGTTGAGCATGAGACCTACATTCTTAAAATGCAGCAAGTATTTGATAACAAGGACAGCCCTGGGAACGCTTCAAATTGGGAGTGTAATTCCCAGGGAATATTTTCCTCCTTGGGTGGGAACTTGCCAGAGTCTCTGCACAAGACATGGCTGTGGCTAGGCATATCTGCCAGCAGGAGAAAGCTTTCTATTTCGAACAGTGTCTTCGTGATGCCATGCTGTGAGATCACACCCAGGCTTTACAGGAGCTGATGTGAGCTCAAACAGAGGCCAGAAAACCAGCCAGGCCCAGTGCTCTGGGTCAGTTCTTCAATTTCAGCTGCGAAGTTACAATTTCTGCAATGCTCCAATTTCCAGTATTACTTCCAACTTTAAATAACAGGTTCAGATACCAAGGGAGGACTAGAATATATTAACTTAAAAGCTGAATAGAAAACTGAGATTCTGAAAATGGATTCAGAAATCAGTCTTACATACTATGTGATTAACAGCTTCCTGCAAAAGCACTGACCAATGTTTGAAACTTATGATTTAATGGAGCAAAGAGAGGTTGAGGGATAAAATGTTAAACTATTTTTTAAAATAAGATATAGTTCACAAATTATGAATAATTAATATATGCTGTTTTGAAATGGAAAAGTTGCAATCTTTCCTCTAACTAGGTGTAAAAAGAAGGCCTACACATTTTTTCACAGTGTAAGCATGCGCCTGTATGACATCTCTATGTAAATAGCAATCCTTTGAAATGTTGCAACACTTACTACTGCTTATATAGAATATTGCATTACAACCCCAAACCAAAAAAAATGCACTGATAAACATGTAAAAAAAAATTAATCGTATAATTAATGGGTGTACTGATTCACAGCAGTTGGCCAGAGAAATAAGGTGAGTAGTTTTCAAAGATATTGTTCAGGCTATTGTATCAAAATGAAATAACTTTAAGAAACAAAAAAATCCCAGCTATCATTAACTTAAATTACTTTCAACTATGAACTGAATATGCAAGTGATATACGTGAAAATTCATCTCATCTAATATAATCCATTTAAAATTAGCCAGCAACTAATACGATAACTAAAGAATTATCAAGTCTCCCTCCAAAACTGAGATATAAAAAGCGCTATTGAGGACAATTAATTCTCCCTACCTCTTAAGCAACTCTTTCAGAAAGAGGTAAATAACCTTTTGAAAACTCTCCCTTCTTACAGGTGAAACCTGAACTCAGCTAAATAAGCACCTCACCTGTACAATAAATGGCACAAGAGTGGCATGCACTTATTGCATAATACCAAATAGGTATCGTTAACATTTCATTTTAAACTCCCACAATGTCAAAATTTCTATTTCTTACCATATGGTTGCAACTTTTCCTGAGACAAAAAGTATAATCCATAAGGCAAGAAAATAAACATCACCTTATTGTGCACAGTTAGAAATAATTTTTAAAAAATGCTCTGTTTTGATACTGTAAATTTAAATGCTGTGGCATGTTTTCCCTACAAAGCAGGATCGAGCTAATTATTGGGATAACTACTACAGTTACCTTCAAATATGTCTTCTGTTTCAGCTCATTTGATATGTACTTGTATATGATAGTTGTAAAAGGTTTAGTTCTATTTAAGAATGTTATACTATTAGTAGAAGTGACTGGGGTATTTTCTGCCACTATTTTTTAAAATAAGAAAAAAAACTTACTGAAATGATTCCCCTGAAATGTAAACTTGCATTGAAATATGACCTTTTTAATATAAAACCCTGTAAGTATTTATGATCCAAAATAAAAGAAAATAAAACAAATTCCCACAATTGAACAAATGAACAAATAAAAAATCCCCTTGAAATTTACAATAGAATCATTAGATTTGAACTAGATTGAAGTATTGCAACTCATGGAACTGAATGAGAATATTTAGTCTTGGGTCAGTGCACGTGTACATCTATTTCCACTCCTGTTGCCATGAAGCCTCATGGAAGCTTGGAGACTCTGAGTGAGGCACAAGAAATCCAGATTTCATCTTGTAGGAGATATCACGGACATTCAGGAGAATTTTTATTTTATCACTCTTTAATACAGCCTTTTATCGCTGTTTGATACAGCCTTTTTGTTTTGGGTTTGGTTTTTCTTTTTTTTTTTCCCAGCTATTATACTCAAAAATCTTGTTATGGCAAAAAGGCAATTTGCTTTGCACATAAAGCCAGTGTAACTAAAATTATGACAGTCTCATTAAAGAATTACCGTTAGCTCGAATCTAACTATTACAGAAAAGGATAGTAAAATGGAAGAAAATAAATAGTATTATAGAATAAATCTTAATAATGATGTTGAAATTACTATAAACTCTCCCTGTGTCTACCCCTTTCTCTGCGATTATACTTACTCTTCCAGATCCTGAAGTTGAGGATTTATGTCAGCAGGGTGTACTGCAGCAAGATGCTCATGTTACCAGCTTCTTTAATAGAAGAAAGATGTTGATGGTAGGTGGGTTTTTTCCCCTTTACTGTGAGAGGCCCAACATTGATACTATTTTTTCCTCCTCATTCTAAGATTCACTTGGAGGACAATTTCTCCCCCCGAAAATATTTTCATACCTTTCTTCATTATCTAGAAATTCCATGTTACATCTGAATTTGTGTAGTCCTTTTGTTCCCTTTATTAGCCCTAAAATGGTTTGCATTCTCCCAGAAGCGCATTCCTTCAACACAATTAGCTGGTGAGGTACTAGCAAAGGATCTGTGTGCTTTCCTGCTATGCTTAAGTCTCCTTGTGAAGATGCACCTCCTGAGTGAAGATTATTTTCTGCTGCATTTTATTCTAGGGTAATAGATGGATCAACCTACATAGAATGTTACTATTGCTATCAGTTACAAAAATACATACAATAATTAAAATTAAAAGAGAATTGTACTTGGCCAAATTTAAAACAAATCAGAAAAATAACCACCAAGTTTTTAGATAAGCCGTTATGAGCTAAACCAAGCCAAAATAAATCCAGAGAGGTCCTGACAAGTCCCAAGAAGGTCTCTGTTGTGAATTTAACAGAAAGCTTGTAACAAGCAATGCCAATACAATATTTACTGGGCTACAGCTTTTAACTTCTAACAAAAAAAGAAAAGGAAAACCCAACAAACAAAGAAACTTATTTGGAGATATTTAAATACAGTAGGAGAAAAAAAAATCACTGGAAATTTCACCAATTATCAAGACCTTTGCTTATGCAGTACCCTTGCCAGCTAAAACATTTCATACAAATTGTAAAAGCAATGAAATAAAATGAGATATCTTACAATACCTACTGTCTACTCACACTTAGAAATGCTCCATCTCCCTGAAACAGCATATATTAGCTCTGATATCTGTAATCTGTTCCAATAGGAAACACTGGCCTTCCACATCCACCTTTCTTTAAAGGATATATAGCCTGAACCACTCACCACTAGCTTGAACTGACTAAATTCTTTCCTACTATGCTTTTTTACAAAGAAGGCAGAACAAAGATTCATTCTCTTTAGACCTGGGGAGAATTGCATGGTCCTGATGTTGGTGAAGGTCTTCTGAGAAACAAAAGCAACAGAAGAGTTATCAATGAGCTCCTCCTGAAGAGAGGAAAAACATGCATATTAACTCAAAAAGTTGACATGGATCCAAAATAGGGGTTACACTTCGTAGAAGCCATTCATCATACCAAATCTCTCAATCTTCCATCTGCTAACGATGTCAGACTCCGTTATGAAAAATACTGTTAATTCATGACAATTACTTAACCTTGTAAAACTCTTTCAATCGCAATTGTTAATATGCAATTATGAGGTTAGAATATGATTAAGATATCCAAGTTAGATTATGATTAGGATATCCAAGGAAGAGATTATCATTTAATTATAAAACTTTAGGGAGTGAAATATCTTGCAAATAATAGTCACTATTCAAATAATTGTTAATAAAACAAACTATAGTGAATTCTGTACAGGAAACACGATGAATATTACCCATTTGGAATTTAAAGGTCTAGCAAACGTATCAAATTAGCAGCACTTTTAAGTAGCAGATTCATAGGTAAATTCTCATAAAGAATCATTCACAATGAGAAAATTAGGTAAATTCATAAATATTAATAGAACATACACCTTAGTAAGTAGGGTGCCTGAACAGCAAGTTAGTGGGATGATCCACTTTAGCTGTGGAATTGCAAAAATACTTCTATTATTCATAATCTTTTCTAAGGCACATTTTTCAAGTATAGCCTCTGTTATCTCACATCTAACTTCATCTCATGGTATCTTTTACATACCTGATTCTCAAAGGTTAAGAGAAATCTGCAGATTTTTATCTCATTTCCAAGGAGACATACTCTCATTCTTGGTGTGGCTTCACTTGCCTAAATTTGCTACATGACTCTCTTAATGATTCAGGGCTGCATTTAATGTGTGTTTCAGAATAGCTTTGACAAACACTTTAATTTTATACACATCCTGTAAATCCATAAACCAGCATGATATAAAATTCCTAACAAACTCATTAATGAAAATTTAAATATGCATGTTACGTGGGTTTCAGTTAATTATATAGCAATATTGTCTCATATACACCTTAATTAAATTAATTATTGATTAGTGCATTTTCCACTGATTTTTCATTAACACACAATAACTGTCTCATTATATCTGGATGAAGTTTTAATTAATTAAAGTGTGGCTGGAAGTGCGAAGTTAAGGAAACAAATTCAACAGCAGAATCATTTTAAATTCAAGTAACTGAATAAGCATGTTAATTACATTTAAAAAGAAGAATTAGCCATGAGACTCCTTTGGCAGTTGAAAGATATTGATTTAATAAAGGTAATAATTTTAAAAGAATTATAGTTTTAACATTAGCAAGAGTAAATTTGTCTATGTGGAAAAGTACGAGAAATCTTGAAATATTATTGTTATACTTGTAAGATTATGTCCTTGGGTTATTTCAGGCAGAATCTCTTGTATTTAAAGCAGCATCATAGATTTCTAAATATGTCATTATGACTGTTTATTTTCACACCAATCAGCTATGAGTTATTTCAATAGGTTGACTCTGTAATTCTCACATGATCTGGCAAATAATTCACAGTACTTTTATGTTGTCATTAACTGTCACATTTCTTGAGTTAAATATGAGCCCTGTCACTTGAAAGTCAGAAAGCTGCTTCTAAATTTCTCAATTTCATTAGCAATTGATTCAAATCACTTCCATAAAAGAGCCTGGATTGACATATGAATTGCAGTGGTACCAGAGTTTAGTGATTAATTAAGCAGGCTATCAGGCTCACATTCAGCTATTTATTAATCTTGAAATTCTTGCTTCATTATACAAGGGCTTTCTAATTATTACATATAATTACTGTATTTATCTTTTCTGAGTTTTGAAAAAAGTTAACTGGTGGGGAAAAAAACCTAACAAACTGTTTCTGATCAGCAAAGCTGTAACATCAATAACAATAATCTATATACAGATCTGAAGCAGTGTTAGAACAAAACGGACTGTGAAAGGAAATGCCAACATAAAAGTATGCCTTTCTTTAAAAAAAATGGAAAGTATTGTCGGTATGTGATGTTCAAGGTACATACAATGCAATGGTACAGTTTATATACCAAAGTCCATGCTTTGTGCTTGACTCTATATTCTTCATGATAAGATATATAATTTGAAAATAGACAAACATGCATAAACACCCTTCTGTTGTCCTTGCCAGTAAATTGGGTGAAAGACAGACTTAATGCTCAACCACAAAAAGCCATAAACAGAATATAATAAAAAACAGAGTAGCTTGATGATTTGATAGCAACTCATTGACTTGAAAATAAAGTTAACTTCCAAGTCTTTGAATAATATAGCCTTTGTGTTTTTTGAAGAGGGGATCAATAAATGTAATAACTCTGCATGTGAATTCTTTCAACTTCCCTTTTTTAAAAGGATGACAGTGACTCTTCTAAATGTTGAGAGATTAGTTTTCATTGTCTCTTTCATTTAAGAAAGTATCTACAAGAGAGGTTCCAGAATTCCCCTTTGCTAATGCTCTGTTCCAGCAGGCTTCTCCTAATAATGTCATTGATGTTACTGGCTCATTTTATATATTGCTTAAATTTCTCCAGATGTAAACAAAATTGATCTTGCAGGTGCCAGCCTCAAGGAAAAGCTTAATCAAAAGTTGCAATTAACGAGGAGGCTCAAATATTTAATCTTCTCTTCATGGTAGTGTTTACAGAAATGCTTTTAATTTAAGGCTGGGTGCTTGTGAAAAAGAAAAATAAGCTAGAGTTCTCAGCCACCTGAAAAAACTTCAAATATGCTTTTAAATGCAAGGCATGGTTATACCCTAAATATCAGGTATAGGCCTTCAGATGATTTCTGGATGCTTAGGATCTGTGTGAACTAATGACATCTCTTGCCATTCTGAAAAGAAATGAGTCCTATGATGCTATGATTCTAATCATTATCTTAATATGCTGAAATTATGCAGAGATAATTTCTTTTTCATGGAAGATCTGGAGAAATGAAACCAAGCATGTCATTTATGTGGGCCATAGCTGAGTTGAGCAGTTCCCTATGACCAACTTCTATTACGGAAGTATACAAATCAACAAAGCTTCGTTATGCTTTTGGGGGCTTTTTCCCCCTCCATTTTTGGGTTTCTTAGCCAATATTTGTGATATATTCAGTTAACTATTCCACAAAAGGAGTTCTTGGTTAAACAGGCCACAATCTCTAGACCCAGGTTAGTTCTAAAATTGGCACGATGAGTATATTACATCACACACATGCTGATCATCTGGTAACTGCTGAGCCTACTAAACAGTAACAATGCCCCAGAGTTAGTTTGAACACTAGACCTGCAACTCTAAGCCCCACATTCAGCTTGTCAGAGTACTGCAGAAATCACATAGGAATAGTGGCTATTGCACTAGACGCTGTGCAAATATGGCAGAAGACAACCCTTCCACTTGGGGATTTAAAATGCACAGGGAAACACCACAGAGTATGGATGAAGGAAACATGGATACAAACAAGTGTCTTAACATATGTTTACTTCAAGATGAAATATATTCTCTGAGTAGCACAGGAAGCTGTGTTTTTCTGCACTACAGCTACATAGGGTAGAATCACCAATTTTCACAAGGGCTAACACAGAACTGTAAGACAATAGCTAGGTTCTGTAAAACCTTGAAGCCAAATTCAAGGTAGTGACGCGGAGGTGAAATACTCTATATGCCTTTATGTGTTCACTGTTGCATTAGTGCTCAAGTGAGACTTACTCTTCATATGACTATGAATTCCACACAACATTCTTAGTAAAGCACTCAAAAACAAACAAAAAAAGGTAAGGATAAAAAAAATTGTTAGCTACAATTAACATTATTCTATAAAAGAAAATAAAAATCTTAATATTTACAGAGCAATCAAAGCATTTAATCTCATGAAGACAGAAAATATTGGTATTTGAATTGTAGCTTTATTCAGATACTAAAATCAAAATGCAGGTCTATGCTATGCTGTCAGGAGAGGTTCCCGGGGACTGGAAAATGGGTCATGTCACTCCCATTTATAAGAAAGGGAGCAAGGAAGACCCAGGGAACTACAGGCCAGTGAGCCTCACCTCTGTGCCTGGGAAGATCATGGAACAGATCCTCCTGGATGACATGTTGGAGCACATAAGGGATGAGCGCATGACCTGGGACAGCCAGCACGGCTTCACCAAGGGAAGGTCGTGCCTTACCAATCTGGTGACCTTCTATGATGGAGCGACAGCATCCGTAGATAAAGGGAAGGCAACCGATGTCATCTACCTGGACTTGTGCAAGGCCTTTGACACAGTCCCCCACCACATCCTTATCTCTGAATTGGAGAGATGTGGATTTGATGGGTGGACCATCCAGTGGATAAGAAACTGGTTGACAGAATGTAGACAAAGCATGGTAGTCAATGGCTCTATGTCCAGGTGGAGGCCGGTGACAAGCGGGGTCCCCCAGGGCTCTGTCTTGGGACCAGTTCTCTTTAACATCTTTATCAATGACATCGATGATGGAATTGAGCGCACCCTCAGCAAGTTTGCTGATGACACCAAGCTGTGTGGTGTGGTTGACACAATAGAAGGAAAGGAAGCCATCCAGAGGGATCTTGACAGGCTGGAAAGGTGGGCCTGGGTGAACCTAATGAGGTTCAACAATGCCAAATGTAAGGCAATGTTGGACCAGAAGAATCCCAGACACAGATACAGACTGGGGGAAGAGCTCCTTGAGAGTAGCCCTGCTGAGAAGGACCTGGGTGTCATGGTGGATGAGAAACTTCACATGAGCCAGCAGTGTGCTCTTGCAGCTCAGAAGGCCAGTGGTATCCTGGGCTCCATCAGAAGAGGGGTGGCCAGCAGGGACAGGGAGGTGATTGTCCCTCTCTACTCTGCCCTGGTGAGGCCCCATTTGGAGTACTGTGTCCAGATCTGGGGCCCGCAATACAAGAAAGATGTTGAACTGTTGGAGAGGGTTCAGAGGAGGGCCACGAAGATGATTAGAGGGCTGGAGCACCTCCCCTACAAAGAGAGGCTGAGGGAGATGGGCTTGTTCAGCCTACTGCAGGGGGACCTTATTGCAGCCTTCCAGTACCTGAAGGGAGCATACAAACAGGAGGGGAATCAACTTTTTAAAAGGGTAGACAGTGGCAAGATAAGGTGGAATAGATTAAAGCTAAAGGAAGGAAGGTTTAAACTAGATATTAGGGGGAAGTTTTTACAGAGAGAGTGGTAAGGTGCTGAAACAGGCTGCCCAGAGAGGTGGTGGATGCCCCATCCCTGGAGGTGTTCAAGACCAGGTTGGATGGGGCCCTGGGCAACCTTGTGTAGATCCAGGCCTGAGGTTGGTGGCCCTGCCTGTGGCATGGGGGCTAGAACTCTATGTTCCTTGGGGTCCCTTCCAACCCATGCCATTCTATGATTATTCACAGGGCACAGCTTTGTGATAATTATGGCATTCATTAGAGGGGAAGGGGCAGTGGGTTTTCAGAACACACAATATTGGCCCTAACTTAAAGTATCTTTCTAAACATGAGAAATTACAGGAGTTGTAATAAAGAAC
Source organism: Hypotaenidia okinawae (assembly GCA_027925045.1). Lineage (NCBI taxonomy): Eukaryota > Metazoa > Chordata > Aves > Gruiformes > Rallidae > Hypotaenidia > Hypotaenidia okinawae. The sequence goes on from BSDF01000008.1 coordinate 15,196,162, forward strand.
AAACTGCAAATCTGTTAGGGAAGGATGATAAAGGATGGACTCATTACTTACAGCAGAAACAAACTTCTGAAAGTAATGAAAGTGCAGTATAAAGCTCCAGTATGGCTTACAACTTTCAAGGACTCACCTTACATTTATTAGGTGCTTATGTCTCAAAAGGAATACTTGGTAAGGCATGAGTGTGATGATCCCATCAGTGCACCATCTTTCTTCTAGCATCACTTTTAACCATGGAGAACTTCAAAGATGTTGGTAGGGCATCACCATTGGCTCTGCCTGTTGCCAGCTGGAGAGACTGCCAACCACTGTAAAAAACATGCAGTTTCTCAGCCTCTTTATTCTTCTACAATAATGCAAAGGTATCAGAAAAAAGGACCAAGAAATATCCTGTAAATCATACCATCTCTGTTGACTTTTTTTTTTAAAGAAATAAATTATTTTAGCATGGCAGACACCCAGAAATTGAAATTATAGTACCATAGAAACCATCTAGCCTTTAAGAAGCATTGGTAAATTGATTGAAAGTAAAAATGAAACAAGATTGAGACTAGATACCACTTTCATGCCTTATGTATCAAGAAAACCTCCAATAATTCTGTTTGACTGAATATTTGTTTAAATAAACGACAATGGATTCTCCAAAGCTTTGAGAAATCACATTCATGAACTGTTACTCCAACTCCTGCAAAGTAAATGGTTGGATTTTTTCCTCTTGTTTAAAATACAATATTTCACAGTCCTTTACACAAACTTGCCATGAATATTTAAGTGTATGATTTTACATCTATCATGGACACATGATCTACTTAGGAAAATGCAAGATTAATGCATACCTGCATGCCTTATTCAAAGACATTTTAAATGAGTCTGCAACTGGCACACAATGATCAAACACAAGCAAAAACTTGAACTTAGTCTGGTTGTCATAAGAAGGCATTAATAATGAAATACATTCTGCATTCCAATATAAACATGTATTTAGATCACAGATGGTAATCATCTTAACTGTTACAGTCAATTGAGTGAATAATGCAGTCTATAAGAGGGTTCACAGATGAAATAGAATTTGTAGTTGTTAATTTTTACTAAGAAGTCAAAGAAGACTTGCATGTTGAAAATATGTAATAAAAATGACTTCTCATATTTCCTCTCAGTATTAATTCATGTTCATATAATGAAATAGAAAAACATGTGTTTGGTTTAAATGGGGGAAGGGAATAAGGGGAAGTGATTTGAAGTCAAGAGTGTGCATCGAGAGTTATGAGATACACATTCTCATCAGTGTTGTAAAACAGACTTAGCTCTATTTACTGCCACTGTCAGGACAATCAATAAATAACATTTTCTGTGACAATGCAATGAACTGCATGCTGCAGTATCAGCAATGGCTTTTTTCCCTTTCCTTACTGACAGGTGTACTCTCTGCTATGTGGTAGAATACATAGAAAAATTTAAAGGCTGCTGCATCTCAACAGAAGACAAGAAAAGTCCATCACAAAACAGTAAGAAAGTACCTGTTCTCGTGACTGTGCAGTACATAGACATAGTCAAAGTTACAAAGGTATTCTCTCGCCACAAAACAAAAATCAAAATCCTGTCAAAATACATTAGTAAAACTACAAGTAGTGCATCTCAGCAAGTTTCTTCTTAAGAAATCCTGAATTTTAAAAGATATTGAAAATATTCTTTTAAAAGTTTCAAAAAGAAACTTTGAAAGAGAGAGCAGAAAACACTATACCCCTTTGCTCAAAGCTCCACTAACCAGGCAATTCAATAGCAAACAGCAACAAACAAAATGGAAAAGTTGCAAAGGAAACGGGTCAAAGTAGGAATAAGACATTTAAATTAATAAATCAATTGTATTAATCAAACATATTACTAAAGAAACAAAAAACAAATCCCACCTACAACACTCACTATATATATATATATATGATTTATAACCTCAGAAAGAATCTGGAAAAAGGATGGCATAAGACAACATCACAAATTTTGCAATCTCTCAAAAGCACGCAAGCAAAGATAGCAACACAAATATGGATCAAAACAATACAAACTTGATTTTGAGTTTGATGTGCCTATTATTTGTTCACAATGACATGAGAGGGGAAAGTCAAGTCAGGAATGCTGCCACTAGAATAATATCAGCTCTTGGTTTCAAAAAGAGATACAACAGACCATTAGCAACTTGAAAGTTTATTCTATCAAGAATACTTTCAGACTTCCTGCTTTGATGATGTAAAGGTACCTTGTGCTAAAGAGTTACCTTAAGGTGAGGAAGCACATACACTGCCTTTCTCTGTAGCCACAGCTGTGAATGATCTGCTAAACCCACAACGTGTTGTCACTTGTCCCCCATCACCTGAACTACCTCACACGAGCTGCCAACTACCCCAGCACAACTGCTGTTTGATGAGCGTGCTCCTGTTTACTTTCTGGACACCTGGTGCCATGGTCATGCCTTAGGTTTAAAGTTATGTGTCCTGCTGAAAGAAAATCAACAGTGTACTCACCAGAATAGCATATAGAAAGTGCCTTAAAGGCATGAGCTGAGCTGAAGTTCATATTCTGGATGCAAAGTTCAACATAAGATTTTGCAATTAAATACAGCCTGTGATGCCAATTTACATAAAGGAAAAATGTAACTATGGGAAAATATCAAATGTACTAAAGGAATGAATAAACTTGGGGGCTAAAAAAAGACCGTAATTTTCAGTAAAGAGGCAAAAAGAAAGCTCTGTGAAGTAATGCTTTTTTATTGCCACACACTGCTATGGAAGGATACTGCATGATGCCAAAAGACCCTAGGAGACAAAGATCTGTTCCCTGTGTCTGCCTAAACCGACTTCCCATAATGCTAATTATGGCAGAGCCACAAACAATATTTATATGATCTCCTTAAAAAAACCCAAACAAACAAACAAAGAACCCAGCTCACTATCCAACTCCCCTTAGCTAAACAAATGCTTTAAGTATGCCAGCCAAGTTACATTTTCAATGAAATATTCAGAGGAATAATTACTTGTATTCTTACTCTCCGGGAGCTCCACTTAACTGCTAACAGATTTATACTTTCCCAATTGGATTCAACAGAAATGTCTTTGGGAAATTCTTATTTTCTGTGACTAGTAAATGAAGTTGTCAGGATCCACAACCTAGACAAGACTTAGTTTGGCAGAGATTAAATCCCTTTGCGTTCCAACCGAAACTCTGATCTCTCTGGGTGGCTGGGGGCGGCTGGGTTTAACCCCTGAGGGAATGTCCGATGTGTGAATGGCTCCCGATGTGTCTCCTGATAGTGGAATGCTCTCCTGATGTGTGAATGGCTCCTGATGTCTCTCCTGATATCTTTTGGGTGGATATGTGGAAGGAATGCTCTCCCCATGTCTTCGGGGTGGCTCGTTGAATAGTCATTAGGTCCTTGGCACAAGCCACTTTAAGCTTGACCGGTGGTGATGTGGTGTGGTAGGAATGAGGTTTGGTTAGGTAAGAGAAAAAAGAGGGGGTACAGTTCTGTTGGCAATTGTTAAGACATATTTCCAGTACCGTACAGAAATGCAATTAATATAGAATAATAATAATAAAAGCCTAAAGAAAATATTTGGAAGAGCTGAGGATGCTTTGTGCTGCACAATAGGATGCCCTCATATGAAGTATTGTATGTTTTTGCCTCACCAGAAGTACAATAGGGTAGAATTTGAAAGATCCAGAAAAAGGAAATAGAGCTTTTGAGAAGCCTGATGGAACATACATCTATTGAATACTGGCAAAATTCATAGTTATTCAGCTTAGAAAAGTTGGATAGCTAGAGGATACTTGATTGCAAACAGCAAAATGAAAACTGATCAGACTTCAGTTTGAGAATATTTTGTGCTCTGCTATGAGAAACAAAAGGAACCATCAAAAACAAAACTCAGAACCAATTACATCAGATACTTTGTATACAACACACAGATGGAATGATCTTTATATCTTAACTCTTGTGAAATATTGCTAAAAATTTAATCTTAGTATACCGAATGTTTTTATGCTACCAGACTGGCAATTAGAACTTCTGATTGAAAATGTGAAGGTACCTTTTGGATGCAATTATATTCTCATCAGGAGTGAGAAAATCCACCAGATATCTTGTGACTATTGAAAGTTTCACCTGAAAAACAACTGTTACAGTAGATGGCCAGCAGTAAGTAGTTGTTCAAATTAGGTCTAGTTATTGAAGTTAATAGAAATTCTGGCACGCTGCAAGATAGTTTTATTTTGGAAAGCATCTGTTATCTTCTGTGTGACTTCACTGAATATTCCATCACACTGAAATTATGTATTACAGAAAAAAACAATCATCTCAAATGGCCACTGAAATGGTAGCAATTAGTCCACTGCCATGCAAGTAAACCTTATTAATGATTCTACATTTACAAGTTCTTTGAACAATCTGGTTTTGATTGTATAAATTTAGCTTCTAAAAGTCTGGCTGCAGATGTGGTCTAACATATATAAGAAATACCTTAGTATCTAGCAGCATATTTTCCAATCTCACCAGTTTTAGGGGCACAAAACTAGCACATCTTATGGCTGATCATGCTTTAAAAGTTCACCAGGGTAGATGGAAAGCACCATGAATACATGGCATAACAACAGTCTTCTAAGATTATTTGAGGTAGAGCAGACCTTTACAACAGCTGAGACATTGCAAAGTGAAACATACTGTATATACAAGGGCTGACTCATGCCTCACAAAAATACAAAACCAAAAAACTTTTTAACATGCAAACACTTTTTTGAACAGTGGGCTGGGGGAGTATGTTTGTATGTTTGCAATTCATGCTCAGTTGAGACAAGTTCACAGCCTGATGGTAGGAAGAATCATCTCCTCTTCCTGACTGATTCAGATGCAAGGCAGCAGCTGGTCTACCTGCTGTTTGTCTTTGCATGTAGTGTCAAGTTATTTTTTCGTGATCCTAGCCTTAAAGTTCATACTTTGCACATACACACTAGTGCTTTTTTTATAATTTTAAACTGTAGCAACAGCAAGATTGTATGAAGGGTAAAAATACCACAATAGAATATAGAAGCTTAATGGACAACTTTTGCTGTTTTCCTGGGCCGTGCTTCTACTCAGCAGATCCATCCTGAAGTTTCAGTTGTTAGATTTTGCAGCTAATTTATGACTTATGGAGTTCTAAAAGATTAGTGCTTGGCTGTCACAGCCTAGTCTTTCCACACAATGCTAGTTGTACAACTACTGACTATAAAATTGCAGCACAAATATGGTGATTCCAAACCCATGTATTCTAGTCAAACATATGAACCAACTCTTCAAGAATGGTCTCAATGAGTAAAGTAAAAGAATTTATTCATTAGCTGGTTAAATTTGGTTTAGATTCTGACAAAGTCCTTTAATATTCTAAGGTAGAACCATGCCACCTAAAAGTAGTCCCAGGGCCAGCCTGTTATACAATTCTACTGGCTGGTTTAAATGGCAAAGATAATGCCTTTCCTTGTCCCTCTGAATAACAAGTTCTAATGAGGATCATCTTTTAAGCCTACCAGGAAAAAGTGGAGAAGGCTTTAAAGATGTAGAATGCAGTTTTACTATTCAGATTTGGATTTTAAAATTATTCTCTAACTACAACTATTTTGCAGAAGTCACCAACAGTTGTGCACATTGCTTAAAGAAAAAAACCAAAACCAACCATACTAAAGAGGCCTCGTTGAAAAGGATAAAATTTTTCTTAGAACAACAAAAGGTCAACGTTCTAGGGGAAAAACTGTCATATACAGGTTTTCACTTTTGCAATGTAAAACCTAAGAACTTGATTCGATTAGGGAGGAGTCTTTAAAGAATATATAGAACGCTTAGCACTTGAGTAGCAACTGAACAGGCTGCATTAAAAAGATTGATAAATGTCTGTTACATCTTGCACCTTTGATAAAATGAAACACACACTGAGTGGTTAAACAGTGTTAGGAGCAGACTGCTGTATCTTGACTAATAGAAAAGGCCTCAAAAACGCCTTTGCTTTTGGAGTCTCAAAAAATTAGCATCCAGGAAAACCTTTTTACAAATGTAAAAACATCCACTTCAGTTCTTGAACAAAATCAAGTCAAATTTTAGTAGATAGGCAAACAAAAAACCTCAAAACTAAATAATCTATTTTAGCATAATAGGTCTCATTCCAGAGGATATGGGGGGAGGGGAGGATGGGAGCATCTGATTACACTGCAAATTTCAACACCATTAAGTGCTATTTTGGCTGCATGCAGTATCTCTCCTGGCTAGATCAATATTCTAATGCCACATAGGTATTCTTCAATTATGCTGAGCTATCACTTTGAAACATGTTTCAACTTAAAGAGATGTAATAATCCTACATACACTTAGTCTTTAATTTGAATTGAAGGTAAAGCAATATGAATACACTAGGCAACATGTCTACTAGCAGTTTTATAGTTAAACTCCTTTTAATTCTTAAACTATTTTTAACTCTGTAATTTTATATTTAACTGAACTACAAAGAATCTACTTCAACATAGTACATATTCTTTTCTATTCCTGACTTCACTATATAGAAACGCAATTTATATACATATTTCATGTATTAAATATCTCACACATAAATACATTTCTAAATGCACAAGAACAACGCCTAAAGAATTTAAAAATACTGAATGTTACTAATTATATTTATTTAGCCTCTAAAGAATTTTGAAATATGGAATTCTACTAATTATATTTATTTATGCCTGGTTATTTAGTGTTGAAAGCCTAAGGCTGTATTTTTACTAAACAACTAAGTAGACATGGTGTAAGAGAATGGCATGTTTGTTTGGATCATAGAAGGAAGAATTCCTGGATTCCTCTTTTATGCAACAAGCAACTGCCTGAATATTGAACTGAATGCAGAAGATAAAGGAACTATATTTTTCTCCCAGTAAGGTAATTTCTTTTCTCCAGTGGAACCAAGCACACTTCTGCATAGAATCATAGAATTATTTAGGTTGGAAAAGACCTTTAAGATCACCAAGTCCAACTATTAACACAGCACTGTCAACTCCACCACTAAACTCTGTCCCTAAGAAACACACCTACACTTCTTTTACATTCCTCCAGGGATGGTAACTCAACCACTTTCCTGGGCAGCCTGTTCCAATGGCTGGAAAGACAAAGTGAAAGACAAACTAAAAGCTGTGATGATTAGTAGTCTTGTGTACTACCATACAAAAGCTTTCAACTGTTACTATTCCAAGAGTTAGAAAGCAAGTTCAGAGTTGCAAACATCTTTGAAAGTCAAGCAAGGGAGACAGTACTTCCTTGTAGACTCAGACCTTAACCAGTTCCAGAGCTTACTCATGGCAAGATGAATTTGCCAAGCAATGCTAAACTACTGCTAGCCAGAATTTTCCTTGTCATAATGGAGAACTAGGAAGTTCCAAGGAAACAAAAGTTCAGAATCTGAACCTGACAAACGTATTCTAAGACAGAAGTCATTTAATAAACTTAGTCTGGTTTAAGTAAAGAGCAGAGTCCAGATGAAAAATATTTCTTAACATGAAGAGAACATTTTCCTCATTAATGATGACCCTGGAGGCCAAAAAATACCCAAAGATGTGAATACAGAAACATACATTTTTCCTCTCAAGATTTCAGGATATTCTATACTTGGGAAGGTTTTATTCCTCTCCACAGAAAGGAAAATATAATCATAACTATCTTTGACAGTAAGTATTTTATGTAGTTAATCAATGTGAAAAACCTTAGAAGTTTGTATTTCTGTTTCCAGATTATGTTACTGGAAAACCTTTCTAGCTTGTGTTCTGGAAAATAAATCTTTCAAGATCTGTGATTTTTGCACATCTTTCTCAAAGGAGATTGCCATGAAGAACATTTAGTACATTGTACCATGCAATGAAGTGTTAAGAAACTGTAACAACATCTTGCCAAGAAAACTTTGAATCAAAGCAGAAATATTAATGAGACTCTGATCCGATGAAAACTGATTGTGTGACATAGGAAATATTACTTAGTACTTTCTCAAATATTGTGAAAGGCATTTCATTATTTATTAGTTTAAACAAGGAAGTCAATAAGACATATTTTTCAATAACCCATACTGTTAGCTGATGACTGGATGATTGTGTATTGGATTGTATAGAGAGAAATGGTAGATGTTACTGCAGCTAGGCACTGATGTCAACATTGCATTCAGTAAAATATCTTCAAGATATAAGAGGTCCTAAGCCTGGGTAACCTTGCAACATGTAAGATGAAGAATGAAGAATAAAACTGAAATGATTTTTAATTTTCAGATAAACCCCCTTTTCCTAAAGTGCTGCTTCTATAGCATCATTCTTTCATTCGCAGCTCATGGCCATGAGCTAAGAGCTCATCTTCTATCAACAAGTTTTCAAACAATATTTCCCAGTTACTAAGCCATGTATGAAAGATGACTCTCCACATAAAAAAACTTTGGGGATTTTCTTTTCTTCTCATCAAAAATCGATGTACAGGAAACTGCTCAAATTTGTCAGAACAACCACTTGTGTTGCAGCTTAATCATTAAATCTAGCCTACAAGAAAGCCTGCTCTAGTACCTTTTCGAAAAAATCACTATCAGCTTTTACAGACTAACCAGTTAGAATTATTTGTTTTATTATCAGTGGCTCTTTTCTATTCTTTTTTGCCTAAATCACTGGTGGAACCATTGATTTTATGCTGGTTATGAATGTGGTGTACTAAGAAACTAATTTTTAGAGATAGTAAAGATCACACTCATTTACCAAACGCAAGAAATAAATGTCTGAGAAAAACATGCTAGCACTCAAGAAGGGAGAATTTAGAGTTGTAAGGTGATGAACCTTCCACTTGCCTGGAAGGTCCTGGTGGATGACAGGTGGGCCATGAGCCAGCAGTGTGCCCTGGTGACCAAGAGAGCCAATGGGATCCTGGGGTTCATCAAAAGGAGCGTTGCCAGCAGGTCAAAGGGGGTGATCCTCCCCCTCTACTCTGCCCTGGTCAGGCCCCACCTGGAGTATTGTGTCCAGTTCTGGGCTCCCAGGTACAAAAAAGACAGGGATTTCCTGGAGAGAGTCCAGCAAAGGGCTATGAAGATGATTAAAGGACTGGAGCATTTCCCCTACAAGGATAGGCTGAAAGAACTGGGGCTGTTCAGCCTTAGAAAAGACGACTGAGAGGGGATCTTATTAATGTTTATAAATATCTCAAGTGTGGGACACAGGGGGAAATGGCCAGCCTCTTTTCAATGGTCTGTGGAGACAAGACAAGGGGCAATGGCTGCAAGTTGTAGCATAGGAAGTTCTGCACCAACATGCAGAAGAACTTTTACCCAGTGAGTGTGACAGAGCACTGGAATAGGTTGCCCAGGGGGGTTGTGGAGTCTCCTTCTCTGGAGATATTCAAGACCCGTCTGGATGCTGACCTGTGCGACCTGTCCTAGGGAGCTGCTTTGGCAGGAGTGTTGGACCTGATGACATCTCGAGGTCCCTTCCAACCCCTACAATTCTGTGATGCTGCGATTATCTTACAGCTATAAGGAAATAGGGGAAAAAATATTAGTTATAGGCTGCTACATTTTCAACATGATCCATGAAAATGTTCCATACATAACCTAACCATCTCCTCTCCAAAATACTCTTTTTCATTGGGGTTGGGTTTTTTTATTTCTTCTTATTTCTTTCTTCAACCAGAAACACCCTAAATGACTGGCAACCTACCTAAGACAAGAAGAAAAAATTAGAAAACAAATCAACAAAAAACAGTGGTACTTTCTTCCTTCAGAGTAATGAGCCTACCTGGGTCTCATAAAACACCCCAATAAGGGAGAAAAGTGCCATAAGAAGCCTCAGCCCTTTAATTCCTGTTGGTCAAGCTATGCAAAACTAGCTGAAAATTTTTAAAACCTAAGGAATGGTCAGTGATTAGTATTACTGAGGTGGAATGGACTTCATGGAAATATTCAGTGTCTCATATCAGTGTCACACACCACAGCATTAATGGGATCAAGATGCAACAATAATAGTTTCCATGACAATGCAGCACATGCGCTCTGCAGCACCTCCCTGGGTAAACAGTAATCCTTCAGAAAAACAAGAAGGTCATTACAGCAACTTGTCAAATCAATGCAGAGAGTGTCTGAGCCGATTAAGGCATCTTCTCTCAGCTCTGACACGGTGTCAATAGTACTGGGCCACTAGTGCTCAGTCAGATGACTGAAGTGAAATGCCCATCAGTCAGGGAGCTGAGGTGGACTAATGATTCCCTGTGCTGCCTATTAGAACTACATGACAACTCAATCCTGTTTGCTTTAAAAAAAAAAAAAAAAAAGGCAAAAAAGTGACCTTGTTGCTTTGTTTGAAGCTGAATTAAATTGACAACAGCAGCTAATCTTTACCTAGGGCGATTAACAGAATTAAAGTACAACAACAAAGGCACACAAGGTTTTATGGTTTATATTCTTAGTTTGCTAATGCTTGCAACCTACTAGGGTCTTTACAATCAAGTAACACGTAAATGTGTATTCCAAGCCATGTTTGAATGGATCTGTATTATTCTGTTTGTAAAAGGATACTATTTTAAGGGAGTAAATGTGCAAAGACAACGTATAGTCTGAATACAGTAATAATCAGCCAATGGTTTGGGGTGGGGGGAAAGAGAGAAAGACATGTTCAAAGGAAGAAACCTATTCTATGCTTTCCAGCCTACATGTGTGGATGCTACTCCAGGTTAGGTAGGGATATATTAGATACAAACATTACTTGAAAGATACTTCAGGGCTTTTGCTTTTAGCATGAATACAACGTGTCACTGTATGTCCCCCAAAATATGGGGGCACAGAGTACCTTATTATTTTATAGCTATCATGAAATGTTTAACAAATAGCTGATACGAAGTAAACATGCATAAGCATGTAGGTATACATGATTTTCACCTGAGGCCATTCTAAACTGATGAGCTTGATGAAAGTCTTCATGTCTACATCATGTTTCTCAGCAGTTTATCAGTTTGCATTACTGACCTACTCAATCAAGAGGAAGACAGAAGTTACAAGGAGAAAAGAATAATTCTGGGCAGAATGTTTTTTCTATGTTAAAGAAAAAATCTGAGCTGTTAGTAAAACTGAGAGGTTATCCTTCTTTAGTCCCCTCATGCACATATTGCTTTAAAAATGTACTTTTACTACTCACAACATTAGCAAGAGAGTTGAATTGGCTTTAATCAATTAGAATTCTGAGAAATATGCACCGCATCACTGAGTTTGAGCTGTGGATTGCACTGAGGAAAAGGACAGAGAAACATGCAGCTACCCAAATTCTTTTCACTGAAGCCCCAAAACCCAGTGAAGCCATAGTTAATTTATGTTGGTGGACTTTAAAACAAATCTTCAATCCAAAAGCACTTTTTTTTTTCAAGATGCTGTGAATGAGAAGAGAATAAGGTTCAAATCTACAGGAAATCTACCATAAAGATATGATACAGAGCCTGTACAAAACCCGCTGCAGAGTAACAAGCATGATGAGGACAAAAGGGATTTCTGTTTACCAAGAAATAAGTCATTGGAAGGACTAGATAGCTCAGGGGACTGGTACCGAGTTTGAAAGCTTTTCACCTCTTAGTATCAAACTCAAATCTAGCCCCAAGCTGCAGCTATTGAAGGTCATTATCATCCAGTGGCCGTTCGATATTGTGAAAACAGCCCACCTCTCACTGGACAGGGAGTCACATTTCAAAGACAGAAGCATTTCTGAGGTTCATTAGAACCCATAATTTTGGTTTCAGCATAGAGCACTCTATCAGCTGCTGAGCATCACGCCCTCCACAGGTTGACAGATCAGACAGGGAAAGTTTGCAGTGCTGCCACAATGCTGGCTGTGCTGCATGTGACAGAGGACTTTTATCGCTGTGTCTCAAATCTAGCAGGCTTTGAACTGTAACTGCACATGTTAGAAAATATAGAATACATTTAAATATTTCAGCATTTGAATCTTGTTTTATTCAACAGAAGTGAAAATTTTTAAGTTTCTCACTGACACAACCTCAAATAGGAAAAGACAACATTTTAAGATGAATTCCCAGTAACATTTGCAGTCAGAGTGAGCCTTGGACAAGAAACACATAGAATCTTGGCTTCCCTTATGAAACTCTTATTCTCTGCTCTAAACAATTTATTAGTGGCATATCCTGTGTAGTCATATGTTCAGTACTTACCTCAATTCTTTCAAGGTTAGGTTATATGATGTGTGTTTTGCTAACTAATTGACAATTGTGCTCTTACCTTGATTAGTTCATGTTGCACAAAAGGCTCATACCAGTGCTCACTACTTTCTGTAACTGGGTAAAGCTCACACACATGATTAAGCCTGTGCAGTTTGCTTTCAGGTAAAGTAAAAATTTGTTATTCGAGTAGTTTACTGTTATAGCATAAAATTTTCATTGATACAGATAATAATATACTATTATTTTCATATATTTTACATAAACACTCTGCATAAAAGATTTTTGGATAGAATCATAGACACTTCCAGATACAGGGTCCATCATGTTCCAGCATACTCTGCTAGAGCTTGACAAACACAGCTAACGCTGTTCCCTACGTCCCTGGTGGCAGCCTGTGTAATAGGTACTAAATATATACAACCCAATAGCAAGAATTATAAAGTATTAAGGTCTTTCACTAGGGAATGATTTAATTGTTGGTTGTTAGTCAACATGACCATGTTTCACTTATCCTGAATTGCTCTCATCTGAGACTACGTTTATGCATGAGAAAGAACACTGGGAAAAGATATGATTTTATCTATTCATTCTGACTAACAGCTCTATACTTTTATGTGATGACTGAAACTCCACTTCAAGTTAGCAAAAAAATAATGAGGTAAAATGATCTATTTCTATGTGCAAATTGAACCTGACATGATTCCAGATCATTCTAAAAGGGAGGGGAAAAAAGGGGTGTGGGGAGGGAGTGCAAACAAAATAAAATTCCAACAACTGAAAAACAATGCCGGCTATCTTGAAATCAAGTGGTATTATCCCATTAACCATTAGCTCTTAGAAGACAGAAATTTGTATTTCTGACGCCACATGGATCTTAAAAGCCAAAAAATTAGAGGCATTCCTTTCAGATTGCTAACAAGTGCAGACAATATCAAAAGTGAGTCAATTCCCTATTGTTAGGCAGGAACTCTTCTGGGTAGTTCATAATCATCAGGGATGCCAATTACTGTCTCTATCAGGAGACAATATTTTCATTCCAATTTAAATGGTGCCCTCAACATCTAGAAGCATTAATGAGAAGAGAAACATACCTTTCCTGACATTTGTGTAAAAATAGAAGTTGCAAATATTACTAAACTATCCCATCCTAGATCAAACAAAAACATAAAAACAAAGGAAACTTTAAAGAATACCTGTTGGAGAAGAATCTTGTGAACAATGTGGATCTTGGAATTTAAAGTTCTTCAAGCAATGCTATTAAATAAATAAATAAATAGATTGTAGTACGTAATTCCTCCAAAGTCACAACCAATCGTTTAAAGGTGACATTTGACCTTAGTAAAACCAAAGATCAATAAACCTTCAGAACTTTGCTGCCTAAATCTAGAATTAGTTGTTCAGTATAAGGCAAAAGTGCTTAATTTTGAAGGTAGAATTCGAGGAAATTAGCATATGCTTTATTTAAATTCTTGAACTGACGTTGTAGGTTCAAATACTCTTAGTAAAAATAAATGTGAATATATTTTTGAGAAAAAATAATTTTGCATATATTATTGCTTCAGAGATCCCACATCTGGACTTCTATTTCAAATATGTTATTTTGCACCTTGAAGTCACAGAATAAGATCTCTAAACAACAAGTTTGTTTATACACAGACATATAAATGCGTATGTGTGTGCAAACATTTAATAATCCATTTCAGTAGAGCCCACTACAATGAAAGAAAACAGATTTAAGCAACAAGTAGCTTTTAAAAATTTGAAATAACTTATAATTCTTTAATTGTATAATATCCTTTAAGGAGTTTTGCAAAAAAGAGAAAACTAGTAAGACAAAGAGTTGACCTAAAATTAAATAAAACCATCAGGACTAAAGCAAACATTTCCTGTGTCCTGGCAGAATATACCTAAATATCTTTTCCAAAGGAAAGATTTGTTGTTTTATTGAAAGTGCATGGAAAAGCCATACCTGATCTATTTTGACATTCTCAGTACAACACAACTTAGCCTGTCAACATCCTGGATGCACCTACAAAATTATAACATATATTAATAAAAAATAGAGAATAACATATAGAAATAAATGATGATCAAAGTATATTTTCAGCTTTGCTTAAAGGAGAAATTCAGTCAGATACTGATGTGGTTCCAGGAGAACTGTGGTACTATCTCATGGTTTCATTTGGATTCTGTTTTCATGACAAATAGGGGAGCTCACTGAATTGTCCATGCAACAATAAGGAAAGAGGTATCTCAATAATTGGCTGCTCTAACTAAAGTGCATGGTCTGACATCCGAAGTGGGATCCAGTCAGTGTTAGAAGAATAATGCTGAAATTCCACATGGTACCAAGTTTCTTCCTGAAAGTAAGGTTAATACACCTAGAAATTTCAACACTATCAAGCACTGAATGAGGGGAGATGGGGGTGGACAGGACAGGATTGGAGGTTGGATTGAAAAGCATACAAGAGTTACTATATTGTTAATTCTGCTTTACAGAAAAATGGCAGTACCAGTGAATTTTGTAAAACTCAAAGTCATACAAAGGAAGAGGAATTTTACCTGAGAATCTCTTTTATTGAGAAGCACAAATTCAAATACAAGGATAATGTCTTCTATGGAAACAGAATATAAGCTACATTATATGTGAAATGGAGACTAATGAAGACTAACCCATGAGCTTATGAAAAGTGATGACAAGAGAAACACTTGACACTCATAAATGATCTTCTGACTGTTGAAAGCTTTGAAGGAAAAAAAGTATTTTTAAACAGAGATTCAAATCTCTGACTTCAAAAGTGAAGAAATTATAAACTGGTACTGACAAAAATGTATGTTATGTGTGTGTACTAGGGGCATAACATTTATATTAAAAAGAACTAAAGATGAAGTCATTAAGGTCATAAGAACTTTTTGAATATGTCAGCTTAAGACATGCTCATACAAATTTTTCTCTCCATAATAAATCCTCATGTGCTCCCATAGGATGTGATGTAATGGACAATAGTGTTCATGTCCATGAAATCATGTAACCCAATGGGAATCATAACAGAGAACTTGTTAAGCATCGGCAAGGTTTTGAATGACTGTAATTAAGTAACCTACTTCTCCCCTTGTGTTCCACCACGACAGCTAAGGTCAGCTGCAACACTTGAGTCCCTAAATATAAATGTCAGGGGATGTTGACAGGAAATTCTCAGCAAAGGCCCTTCACCTCTGGAATTCACTTCTCTCATTATAGCTTTGGCAGAGCCCAGGTCAGTTGACAGTCAAGATGTAGAGCAAGGCTTCTTTCATAATACTTCCCAACAGAGCCATAAAGATGCCTTATAATATGCTACTGTGGCTAACTAGTTACTTAAGCACACTAAATTAAATAACAAGTCATATTGTGATTCACTGTATTTTTAAACTTAACAATGGCTAGAAATATGGCATTTTTTTCAAATCTATCAAAAATCACTGAGAGAAGCTGTATATTAAAGAGTTGAATGGAAGGATGACTCAAAACACAACAGACACACAATGTTTACATCTGTAATGAGAAAAGCAAAGAAAATGTACAGTAATGAGGAGTAATTTAGAGAATAGTCAAAGTAATATCGTAATGACTACAACCAGCATATCATGCCTGAAGGGAAATATCCTGAAGGGATATCTTGCCTAAAGGGATATGGTCTATATCACAAAAGCTTGGAGCCATTGAAACCTCTAGAGAAACATGATAATGGCCGTACATGAAGTATAATTTATTTACAATTTGAGGAAGGGTTCCATCAAGTCCCTAATGACAAGCTTACTAGCTACATTAAAAGCTGTGCTGATTCTGATAAAGGCACAAAGTCAATAAAGTAAGAAGAGGCATCTGCAATACAAGGAGAAAATCGGACGCTTCTTACTAGACAAGAATAAATAATCTGGGAAGCAGCACAGGCTTAAAAAAACTCTATTAAAAGAACTCTCAATACATGATCTCACGGCAACAGAGAGATTATACTAACTACTCATACAGAAGGATGATCTGATGCGGATCTAACAGCCCCATTATCTTGGAAATATGGAGAGACCATTATACAGATCCACCTGTATATCTCTTCTAACATTTTATTTGTACTCATTCCTTGCTTGCATTTTTTTAACTCTTTGTGGGAAAGGGAAATTGAAGTCTCTTAGGAACAGAAGTCTTCTAGGAATTTTCCCAGTGTATGAACAAATGGGATATCTAACGAAACATACATGTATAAAGATAAAAGGAGAAGTTTTAAAATTACTGAAAAGGACAACACATACCACATGGTGTGGTGGTTTGGCCCTGGCTGAAGGCCAGACACCCACCAAAGCTGCTCTATTAGTCCCATTTTCAACTGAACAGGGGAGAAAATATATACTGAGAGGCTTAGGGGTCAAGATAAGGACAGGGAGAGATTATTCTGCAATTACTAAGTGTCATGGCCAAAACAGACTCAACACAGAATAAAGGAAAGAAAACTACCCAGTTTATTACTCTATACACACAGTGAAAACAGAGTTGGATAGCAACAAGTGCAACAAGATCTTAAAGCACCTTCCTCCACCCCTCCCTTCTTAGCAGACTCAACTTTATTCATGATTTTGCCCTCTGCTTCCCCCGCTCCACTGTGGCGTGGGGAAGGGCAGGAAATGGAGGTTTCCATCAGTTCCTCATAAATTGTCTTTCTTCTTACCTGGGGGGGGGTGGCAGGGGGCGGAAATGGATGGACTCTTCACAGTCTTCCCCTGCTGCACAATGGGGTCCTGCTCACGGGAGACAGTCCTCCACAAACTTTTCCAATGTGAGTCTAGCTAGAAGCAGAAAGCTTCCCCTGAAGACCCCCACCCTTCTCGACCAGAACCCAGCCATTCAAAACCACAACACATGGAATAAACTGAAACAAGAGGAAAGTGAAAAATAGCATATGAAATATATTTACCATAAGAAATAAGTTTTCTGTCTTTCAGTAATGTTAATCAGGAGATACTCCATTGAAACCAACTTGGTTGTACTGGTGTAAAACCAATGAATAAAAAATAAAATCAACACATCAAATCCAGACTTGTAAAACATTGCTACAATACTGAAAAAGAAGAATTACCACCTGCTTGATGGAAATTGGTAGAGTTCGTAATAACTTGTGCTTATTTCCTGTCACATTACTGCAACACTTCGGACCTGCAAATTCCACCAATCTTTCCCATCCTGTAATCAGTTTTGCATGACACTCAAAACTCATTCTGAATAAGCACTGAAATTTTAAAACCATTCCCTGCTCTCACAGCAATCCTAAATCATTACATATTTTTTGACTCTAGCTTAAACATCTCTCATGAAATGACAACAGAGAGTACTAAAAAAAAAACCCAACAAAAAAGAAACAGGACAAAACTTCAAGTATGGTGTAAGTATACTGTTTTCAATATACTATGATTTTATAGTATATAGAAATACATATGTATACCACATAAAGTACTTGCAAACTACTGTAGGTTACAGCCAATTTGTCTGAATTTGTGGAATATTTAAGACAAAAAATCTGATAGCAGGATTGTTCAATAGATCACAACCACAAATCTCCTTGAGGGGAAAAAAACCCACATTTTTACAGTCATAGGTTGCATCACAATTTCTTTGTTTGTGGAATTAAATAGTTCAAATTAATTAGAAGACAACAAACAAGACTTGGGTTTTCACAACTGAATTCTTTTTCATAACAATCAGTAAAGAAAAACTTCTTCACCTGTACATTGTACAGAATAGTCCCTGCAGAGAGGATGGAACCCTTACACCTTCTGCCACATGTGAACAATAAGCATTAAGGCTGAAGGATCAAGATTCAGTTTTATACAAAATGGGTGGTGTATCCTTAAGGTACATATGGGGTAGAAAATCCTATACAGGACTAAGACCTGAGAAATTCTGGTAGGGAATCAGTAAGCTCTGTGGAGGTGGAAGGAGTGAGTTTGAGACCCTATTGAAGATGCATGTAATTTAAAAGGCATGCTTTTCCTCTACAACCCAGAAAGGATATAAGATTCTGCATTCTTTTTGGAGATATGCATGTCTTTATGATATCCTTATGGAGATGCGTCTCTCCATGTAAGTCAGGCACTCCTCTGTTCTGAATTTCCTACACCTTTGTGTTCACATTCAGTGGAGTATCTACAAGAGGTGCCACAATGAGATTCTTAACATTTCCCATGCATTCAGTACTAAATTTAAAGATCTCACTTAATGCTCTCAATACAAGTCTAGGAAGGAGGCAACTTAATTAATAATTAACTATAGCAGACATCCTATACCCATCTATGATTTTAGACTAGTCACTCAAAAATATATGCAGGAGCTGAAAACTAAACCTAAGGTATTCAGACATCTGTATCTTCATTTTTTTTTCCTGGAGCAGTAGAGAAATGTCAAAGAGATAAGACGGGCTAAATAATAGGAAATTGTGGGTGCATAGCAGTACTGTGGCAACTGGCCTCTATGAGGAAAGTATTATAGATATGCTACTTTTTCCAAGAAGGTTGTAGTCATGTAACAAAAGCAAAAGCATCAATTGCAACTTATAAGAAGAACTGAAACTTTAAAAGCAAAACCAGCAGGATAAGACAAAGAAGTGTGTTCAGAGGTAAATAAGCAAGCTGGAAAAAACCACCCTCATTCTAAAAATCAGATAATGGAGAGTATGAAGGAGATTGGGTTTTCAGAAGAAAGAGATGTAAATGAAATATTGACTTCTCATGATAGCTGAAAAAGAGACAACACAAACAGATAGTCTAGCAAATCTGTGAGCATTCATAAGAACTTCTTCACTCATGTGAAAGTACTCTTTGGGAGCAGTAAGACAGCAGGAAACAAGGGAGACATTTATTTGAAACTGTAAAAATTGAGAATAAGAAATACTGTAATCTTGAACATCCATCAGAGCATAATTGTTGTTTTCCATTTAGTGGAAAAGTATGACTTTCCAAGGGCTGCTAGAAGGATCACCGTTTCACAAGGACAGCTCTGATGATGAGCAATGGTCTTGGTGTCCCAGTAAGAAGCTTTAGTATCTTTTTTTTCCCCCTTTGCCTTGCTTTTCTCCCTCCCTTGCTATGTCATGCTGCCAGTTATAAAAGCTTGGTGTAATCCCTAGAGTTTATAGAGGAAGTGCATTAGATGTAAGGAGGGCAAGGCAGACATTGGCTTTGGCAGTTTGTGCGAACTGATGAAGAGCAGCAGCAAACTCCCTTGATGGATCAAAAGAAAAGCATTCCCCTTTTGAATCACCATTCAGAAAGCGTAAGGACAACCAATCTGAGTTACAAGTTCAACACATTTGTATGTAGAAATACAAATTTATATACATACCAATAATACATGCACCCACTAGATAATAACTCTTCGCTTTTTTCTTGGTATGCATTCATCTTGTACAAATCCCTACAAACTTCCCCCACATTAGAGATTTTGGGGGAATTAGAGTTTAAAAGTCTGAGTCTAATAAAAAAAGTCAACAAAGTGAGAGGTAGTAAATTTAAACATTTAGGATTCTGACTTTAATACACTCCTGGAACTGAAATCTCATCAGGAAAAGAAGTTGCAATTAAAATAGCTTCCTTCTCCATCGGTCCATTCAAATTAAATATAGCAAATTATACACGGAAAAAAAATCTCAGCCTGGACTAGCAATACCACATTTTCACAATGTGCAAGGAGAGAAAAGGGCACACAATATAAACAGTGTAAGCAAGCACAATCAGTTAACTCTGAAAAAAAGCCACCCTACTTTTAGTCAGTAAAATAATGCTGCAACCTCACACACACACACACAAAAACCCAAAACCCCACATTCACTTTAAATTTTCTTGTTCTTCTAGTAACACAGCTTGCTCTTACAGCATTCTTGTGAAATCCTCTTCTCTTGAACATAAGTTATGATGTATCTAAAATCTAGTAAGATATACAATAGAGTTTTTGCTAGATTCATTACAGTTTGATGTCAAGTGGTGAAATCCATGTAATTATTTTCTACCAATATGTTTGTGTACATTCTGTCTGCCATACTACGCTATATACCACAGCTAATGAATGTGTGGTATATTCAGGGGTCCTCAGTAAATCAGGATATAAATACTAGAAATAGAACTCATTAGAAGATGAGTGAAATACAAAAAAAACTCAAAACCATTTTAAAATCCTTCTAAGAGGAGTTTAAGCCAACAGAAATTACCTCACTCTTTGATAGTATTAATGAACTAGAACTGACAATGATGCTATTTAGTTGCAGAGTAAGAGCTCCACTGAACTGTGAAAACAACCTGGCAACCCATAATTTAAATAAAACATATATGGGAATTATTCCTTCACCATTCCCATTTGCATCAAGCAAATTTCTTGAATTTGATCCTCAGAAGCTTTATTGTCATGCCATAAGGATACAATTCTCTCTCTTTAATTCCCCAACCTCCCCCGCCCCCAGCCCCCGATCCTTAGTCAGACCATTGTGCAGTTTGCTTTGCAAAGATTCTGTGCATGTGGAAATGCAGGATTCTTTCATTTGCAAAATAACAATGCTGGGGCATGCAAGAGTAGTGCCTATCCTAAAGTCCTTCCATAACTTTAATGCAACTCTCAAACACTTGCTTCATCTGTGCCACTTGTATACAAATGTGGATAACCATTAGCTAAGTAAATCCCTAGGAAAGGCAAGAAATTTTAGTGTATAATCTGTTGCTTGTTAAGGTGCTTCAATGGTTCAAAATGCCCATAGAATAGCCTACCACTGACCTTAAGACAGGCTGAAATCAATTCTAGTCTGACAGTATTCGGATTTTCCTGAAGAGTGACCCAGACACTGACTGTGGAAACACTGTTTGGAAGATATTTCTGGAGGTTTATCCAGACCAGACCCTGATTCAATGGTAGCTCTAATGCTTTTCTCTGGGTGGGAATCTCAACAGGAAATGTTCCAGTTCATCTAACACTTGTAGTGTGTGTGGATGCAATTCCACAAATGCACAAACACTTACAATGCAAAAGTTTTAAGAAATCAGTATTGTACCAACCAAGACATTATCAGTCACTCTTTGCCAAGATGAGAATATTTATTTGCTATATGCTTGAAAGGAGAAGAAAACCAAATCCATTACCTTTTAAAAAACTTTGTCACTTTCCTGCGTGCCTCTTTCCACAGGTCACCCTTGTTGCCAAATGAACAGTTCTGCAATACACAAACACACACACCCTCATAGAGGGCTACTGTGCAAGCACACAACTTCAGGAGAACTCTGCAACACAGTAATTAATCATTTTGTAAATCATTACATGTTATGACAAGTTTGTAGTTTCCTCCTCTGTACAACTGACTTAGACCTCTATAGTCTACAGATAGTAAAGTAGAACAGTAGTGGAAAACTTTAGGAAGGTTTCTAAGATTTTTGTGTTGATGAATCTGTCTGCTTCCACGATAAGAATGGCCCACACTTCTTTGCAAAGCAGAGTAGTAGAAGATTAGGTCAGTTGTAGCTTTTTTCAGGAAATTGCCAAAAACCTTCAGGCAGATTCTGCAAGCTCTGTTGGCCATCTGTTCCAGCACTGCACTACCTTCTTTGTAAAGATGTTTTTCCTAATGCAGGTCTGGCAACATGCAAAGCCACAAGACACGGTAATGTGGCGCTTTTATCTATTGAAGTCCAGCTGATTGCATTCTGCCTTGCTACAGGTTCACCACATTTCACACTGATGGGCCAACTAACAAGCAACTGCAATGACTGAAACTAGAAAACAAATGCAGTTTTGGATAGAATTGCTTTTTCTCACCCCATTTAAATTAGATCTAATAAGAGTTCAAGATGTCCACAGCTATCTGTCCCTATGTTTACAACTGTGTTATAACCATTAATCTGTGGGGGCCAAAGAGCTATAGGTTACCTCGAGAAAGCTGTGGCAGGGAAGAGCTGTGAAGCAAGTAGAACTCTTCCCTCCCACTGCACTGTACCTAGTAGTGGGAAGTAATGTGCCACAGGAGGTTTTCCAGTTATATTACAGTTCATGACATCTAACCCAGACTTCCCTGTTTTCTCGCTGCTTTATTAACTAGAGGAAGAAAGAAACAAAACCAAACAAAAGTATAAGCAGTATGAATGCATATTTTTCTTTAAAAGCATGCAATAACAGTTTTCCAGATGGAAAAAAATTGGGGTTTTTTCATGTTTATTAACACAAAATCATACTTAAAGAGTCTTCACCACACAACAGACACTGACTGACACGGAGTAAACATGTTCTAAACTGCAGATAGCATTTAACAGGGCAGGTATGGAGAGGACAGCCAAGGCCAGAGGAACTACAGTCTTCAACAATATACCACTGTGTGGCACACAACAGGGTACAATTGTATAATGCTCCTGAATTCAGTTTCCCTATGTCCCAGTATACAGGATGTTGTACTGTACTAGTCTAAGTTATGATCTCCCACTTGAGTGATTATACACCAGCCACGCTTCTAATGAGTTTCCAGCTTGTATCAAATATGGAAAATAAATATGTTGAAAAGATAGTTAGCTACTACAGAAATTTATGTTAAAAAATACAGCACTTCATGAGTTAAACACAGAAATCTTTCTGCATCTGATGGCACAGCTAAGTAGTGCATTGCTTCCTTAATAAAGCACTTAAAACTGTTGCCACCACCACACTTCTGAGTTCCTTCCCCTTACAGCTCCCAGAAGCTTAATGGGGCATCATCATCATTACCTCATTTGCCTCAATTTTATATGTGTCTTAAAAGAATGCAAATAGCAATGTTATCTGTAGTGCTCCGATGCAGCACAGCACTTCTCACACAAATTTTTTTATTCTTGTCAAAGAAATAACTACAGAATATTAGGAAGGGCAAAAGGAAGAACACCCAAGATATCTGAATGTCCCATGAAACTAAAAGATAGTTTTTTCCTAAATTGCATAGTTAAGGTTCATTCTCCTTGCACTCCCCCAATCATTAACCTGCAAAATTATTTTAAATAAGTTTTAAACCAGTACACTGAAGCAGCTGACATTCCAGATTTGCAAACAGTATTATTTTAGTTGAATATCAAACCCACAACACTCAAAAAGTCAAAGGTAAAACAACACTACCAATGATTTCATAAAATATACATACAATTAGGAGAAACATGATAAAAACCCCAACTCTAACATTTAGATAGTATAGAGACAATGTTTACATGGATGAATTGCATCTTCTGAAATTGGAAACTGAGAAACAATAGATATGAGAGAGCCTTAGGATGTTCTTGAGCAATGAGGGTTGTCCACTTCTCTCTGAAGAGATAGTTACCATTTGATTTATCTAAGTTACAGACATTTGTAAACAGATAAAGCTGCAGCATCTGTGAAAGCACTTAAGTACAATACTTAAATGCACTGTGGTGTACCATGTGATATAAAAGTAGGCAACTGGTATTTACAGCAAAGAGTTATTAAAAATAAGAAGACTGGAGACATGAATGAATACTATTTACGAGAAGAGTATGATCATATTCATTTCAGGAACCAAATGGTTGGTGTCAGCCTGTAACATTCATCTTGAGATGGCTATAATAAGTGATAGTGATGAATGTAGCCACACGGCCAACAGTTTTACTAGCAAGGTAAATCACATTTAGCATTCTCTGCTTTTGAAGGATGTGCCCTAAATATTAATTTACAACTTTCCATTACTCTTATCTTATAGGCCAATATTATTCATTAACTAATTTTTAGACTTTTTTAATCATATTATTCTTCTGGATACTTTTAAGCATGACTGAGCCTAATGAAGCTTTTTAGATGTTGCCAGACATTTCCTGTGCAATGACTTCATATGCAGTAAACTAGAATGAGACTCATCTCACAAAACAATGCAAAGCAAATAAATATCTTTCCATCACATTCATCCAGCCTCCAACAAATTCCTCAACTAGAGGCATTATCTTTGGACTTCACAGCATTTGAAGAACTTTTCTGTCTTGATATCAGGTAGTTTTTAAAGGCCATATGTAGTTTAAACAGTAACAATGGTTGTGGCAAAGAAGTTCCATAGCTTAAGTATGTTTTGTGAATAGAAACAATTTTTCTTTATACCCATTACTTTCACTGTATTCCCACTCAGTTTAGTTTTTAGCTAACATGGAAATTGCTCCATCCTTACATCATCCTTTCTGACTGCAGGGTTTTTTTTGAAGTTTCTCTACTTCTAATTGATCTTAAATTAGAAAAGTCAACGCTGCATATGGTGCTTAAAATGCAGGCATACCTTGGATTTCTACAGCAGCATTGTAATCTCCAAGTTTGCTTTCTAATCTTTCCATAGTGAATCCTAGAAGTCTATTCTTCACCATTACGGAAAACTGAACTACCTTTTTCATTTAACTAACATAAATAAAGCCAAAGCACTGATTCAGAATATTAAGACATCTTGCAATCTATATAATCCATATTTTTCCTTGTAATTCATGTTTTTCTTTAAGAAATAGGTTTAAAGGATGATCAAGTTATTACATTCTATATTTAGCCAAAAAAACCAACCCAATTACCTGTTTCCTTGGAAAGAAATGTATTTTGCCTTGATTTTAATCTGAACATATTTTGAACACGGTAATCACTTTGCTTCATTGTTTGGGAGTTTTGCTGTGTTTACACAGACATTCCTATATATAACTCAGGCTACTGGACAACTGAAGATGCCAGCTAAGAATTTGCATGTCTTTTTAAAAAATAACCTTATTCAATGCAGATTCATGATACATTTTCACTGTCCTCTTAGAAAAACAATTAGCAAGAATGATGCTACTTAAAGATATGGTGTTAGATGAGTGCCTCAGTTTTTCAACCATGTATGAGCTTTGGTCCTAAGCAAAAGAATTGCCATCTAAAAATTCAAAGTTCAAAGATATTATCCCTCTTATTTCTCCCCTCCTGTGCTCCCTTCAGGTATTAATTGCTGCTTTTGTGGACCATAATTTTTTTTTTTATTGGCATTTCAATGAGGAAATAGCTACACCGCTTGGCTTGCTTGTTTTGGACAGTCTCTGGAATTTAATTCAAAACTTGGTAAGCCATCTTTCTTAATCCCTTTCTCTTCTTCAGATCCAGGGGCTTACCCTTTCTCTTCCTACCATTTTGACAAAACTATCACGCCTAATTTCTCTGGAAAAAGCATTCTAGCAATTCTTTTCACCAAATTCTGCCTCATGAAATATCACATGATCACTGAGTATTCATTTCACTTAGGCCACTAAATTTTCAAGAAACAGCAATGCTTTTGATCACAATGTGTCTAGGCGGCATCTGAAAGCTTAAAATATGTTTCATCACCAGATCTTCTGACAGTTCAGTTCAAACTGATGGCATAGATCTAAATTTGGGAAATGTATCTCTGACTCCAAGCTGCATTCTGGATGGCTACGGAGAAGGAAGTATTATAAAGTGAACTCTTGCAAGACTTGCTACTTATCCAGTTACTGCAAGTACGCATACCATATACAGAGGAATTACCAGAGAACATTGCTGATGATTAAATTAAATCTTAATGCAATGACTAGACATCAGTCTCAGCAAAAATCAGCTATATTATCTATGGAAGGAGACAAATAATATAGTTCCTTAATATTATGCCCAATAACAGTATGATTCAGTGTAAGATAATGTATCAAATAGTGTATCCTACTCTTTTTGGACATCAATCCTGACAGAAAAATCTTTAGCTTTGTATGGATTAGTCAATGTAAATTCATTAACTACTTGTCATGCTTCTAATACAATCTGCCCTGACCCTAAAGACTTGACAGTGTAGTGTTAATCAAATCTACACAAGGTCCCATACAGACAAAACTATCTGTTCCAGGATGGTCAAACATTTTTTCCCCTAAAAAAGAAGAGCAAAAAGGATTGGAGTAAGGTATATGAGAAGAATATTGAAAAGTATGATATCCAGTTTAAAGTTCTTTAATTTTAATACAATTATTCATGGTTTTCTATATTATAAGGGGGAAAAAAAAGCAAGGACAATTTTAGCTTGATTATTTTTAAGAGTTGCATCTAGAAAACTGCCAATTCTTTCTAGTATATCAGAGTTCTACCTTACAAAGAACAATATGAAAACATATTTTGATTTCAATTAACTTCTTGTCCTACCCTCCCATACTCCCACAATATTTTTTTTTTAATATTTGTGAAATTTATATAATTTTATTCTACTCAGTCATTTCAGTATTAATTTTATCTTATTTTAAAAAATATTGCTCTCTGAACCTAAAAGTACATGAAGACATTGCATGTATAATAGCTGTCTGCCTTGAACTCCTAAACCCAAAAGATCTGATACCTATTCAAAACTGTATTAACTAAGATCTTTTAGCTGAAATCTAGCTCTCAGACTTGCAGTCCAACGGGGAACATACTATCTCTTCTACTTTCATATCTCTTAGTAACAAAATGTAATGTTAGCAGTCTTTAATAAATGCAGCTTACAGCCACATTTTGTAGACCAATCTCTATGTTTAGTTTTGGATCTTTTTAAAATCTTTAAAAAAACATCAACAGTATAAATCTAATCAGTTTCCTCAGATATGTCCAAAAAAAAGGTAAATACCGGTCTAACAAAACAATTCCACTTAATACAAAAATATATTTTTCTACACTTTGGTTTACAATAAGCTTTAATACGAATAACCATATACAATGGCTTTTCTTTCACACTTTTACATCTTCCCTTTGGTGCCAGGCATTTTGTATTACCTATCAGTGACTTGACATAGAAAAGCTTTCTAGCTTAATTGCCCTCTACTTCTCTTACTGAAGTGATACATATTTTAGAAGCTGAATGTTTTCAGACTTGCTATCAACAGCTGTATATACTCAGTTTCTTAAAAGTTCTCTATTCCAGATGCAGCTAATTAACAAAGAAGTATATCAGCAGTTACACCATTCAAAGTTTAGTGTTCCCTATTCCACTGTAGCTGTAACAGTTTAGACAAACCAAATATGAAAAATGTAGAATTCTAAACCTTCTTCAATGTACAACCAGCAGAAATTTACATATAATACCTATAAAAATATAAATAATAATATATCATTTTTATTCCTCATGAAGATCATTCTGCAGTTCGTACTGGTATCAGTCAGGGTAGTGCTATATTACCAGTAACAACAATGTTCTGTACTAACCTCTCAAGATATTGTAGCCTCAGAAATTGACTTGGATTGGGATAATATGATATTTCTTTTGTCAGCTATTAAATGAAGCAATAAATAGTGAAATAAACAAATTATTGGTTCCTAAGCTATGTATAAATCCTAGCTTGTAGCACTAAAATGAAGAAATGAAACTATTACTAGATATTTTAACTGCAGATCATTACATGCATTCCATAGATTAGTGCAATAGCATACTAAAGAAACCTGTTAGCCAAAGGTATGAATACCAGAAACTTAGATGGGCCTAATTCCTCATTTTAGCTATAATCTTTGCCTGTGACAACACTGGAATGCCACTTTGCCCATCTCCTTGAACTTGGAAGAGCAAGACCAATATATTAAGGCTATATTTTCCAATACATATTGGGTAAATTTTTTACGCCTTACATTATTTAGGAGAAAAGAGTCTGTAAAGAAAGAATAACACACTATGGGCACTCAGTCTACGACATCAAAGCTGTGATGAGATTTGTTTGCTTGGAAATGCCATAGCTTAGTACAAAGTATGACATTTTAGGATGGTGTGGTGAGATTCATTACTAGAGGAAAGATATTGAAATAGTGTCAGTATGCTTGAATTGTAAAGAAGCAGTAAGTACATCAAGCTGGTCCTGAAATACCAGCTAGACTAAACTAGTAAAAAGAAGAGCTTATCTGAACAATGAATAGATCCTATTCCCCTTGAACAGAATTTCATAGCTTTTTTCTCTGAACATGTGCAGATCTGGTACAGTGTTCTTGTCCAAGTGCTAAGCTTTTTCCATGGAATCAGATAACTTGACAATAACAAAATTTTGAAACAAAGGTGAAAGGGTCATTGGAAAATCAAAACACTGCTTTAAAACAATTGCATGGTAAAAGACTGAAGGAGCTGCTTGGAGACTGATCGTAAATAACAAAAGAATGAATGCAACAAAGATATAGACGAGAGTAATACATAGGGAAGTATTAGGAGAGTTTCCTGGAAAAGTAAAACCTACCACACTAGTTTTAATTTCAATAACTTGGGTTTAGTTTTCCCTTTGATGTATTTGGCCACATACGGAATTCACTTCCTTTATTTGGATTTTCATCTGTTTATTCACTTTCCCTGTTTTTATTTCCCTTTACAAAAATCTTGAAGTAGCTCCGTTTTGCCTATAGGGGTGTTGATGTACTTATCTTCATAACCCAAGACTGTATTTCTAAAGTAATTTCATTGACTTCTGACTTGTTTAGGGTTGGGATTTTTTGTTCCCCTTTTATGCTACTTTACTAATCCGTCATGATTTTAAAAATTTTTTAAAAAATATATTCTGCTAGTTATACTAGCTATCTTCGGACTGTAATTCATCCAGAGCTTTGCCTGGAAGGGATTAAATATATAAATCTCAAACTTGTTATCATCTAATTTCATGGTTTGTTTAGCCTTGAAGAAGAAGTATCTTTAAGCCCATGACAGTAATTTCTTGCATAGTCATTAGATGCACACTTCATCACATGCATGGTTTTTGAACTTCTCTAAATTTTCTTTCACTGCTGAGTGATACCCCTGATGCTGAGGTGAAGTCATAGTTAACATGTAGGCATACAGGGATTTAAAAGATTAAGTAACAAACACCCAGATGATATTGATGGGACTGTTGCTGGATATTGAAGGTGTATACTACACTTTGCAGTTAGATCAGCCCGTTGTTAGTGAATGAAAGGCCAGGAACAGATAAGACTGTCAAATTGCCATATGTAACAGCATTTAGCACTTTAATAAGACTGCAAAACGGTGGCTTATAAGTAATAAAAGTCACACTGAATTTTTCTTTGAAGTGTTTAGGTTATCCAGGAGTACTTTTTCCTCTGAATAATTTTGGAAAAGGCTTTAATAGTCAAAATTAAATAAAGTACAATATAATCATTTGACTTGTTTAACTAAACTGAAGCAAGCAGACGCCATTGTCCCAATTCTTTAGACAAAGAGTTTTAATCCCTATAAATGTTGGGAACCGCTAACGATTCCCTTTCTCATTTACCCAGACACTCAGTACAGAAAATACAAAGGGCAAGGAAATTGCTATCTGCTGTCCTCTTTGCTATACAAATTGCGCCCCCGCCCCCCAAGTTATTCTCAACCAAAGACCAGAGATTCAGCCTTGCATATTAAAAAGAGTTTTTCTGATCATTATGTATAGGAGCTGAGCAAATTGATACTAATAAAACAACACGTCTAACTTGGAGTGCACTTTCTTTCAAACAAATTCGTTTGCTCCTCTGGAAAATGATTTTATATACCTTGTGGGTTTGTTTTGGTTTTTTTTTTTTAATTGGTTAACCCAGATATATAATGTCTGATTTACCTTTTTTATTTTCCTGCTGCAATATTGCTGACTGAAACAAGGTATTCCTTATTACACTAAATATCATGAAAGAGTATTGAGACAAATCAGGCCCACATCATCATTTAGATACTAAGGTAAACCTGAATCAAGGAGTGAAATCATTGCATTGCAAAGCCAATCACTAAGTCTAAGAGCTTACTAAAATTCATTCAAAGGGTGAAACCTTAAGAGCGTACTCTGTTCTGAGCATCCATCGCGACACACACACATCATGCTCCTACTCTACTTCCCCAAAAGAAACAATAAAGTTGTGGTCAAATCAGTTTGTGGGGTCATTTTTTTAATTTTACAAGAATTTCTTTTGATATCAAAATGGCTACAAATGCTTCGGAGAAATTTGTTTTTTCAGTTTCGTGTAGAAGAAAATACGTCTCCATCTTACTGTAATATATATGCATTTAAATATTTTTATATGTATAAATAGTTTAAATTGATAGTAACCAATAGGATTCTTGTGTTTTTCTATAAAAATTCAACATACATAATATACAAATATTTAGAAAAAACTAAAATACTAAATTTTCGAGCAATTCTGTTTAACATATAACATGCTGCAATTTATTCTCTGATGCATTTTGTCTTGCCATATGAATAAGCAACTCTGAAAACACTTTTAGTAATATTACTCTTATTTAAGGAAATCATACTTCCCCTTTTGAAGTATATGCTTTTTGCAAAAAAAAATAATAAAAACCTCTAATTAACATAAATGCCAGTGTTCAGAAACATCAACAAATCTACAATGTCATTGTTAAGAAGTCCACTTCTTAACCTGTATTTTCAAATGCCCACTTTAAAAAAAAGCAAATTCAAACTGCATCAAATAAGTTAAGTAAACACGTTATGCACCCGTAACATGGCATTGGAAGTTCTCAGACTTACGATCCACTTGCTTTCTTCTCAGCTAAACCTCTATGTACACTCCATGGAGTAATTCAGTTTTCAAAAACTTGATTAAAAGGTCTCAAATAAAATGTTAAAAAATAGATTTCAAAATATCATAGTAATTATTATATGGAAACATTTTTACTCTCAGTAATAGTCTGAATCTCTGGAGGTATTAAAATGAAAAACATTCAACTTATCGCAGCATCTATTCCTTCACAGAAAATGCAATCAAACCATTCTTTTCTGCAGAAAACTAGAAGAGAACATGGGAAAAGTGTTTGTGAAGTGGAAAAATAGATGAAACAAACAAAACAGCCATTAAAAAACAGCAAAGAATTTGATAATTCACTAACCCTACTGACTGATTCACAAGATTAGGTACTTTAGAGGTATCTAGCATTTATCTTCTCTCTATGGGCACTTGTATTACTACTTGCTACCGTATAGGTCTTCTACAGTGTAAAAGCTACAGTTTTATAGCTACTTTCTTACAGAAGATTCTGTGTTTTTAAACAGATATGTTAACTATGGTCCCAGCTATTTCTGTTTCTGTGAGATATGTAGCATACAGATGAAGAAATTGTCACCAGTATGTCTCAAAGCAGGATCAGGTCTCCAGCCATCAAATCATTAAATTTGTTAAATTAGGAGAAAAAGGGATTTAATTACTCATGAGAGTTATCCTTCTCTGCTATGTTGAAAAAAAAAAAGTCTCAACAGAAGAGTGGCCATTAAATTCTTTTGCCTTGGAGATTTCACAATACTCCTCCTATTCAACTGTCTTGCCACACTTGCTTAAGAAAGTTATCTGTGGCTGAAAAAAAATCATCCCTTTGGACTAAACAACCACAGGCTTAAAGTTTACTTTGCAATTATAGCACAGCTGGGGCAAAACTTCAGTCCTAGACATCTTGGAAAAAAAAGAGACAAGAGGGGTCTTGTCTGTGTCTTGTTCAAAAACAGAGTATCACTCAATCCTGAGTAGTGCTTTCATGCTCACAGCAGGATAGTCACAAGAAAGGAGATATAATTTAGTCCAGTTCAGACATTGGCTTGTTACATTTAACAAAATTATAAAATCTATATATCTAATCTGTAGCTATTTTACTGCTACATGACAATGAGCCTAGCCCTGACAAAGGTAAACTGAGGCTTGGAACAGACATGATAGTGATGGAGTTGTTAATAATGGATGTCTAGTTAAAAATTAACAAAGAAAAGTGTTTATACAAATATTAACTGAAGACTAGAGAATGATTGTATAGTACAAAATAATTACTCCAGTGAATAATTACCAAGCAAATTAACTAATAATTAACTCAGAAAATAAATTAATTTGTGTAGGTTACCTTAAAAGCAGTTAATGTGCAAATTTGGTTGTGATTGTTGATACCCAATAAATTAACAATTAAACAAAATGATCAATGAATGAAAATATTAATGATTGATGAAGAAATACCAATTAACCTAAGCTTCTAATTAATGAGTCATTAACCAGTGAAACTAGTCAGCTTGGTACAGAACTGCAGCTTCTTAAATGAATAGGGGGAGGGTTTACATTATCACAGCTCGAATGACACTCAGATTTATATTAGCTCCACCAATTTTAAGTAAACATTTTAAGTTCTGGAGTAATGAGAGACATAAAGACTTTATTTATTTATACACATCACAGCTCATTTTTCACTCTTGGGAATGTGTATTTGATAAACGAAACCAAAAATTATTTTGAAATACATATTGCTATTTTCCCCAACCAAATTAGAAACTTCCTGTCCTTATGTTCAGCAAACACAGTGGGATGTTCATATTTAAAGATTTCTTCTTGCATATGTGCAATTTGTCTCATAGTTTATGAATATTTACATATTAATGGACCTGACATCTGTCATAATTGCATTTTATTATTTGTGTTTAATCAGATAATTGATTTATTATATTGCTGTCCCCAATTCTAAAGGAATATTCCAGAGGGAAAATGCATTTGTACACAGAAATTTAGTTTTCTCCTTACAGCACTCCCCTACTGATGGCCTGAAAAAGTTTAGCTGATTTTTTTTTAGTAGAAAGATGTGTGTTTTAGAATTTGATTCAGGGCTTGTTAAGAGTCAGCTGAAAGACTTTCATTGACTGTTCTGAAACAGCAGTATGATAAAAATCAATGGGCTTTTTGATTTTGAATCAATGGAGAATTACAATACAGGAAGAAGAGATTAGGTTGCAGAAGTGGAAGAGTAGCAGACACTGTATCTGAAAGAGGTACTGGTCCTGAATAGAGACAGTCAATTGCAAATGACCAAAAGTAATATTCATATTCTTGATTCACTTAAAGTCAATGCTTAAACAAAAATTCACCAAATATATGAACTTCAGTAAACTCTATGTACTCTCTCTGAAGACATGGACATGTTTTGTGCATTGTCCAAATAAATATACTGCTCTAGCATTGCAGGTTACAACAAATATACTCTGGAAAATTCTGAGTATGCAAAAGAAAATGCTAGACCCTATTTAAATGCAACCATCTCAGAAAAATTTGAGACCGTTCATTCTTGTTATAGCAGATGTCTAACAGTGCAGCCTTGGAAGTATCCAGGTGCAGGAACGCTATGAGAACAGTGTGACATACTGACTGTCAAGCTGACCACTTGACAGAAGTATAAACATTTTTAAAAGAAGGTGTGCATCCCCCAAATCTGACTAGTTTCTATGTGAATAAAGCCAAATAGATAATCCTGAATGCTCAGCACCTCCATACACCCCAAGATGTGGGAGGAAATAAGTACTGGGATTCCTGGCACAGGAAAACCAGCCCACTACCCATAAAATGCCTGAGCATGGATGTAAGACAGATTTGGGTACCCATTTCAAATAGGGTATCCCCTTTGTGCTTGCAGGACAAGCAGGGGAGGAAAGAAACACCACCAAAGGTGATCCCAAGGTATGGCCACAAGTAAACTAGGGCAGAGAAGGAGAAAGAAAAAGGATGGAGAAAACTGCTTTCCAGAAAAGGAAAGCAAACTGCTTCAGATGGGCCAGTTGCAGGTTCAAAGCAATGAGCATCTCCCAGTTTTCTAGATACAACATGCTTGATGCCTAATACACCCCATATTTTTTTTTCCCCAAAAGGTTTATTTTATGAAATGTCAGCATTATAAACACAGAATTAACTGAAATTTGAACCCTCAAGCTGGAAGAGAGTAGACTTAGATTAGCTGTTAGGAAAAAATTCTCTACTATGAGGGTGGTGACAACCCTGGCACAGGTTGCCCAAAGAGGTTGTAAAAGCCCCATCCCTGAAAGTGTTTAACCTTGCCAGGTTGGATGGCGCTTTGGGCAACCTGGTCTAGTGGAGGTGTCCCTGCCCGACATGTAAGGGGGATTGTAACTAGATGGTCTTTAAGGGTCCTTCCAACCCAAACCATTCTATGATTCAAAACCCAGATGCACAAGTAACTGCTTATCTGCATCTCCACAACGATAGTAAAGGCAGGAATGAGAAAAGCCTCAGATGATGTTCTGTCATAACCACATAGCAATAAGCACTATGCACACTGCACTTTACATTTCTTTGATATAGTCACTTCCAGTAAGCTGTATTGCATCTTTGAACTGGCCTATCCTAACAGAGTCTAACATGGATTTGGGCTGGCATCAATATCACTTCAATGATGTGCCAGGTCCCTTAGCCATACCATTTGTAACTTTCACATCATTTCTCATTCACAGTTTAGACCTTGAGCAGAAAAGGAACTGGGTGGCAGCCTGCCAAAAGGAGTGTTTATTGTTTATAAATTACGAACAACTTGCTCATTTCTGCAATTGGCAGTTTTCTATCCTAAAGAAAGCAAGCTTTATTTATAAAAAAAAATAGAACATCTTGTTTTGTCCTGTGGTAGGGCAGATTGTCTTCGGTGATAAAAAACACATATGTATGAGCCACATTAAAAACTAAGGCTTAGTTTGTCCAGACCCAGAGAGTATGTTCCAGTTCTTATATTATTAGAAGTCATTGCCACTAATTAGGATAGAGAAGCCAAGCAAACAGGTTCAGGAAAAAAGCTTGTAATACTTTACACATATTTATTGGGAACCTCATTACTTTTCACAGCATCTGGAATTTTCCTAAATA
Source organism: Hypotaenidia okinawae (assembly GCA_027925045.1). Taxonomy (NCBI): domain Eukaryota; kingdom Metazoa; phylum Chordata; class Aves; order Gruiformes; family Rallidae; genus Hypotaenidia; species Hypotaenidia okinawae. The sequence continues at coordinate 15,231,024 of BSDF01000008.1, forward strand.
AGCCTTGGTGTTTGCAATATTATCTGACTTTAATTCAGCTCCATAAATAGGACATGACAAATCAGATACTAAATCTGAATGCTGAAAATATAATTTTTAAAATATTTCAGTTGTTGCTGATACATTCTGTGGAACACCATCACATTTATTTTTGCCTAAGAATAACATCAGAAATCTGCAGACACAAAATAAGTTCATTAATTTCCTGATTTTTAAAAAAATCTTTTCTATTGTTGGGATTTTTTTTTTCATTAAGAGACTCTAAAGAATCATAACAGAGAGCTGTTCTGAAAATACCTGCAACAGTGATGGAAATATTGCACTAAGTAGCTCAGAAGCATTCCAAATAAAAGCTTGAAACAGTGATTTCAGTCCCTGAAAGCAGAGTCTAGCCATATTTGAAAGTAACGGGAAAAAAATGACTTGCTGCATTGATAAATATCTTGGGAATATTGCCACAAAGTATTGTAGCTGTTTAAGAACTGGTACAATATGGTTTATTTTAAAAGCTAACTCATATCTAAAGTGTATCTTGACCACATAATTCTAGTTTAAAGCAATCACCTATACAAAGAGCAGGTGCAGGAAATAAATGGTAGAAGGAAAGGAAGGGGGTAATAAAAGGAAGAAAAGACAGAAAGAACAAGAGTGTCTTAAGCCATTCTTGCCCTGTCTTTCCTCAAGATGTAGAAGACAGATGATCTGGAGAGAGATGGAAGTAAAAAGGGCTGGTTTAGAAGCTTATATTACAGTGTGAATCAGAATAGTCCTCAAATAGTTTTGCAAAGAAACTGCTGAGGTAGGGAAGTGCTCCCCCTTCATGCTGTCAGGAGGCATGGCTGCACACTGCTGTGCACCTCAATGGCATGCTTGTCCTCCCTTGCTGCATTTACTACTCTTCAAAGCTGCCTGAACAGACAAAAGCAGTGTTATCCATTTTATTTCTTTTTGGAGAGATATCAAGAAGGAGCCTGAGGGCAACGGCAAGTGTGGAAATCACCTGTACGATGATAGAGTGGAACCCATGCTTACAAAGAAAATTTCTTGCACAGTTTCAGAGTTGACAGTTACCCAGTCTGGGAGCTGACCCAGACCAAGTATAGTTCTGGGGAAAGGAGAGCAGCACCACGTTGTGTACAGACCCTCCAAGCAAAAGGTGCTCTTACCTATGAGCCCTTTACACTCCCTCCCATCACAGAGAAAGGCCCACCCAGGCTCTGCTAGGGTGGGAAAAGGGGTGCTGGGAATGGAGGGGCATGAAGACCAAGTGGCAACAGCTATGAAGTAGCTGAAGGGAAAAAAAAAAACCCAAAAAACAAAGGAGGAAATTAGAAGTTAGCAGAATGAGGGAGAAGATGGGAAAGCAAGGTCCGTAGCTATGTGAACATAATGCCATAACCCTTCTTGTGCCTGTATTATATTTCATTCTCATTTAAAAAAGTATGTCCCAGCCTGTCTCATATTAAATAAGTCCAGGTATAATATCTTATCTCTGTTCTCTACAACCATGACAGCTTTCATTTTAGCACCATTTTCACCTCCACCACTCTGAAAAGTGAACTTAGAAAGTAGCTGCTCCAGCAACTTCTTTCAGAGACCATTCTTTGAACCCTCTAACACTACCAGGATTAGAACATTGGACAGCCCAGAGGTGAGGAAGCAAATAACTCATTTTTCTTAGTTAAACAAAAAGAATAACGAGAAATTAACAACAACAAAAGAGATGGGTATAGACACATGTAAAAAAATTAATTAACTGTGATCTATATAAAATACAACTTTTATAAAAATACTGGCATAGTCCAACTTTGCAGGAGGATTTCCAGCCACACATTCACAATTTTTTCCTTCTAGTCTCTGATGACAATTTTAAGTAACTTGAAGACAAAAAGTTTTAATTTCAATGTATACCAGCTGTGCACACCTAGCTTGGAAATGTTAACAATTACTGAGTGCACACAGAGCTCATGTGACAGTACACAGCACTGAGGCAGTGATGTGTTCTACCCGTGTCTGACATGACGTGACTAAAACCAGTACATAATTAAAAGTTAAAAAAAGTCACTATTCAATTGCCTTCCTCAGTGTCTCAGAATATTTTAATATCCCTGTTAGAAATTTCTAAATGGCAGCTATTTTAAATCAGACAGCATATTTATAGCCCTTATACCCCTGTCTTCCTGTGTATCACATTCTCCCACAGAGAGGTAGCTTCTGAACATATGTAGACTTTGGTCCTATTTTGGCCCTGTTTGATTCATTCGATCTCTGAGTAGCCAGTAATTATAGCTATATGTATAACCTTTAGCTTTCCAGTGGTATGTATAGTTACACCTCTTCTCTCCTGTAAAATCCTTTAGCTGAGTGTTCTGAATTCATTCCTCTTTCGGGGATAATGCATGTCTCGGTGTTTCTGCAAGGGTACAGATCAGGGGCTATGGTGCTAATTTAGCATCAGCATCACTACCAGGGAAACAGTTATATTCTGTATTGACTAATTTTTCTCCTGTGACTGTATTGAACCTGCTCCTCAACCTTTTCTTCACAGAATGTCATCACCATCTAAGTAATACATCATCAGTGCAGTTCACTCTGATGATGTATTATACTAACATATCATTAGTGCAACAGCAGAGCAAGGCGCTTTGATGATGTATTAATGCAATACATCATTGGAATGAGTCACTCCGGTGATGTATAACTCAAAAGATGGTACTATCCAGGGAAACATGGACATTCAATAAATCAGGAACAACATTAAAGAATAAAATCTAGGACATCTTCTAAGGAAAAACAAAGCTTCAGAAAGCTTTGAATGAATACAGCATGAGGTTTTCCAAAGAAAAAAAAAAAAAAAAAAAGAATGTAAATTGTAAATTTATTGGGAAATAGATTTTTTTTGAGTATGATTACCTATTCAAATTTGAATTGTCTTTTACAATGATACCAGACACATGTAGGGCATTTTAAGATTGTATAAGTTGATGTGATACAATCGGTAATACAATCAGCTTGAGATTTATCCTACCTGAATGCAGAGCAAAAGTGAAGCAGATGTAAAAACTGAAGTTCCCTCCCACTCTTCCCCCAAAAAAGATTGAAACTTTTTTCGAAGTGCTGAAAGGACCAGTTAAAATTTGTTGTTGATATTTGCTATCCACTTTACACAAATCTAACAAATCAGTCTGTTGACATTAGTGCTAGCAGAAATGGCAAACTTCGAAAGTATAGAACTGAGGTTTAAAATGTACCTAGCTGTAAATAATTATATCAGTACACTAGTTCTAGTAGATATACTTAATAAAAAACTGCATAACAATTGATTTACATGATTGATTTCAACCTGCTAAAGCTCAAATCCTAAATACAGTAGCAGCAGTGGTTCATAAGAAAGGTACTAAATGCAATTCTGAGTTACTAGCAACATTTTGTAAGAAATTTCATTAGCAAATTAAAACAAAATAAATCTGAATTACAACATCCTAATATAAAACAAGAGGGGGCCTTCACTGGTCAGAGAAACTGTTTTAAAGGAAAAAAAAAAAAAGACATATGTTCTTTTTCCCCTATCCTTTAGGTTTTATGGCAGAGACAGCAAAAAACCACTCTAAGAAATATCAGATGATTAAACAATGAAAAATTCCTCCCATGTTACATGTTTATTTTTGAGTTTCCTATTCAATCCCCCTACATTTTCCCCTGCCATGAGAACAGGCAGATTTTTGTTGTTGTTGTTGTTTTGTTTTAAATTGGCCTCAGCTGCATTTGATTGCTCCAAGCTTGTGGAGATTCTCCAGCTGAGGCCCTGCAAATCCCTGTTAGGATTTAACTCCTCCGCCTCACTCTTCCCAGCTCCCCAAATCCCAGCTCTGCTGATACGAATAATGAATGTGCTCGTGTGTGTGTAGAACAGATAGAGAGAAAATCTCGATGTTTGAGTTGTATCCCTGAGCACTTACATTCAGAGTGAAGCCTGATGCTCCCTGTATGTGGTGATCTGCATAGGTTTATCAAGCCCTCAACAGGGTGCAAGTACGGCCCTGGCAGATGCTGCCGCCTGTCCTCACTCAGAGTGAAACCCTGACATTTCAAGACATTCCAGTCACTTTATGAAAATAAATCTCTCTTCTTGAAGTATTTCAATTAATTGCAGCCTGTGGAAGGAAAATACATTTAAAACACCCCTGAAGATAGAATAGAGGCTTGTAAAAATTGATGATAGAGAAGAGAAGCCGTTTTGCAGAAGCTCATTTACGAACACTGGCACACCCAGCTTACTCAAGCCTGTAACTGCTGCTCCAGAATCACAGACCCCAAGACACTGGGCCCTACACACACAAAATCAAAGCTGTAGGTGCTCTGTGACTGGAGAATATCACCAAGCAGCCCCAGTCAGCTAGCATCCATTACAGAGAACACATTTGCTTCAGGGGGCACAGTGCCCCCTCCCCACAGTCAAAAGAAAGAGCAGTTTCTTCCTCCTGTGACCCTCTCTGGCTGGTGATAATAATGTGAGTAAATGTCATAGACTGCAGCATTGCTGTTTGTGTTTAAAGTCAGGCATGCTGATTCAGAGCTCCAGGCCAGCCTGATGTTAGGCACAGTACAGTGTACGCTGGGGTTAGGGATGAGTCCACTCCATCAATAAAACCAGTCACCCTGAGGGCTATAAAAAGTATACAGGGTTCTTAACTACTTCAGCAGTAGTTAAGAGAAAAAGAAGCTTTTATTGTTCTTAATAAAAACAAACAAAAAACCCAACCCCACCCCAAAACCAAAACCCAACAACAAAAAACCCCCAACAATAACAACAAAGCTCACCCCTCCACCCCCCAAAAAAAACCCCAAACCCAAAACAACCACAACTTCCCATGCCTTCCTAGACACAGGAAACAGTTTTTTTGCCTTGGCTTTGATGGCTTTCTGCTTCCATGTCACCATATGAACTAAAAATATGTAATTCTGTAGAAAAATCAAACATGGAAGAAAAATGCTAATGTCACTGTGCTTTAACCAATGGTGCCAAGCCATGACTTGCCATGTAACAAAGTTGTGGCAACAGGTAAAAAAATGCATAGAAATGGCTCCCTGTCCTAGCATACCTTACACTGAGACTCTTTTCTAGGTTTCTAGGTTTTCTAGGTTTGGAAGTCAAGTATACAGAAAAAAAGAAAAGACAGACCTAAAAAGACAATCTAAACTATGAAGTAATATCAAGGAATAAGCCTCTTCAACTGCTACTTATTTGACAAAATTAATCTTTTTTCCCCTCTCTATTGCATGGTGCTATAGAACTGTAAGGTGAAAATCGGCCTCTTTAATTTGGCTTAATACTAATTTGAACCATCCTACATGACAATACAGATATTAGTCAAGAAATACACATGAACAGCTTAATACCAAAGTCTGTAAGAATTTCAAGGACAAGTAAATTAGGAGTTATAATTAAATAATGTATGAGCCAAGGCCTAGTGATTTCAGCTAGAGGTAAGAGGACTCTATTAACAAGACTGTAGTCTACTATTTATACAACAGAAGCATCTCTACTTCCTCAATCTACAGGGCAGGAGCACTCAAAATGAGCATATTCTAAGAAATTGCTTACTCCTTGTCCCTTAGTCGTCATTACACAGGGCTGAAAATTGTCCAGATCTTACCTTTAAGAAAAGGATAGCATTTTAACTTCTAGCTCCTGTTTTTTATATGATCAATGATCCTGGAATCATGTGAAAGGGCAGCCTCAAATAAAGACTTGAGAAAATAGTCTACAAGTTTGGTCATGCAATTTCTATACCATGCCAGCAAGTTTCTTGAACATTGTAGTCTTGGTTTTGCTGGTCTTTGGGAGATGTTTTTTCTTTCAATTAAAGCTATTATAATTTCATTTAGGAAGTTGCCATTTATTGAGAAATTCTTCCTAATACCCTTCGGAAAACAGTATCTAGAAAGCAAGGTGTAACACTCTCCCTCTTACTGAGCAGTGGTGTGCTTCCAACTGAGCACACTAGATACTGCAGACTCTGTAGGTGGAGCAAATTTTCTTTGCTTCAAGGAAGAGAATCTTGAATATACATTTAATTTCAAACCATTCTGCAAGGTAAAATCCTTCTGAAAGTTTTTTTATTTCGACATTCAAGCTAGGGTGGTAAGTGCTAAGTCATTCAGGGGATTTAGTTCAAATCATCTTTGGCAGTATCAGTGTCCTTATGTCAGCTAGAAACAGTCTTTTGAAGTCAAATCATCGCTCTGAGTTCTTGTACCTAGAAGTTCAGATTTTTTCTTTTTACGTCTGAACAGAAAATAGTAGGGACTCTGCCCAAATCTGGCTTTAATCCTCAGAGAGCTACAGTTGGTTATGGCAAGTGTTTACACTTCTTGTGAAATTATGCTACTCAAACCCAATTTTTTATTACTATATTTCATATAGTAATGTATCATTTAGTCTCCTGGGATCCTCAGACAGGCACTGGCACCTGCACTGGCACCTGCATTGGACCCTAAAATGGCTCTGCTCTGAAAACTGCTTTTAAAACTAGAATGTGGCACTGGGTTCAATAAAAGAAAGAAACTCAAAGGTAAGACAACTAGACAGGTTCTCCTAATTCCACCGTGAATTTCATTACAAGAGAAATCTCTTTCATGAACTGTCATAACAAATTATGTACGTACCTGATTCAGTTCAGATAATACCAACCATTAAATACATTGAAGTGGTTCTGCAGGAAAGTCAACTTGTTCTAGAAGTTTCCCACTCTTGTAACAAAAATTAGACAATACATTTTGGAGACTGGATATTCAGATGTAAGCTACCAGGCAACAGCAGTATGCACATCTAACCCTGTTAAACTTTTATAATGCCATCTTAAATTCAGCTGCAATAAATAAAAACCTCTCTATATTATTTTTCCCAGCAGTTTTACAAGATGGAAGTGCAAGTACTAATAAAATATATGGTTTAATTAACTAAACTTATGCTGTAGTGTACATTAGAAGTGGATGATTTACAGAGTGTTATCCTCTTCAAGACAGAATAATGCAAACAGCATAATTAAAAGTTGATGAGAAGTGTATTTATTGAGCACACAGGAAGAATAGACACTTAGATTTATGATACACAAAGTGTACCTTTCATTTGCAATATTAACATTTTAAAGTCCAAAGCATCAGCATAATGCACCCAAACTGTTCCATGCAGCATCCATATAATTTAGTCCTGTTAATCCTCACACTGCTGGTGGTAAATTATGTGACCTGAGCATATACTGGTGTAACATGATATATTGTGATATCATGATTATGTTCATTGAGATGACTGTGGATGCTATATATCATGTTTTCCTGTCTGTAAGGACATGTGAAATAGTTGAAGGGCCAATCATTTATTTGTGACATAAATTTCAGGGCTATCAGTTATAGACCCATCAATGCAAAAGAAGCCGCCACTGTTTAATTTTAATGAAAGTACTTTTAGAAAATTCTAGCTAACAGTCATGTGGATCAGGGGCTATGGAGGCTTAGGTACTTGACATACTATTTTGAATGTTCTAGAAATTAATTATTACCCTGGGAATTTTCAAATATGTAAGCTAGGTAGACATAATGTCACAAGACACTTACTTTTTCTTCTGTCCTAGTATTAAACTCAGTCTATGATTCTCATATTTGTAAAATATATTTTTGGGGTGCAGAGACAGACACAATGTGCAACAATTATTATACAAATATCAACACTACTGAATTATTTAAAGAGAGATACTCATATAATTTACAAAATAACAGGTTTTGTCAATATCTAAATCACGAGGTAGGTGTTCCAACCAGTTTTAACATGTCTTAGTTATGAAATATTTGTCTTCCTTGAAAGTGTGTTGTATTTTCTTCTAAGTGTATTGCATTTTGAACAGTTTGATGCACAAAGTAACTTATAATGGGGGCTTGAAGATTACTTTTTAATGTAATAGCAGCTATGGTTATTAAACCAAATTTGGAAAGATGGGACAATTTGGGGGGGAGGACAGGGAATAGCAGCTCCTTTATGTAGCTCCATCTTTATATATGGTTTTTAAAAGGTGACACTAAAGGGAAAAAAAAAATCTGCTGATCCTTTATAATTAGGAGTTTCTTTTTTCACCCCTCTCCCAACTCAAAATTTATTTCCAGCAAAATCTTTGGGCTCATTCTATGAGCTTAGTAGAGCTAACAAGCAGGTCTGCTTATAGAGATGAAAACAATTAGTTATTGGAAGTTTTTCCAAATGCAACATGATTTTCATGAGAGAACAAAAGATGTTGCACCCTACTCTAAGAAGTTGGAACTTTATTTTTCATTACACACATGTATATACACAAGGGCAAATTTACTGTGAAAAGGGATGGCTAGATTTTAAGGACGGCTACATTTTAAGGACCAGTTTTTGTCTCTCCCATTAACAATGCACAGTGAAACTCAGGTCCCCAATTACGTGATGAGGAGTAAATAACTGTGGATGGGTCCACTGCCAAATCATAACTACCTCTATGGCTGTTATATTTATGCATGCAAGCTTACCCATACATGCTTCAGCCTGTCACCCTAGTCCTGCTACATGCATGCCTAATGTTAAATGGTATTTTAAAGCTTAGTATGAAAATTTCAATAGAAGTGGATAAGCAATCACCACATGCGCATAAACTGTTCAGCACACCGTCCTTCCTTTTAGTAGAAATCTAAATGGCTAAAGGCACACACCAGATCTTAAGTACAGACCACCATTGCTATACTGATAGTTTCATTGTACAGTAGTTAGTAAATACTAATTACTAAGGATTTATTTTCCCCCTCTTTGCCTGTAGCTGTTTAGGAGCAATTTCCTCAAAATTTAAAAAGAAAGCCAGAGTGCTCACTTGTGCATGATCATTTCAACTTGGCTTCATGTGGAGACTTTTTCTTTGGTGCATGTGCAATAAACTTTACAATAACTGGGTCAGAAAAAAACTGTACCACAGGTACCAGGCAAAGTGCTTCCCAGCTAAGCAAACTGGGATTCCCCTTTTACATCATCTTCATTTCTTCATTATAGTTTACAGCTAATAGACTAATTTATGGTTCTGCGAAACTTTGGGCAAACCACTTGTATTTTAGTTTCTTAATTTGCTGTTGTGGTTTCACCCCAGCCAAGAGTCAAGAACCACACAGCTGCTTTAAGAGGGTGAGGGAGGGGAATTGGGTGGGTGGAGGGGAAGGGGAAGGGAGGTAAAAAACCCCAAAACCCAAACTTCGCGGGTTGGGATAAGGGTAGTTTACTGGGACAGCAAAGGGAGAAAGGGAGATAATAATAGGATTTTACAGCAAAATATACAGAACTGGTGATGCACCATGCAGATGTTCACTGAACTGCATAACTCAGGCCATACAGCTCAGAGCCATCCTGAAACTGGACCTTCTTGGAGCTGAGCACTCCTCTCCCCACCAGCCCCCTTTAATGCTGAGCATGATGCCATGGAATGGAATACCCCCTTTGGCCAGTCCAGGTCACCTGTACTGGCTGTGTCCCCTCCCAGCTTCCTGGGTGTCCCCCACCTTCTTGTTAGCAGGGAAATATGAACAACTGAAAAAAGTCCTTGGCTGCTTGGCAGCAACTAAAAACATCCATGTGTTATCAGCACTGCTCTCATCCTAACTCCTAAACCCTACACCAGCTGCTAGGAAGAAAATTAACTCTATCCTAGCCGAAACCAGGACATTTGCAAAAAAAATAGATTATTTCTATTAATTTATTTTCACTACTTGAACTAATATGTAAACAAATCTCTGTGGATTTTATATAAGACAAATATAAATCTACTTATTATTGATGGTATACTGGTGATTATTTTCATCCATGGTTCATTTCAGGTGCCTGAAAGTCATGAACAACCTCAGGAAGGAGGTGTAAGATAGCTAAATTAGGTACAAATATATAATATACACTCATACACAACCTGTTTTATTACCCCTTTTTCAGAGTTTATTCAGTCGTAGTAAAATTATTTCTATTCTATTTAGAAAAATATGAAGATATAGATGCTAAAGTTTACATTACCAATCCCATTACAGAATGCTGAGACTTCAAAACTAATTTGTCAGCATTTTACTGGAAATGGTCAACATCAGACACTTAACATATACAAGCCAAGGTTACTTTTGCCTAATGGACAATGTCTTCTCAAGGATAAGTCAAGATGCAGCAAAGGACAGAATAAATTATGTTTAGTGATGATCCCTTTGGGATAAGGCTAATTTTTCCTAAAGGGATCTCTGAAACACATGTATATTAATACAGCAGCTAACTGTACACGATTTCTCAGGAAAATAAGTTTTCTCTTGGAAGCAGTGTCCACACATCCATTTTAGGGGAATAATCTGCTGATGCCTTTTTCTGAGGTTGTGACATTTTTCATGAAACAGACCTTCAATAAAACAAAGACTAGCCAAAGTTTAGAAACTGACTATAACTCGTTCTACTTGCTTGGAGTTTGGCATGAAAAGGCTGGTTTATAGTGTTCTTTTTCACTTTTTATTCTTATTTTAGGGCCCCTTTCCAAATTGGTTTTAAACACACTGTGTTTGGCAATGACAGAGATATTGGGCTTTCCATACTTTCTATTGTATTGTATAGTATATGAGTCGTAAGAATCAACTAAGGGGTTAGGTATGCCAATGGAAATAAACTGACTAACCTACTATCATGTAAGTATCAAATATGACCCCAGTACCTGCTTCAAAACCAATTTCACTTCACAATTTGCACGAAGTTTGCTTTTAAAGTTCTATCTTTTCACATGTGGCACGCCCAGGAACTGGTGCAGCTTGCTTTCCCTCTATGTCTAGCTGGATCAGTATAGCATACATTTTTACCTACATTGTGTTTTTCTTTTCCATCATGCCTGGAGTCATTTTCTAGCCATTACTACTGATGTCCATCCTCATTGGTGAATACACCATTTAGAGTGTGACTGCTTCCTTTTGCTGCAACCTTTCCTGGCTTTCACCCATAACCTGAGGTGTGGTGGTGTCTTTTGCGATGTCTCCAAGCTACAATGCAAAATTTCCAGATATGCAGCAGCTGATCTACAAAAAAATAGATGGTATAATAGTTATGACAGCAAAACAGAATCACAAGCAAAGTGATGTAACCTCATTCATTGTTTTCTCCATGCATTACCCCTTGTGCAGGTGGAAGAAAATTAAAACACGACATCTATAAATACTTCTAGCAAACAAACCTATTGATAACTGAATGATTTTTTTCATTAATAATGTAGCCTAATTTCACATATAATCTGATTTGTGTAGGTAAATAGAGTTTCTCTCAGGATCAAACAGATGATGCAATAGATATTGTAAATAGCAACTTTGCTATTCATTCAAACAGCAGCTCAGAAAATGGAAGCAGTAGAGATAAAACATTTTAAATGCTGATAGCAAGAGTTACCTCTGGCAACTGATATCTATACGATTAGCAATATTTGACAGTACAGTAGGTTTCCAGAGGAGATAGTAAATAGAGCTAGTTAAAACATTTTCACTAAAGCAGATTTACTCACATCATGGTGTATATATCATTTTAGTTTCCTGTCTGAAAAATAATATACCATTATGAAGGTTGGTACCACAGGAGGCATGAACAAGAAAGTACAGGAAAAGTTATAAAGAAATACATTTGGAGGCTAGGAGACAGTGATGGCAAGCAATACCTACTGTGAATGGAGATTGAGGGGCAGCCAATCTGAAATGAAAGCTGGTGTGCAGAAGCAAGGTAGACAGTCCCTGTTATCCTCCAACAGAAGAATAAACTATTCTCGGTTCACCAATCTATCCAGATTAGGTTTAGGTAGTTTTGTGTTTCCTTTATACAAATACAGTGTTTAGCAAATTGTGTACATATTACACCATTATTGGCAAAAGGGCAGACACAGAATTGCACCACACCTAAAACATAACAGGAAAGACAAACGATAAGTTCTACTGACTCAGGTAAAAAGGCTTTTATTGGTGATCGTCTGACATGGTAAAAATGCTGGGTTCCCCCTGGTGGTCTAATATCCCAAGACAATAATGCAGTCTTCATAATTTCACCATTAAAACATCTTGCATCTTCTGTAGATTTTTGCCTTCAATTCTTTTTAGTTCTAGATATTGGTAGAGTAGTTCACTCTTTCTTCTTTTGTTCACTTGTTAACAATTTATATACCACAAAGTCAATAGTTCACGCATTTTGTTAAAAATCAGACCTCAAATGAGAATTGCCTGGTAGCTAGAGACAGAGAGGGAGGAGACTTCAAACTGCAAAGAACTCAGCTGCTCTACCTGTGAAGAATGACTTAGAAGTCATTTGTTATTTTTAATGTACCTTTAGTTTACTCTGTACTGAATCAAAAAGTACATTTAAGTTTGAAGAATACAATAGGCACAACAGAAGTTAATTTGGATTTTCTGCATCAGAACTGCAACGAGTATTATATTTTCTTTTAGTTTTGAGCTTTCTAAAGGTCAGATAGAGGGATGAGCTTCATAAAAACACGTGAAAGGAAAAGGACCCAAGTTAATGGGAGCTGCATCCAATATTGAATTGCTGTAGGTCTGTTATCTCAGTTTACCTCTAGACAACTGCTGACAGTCAGTGGGAGAGGAGAGGAAGAAGAGTTCATCCATTTCAAGGCTTGCCAAACAATCTTACCATCTTGTGTAACCGAGCACTTCTTACTCTGACTCTCTGCAGTTTGTATACGTTCAACTTTCAAGCCCAGGGAACTGCTGTGGGAGGGAGAGAGCATGTTTCTCTTTGTTGTGGGTTTCTCCCTACAGGCTCATTGAGCTTAGCAGATGGTAGTACACCAGCCCTTTTTTTTTTTTTTTCTGCCTCTGATGCTAAGCATGATTTACAGGCCTGAGTTATTATTTATCATTATTCATTTTCTGTCACCAGTGCATTGAAGGTTAATAGAAATGCCAGCATGCTCACTGATTTACTTAGTAAAATATTTGTTCCAAGGTTTAGGTCAGATGATTGGTGTCTGAGCAAGCTTCAGGTTTATGCATTATGAAAAGCAAGCTGACTTGACCTTGAGCCACTAGCACTAGCACTATATATTACTTTAGTAGAGTGACCTTCAGAGACCCAAGACTCAGTAGATGTATTCAACACATGTTTTCTTCTCCCATACTGCTGACATTGTATACATTCCAGCTGAACTTATGTAATGTAAAATGATACTCACTTTTCATCTAATGAATTTGAGTAGGTTGACACATTCAACTAAAACCCCCCACCTCGGAGGTAACAAATTACCTTTGAATCCCAGATGGACTGAGGCTTAGCAAGTACTTCAAGCTAATTGACACACTTTGTCACTTAGAGCATCCGCTTTATCAGTCCACAAAGGAGACAGAGGGCCTAATTCTGACATTTACCACCCCGGTAGTAGTCAGGAGTAACTCCAATGATGTCCTCTGAATTAAGTGAGAAAAATTATAAATCCTATGGGTAACAATTCACAAGTGGCAGGATTTACACCTGCATTCTGATACTACTTAATACTTGAGTTAAAGTGGTATAATCTAGCCCTGCATGCCTCCCCTTTCTTTTGGGTCTAAACAGACCTTAAGTGTAGTGCGGTGTTGCAAGTCAAGAATACATGTATGTAAACAATGGTTACGGAAACTATTTTCTTACCCTTGATTTTCACATTGGTCCAGCCTTTCTATTCTCACTTGTGCAGCAGTATATAAGTATCTTCAGATGATTTCTTTTTGTTCCATTTGTTCAAACAAACAATGGTCACTATAACCAAAATGAAAAATATTAACAATGCTGAGATTTAACTATTATTTTATTTGAAAGTCTCTCAGTTTGCTCTCAGCTACACTGGGACAAAGCCAGACTAATTCCAGAGTCTTTAGTGGATCTACTCCAGATTTAGATTAGCAAAAATAAGACCAGAATTTGGCACAATATATGCGTGTATTTTTTCCAGCTCTGCTTTAATTCTTCCCAGGTATCAGATAGAGAAACAGCATCCCTAAGAAGCATTAAAAGCAGAATCTTTTTGCATCCATACCCTATTAGGACAGAAACACCTTCTTAATTTTTCACTTCCCCCATACATGACATTCTGAGATAGTTGAGATTTATACAGGCAGATTTGGCAGCCTTTTCATATTTACTTACACTCAGAGATAAATCAAATCCAGGGCACTCTCTCCAAGAATAAGTTATTTGTTATCTGACTAAGTATGTGTTAGTGAATCAGACATTGGAAAGATATTTCTATTATAACTGTGTTGTTTGGCTATGATTTACTGTGGTTGCTAATATTATTTTTCATTCTTGATTATACAATGTATTGCAATACAGTTAGTTACTGGGGAAGGTAAGGAGAGAGGGAGGGGTATTGGTGTTTGACACATTAACCAAAGGAAAGAAACAGAACCCCATCAGCAGGAGGAGAGGAAACTTAATCCTGCTAGTGTTGAATCAGGAGCAATTAGTCTCACCTGGAGTCTGCCAAGAAAAAAGGCATCTCATGAGAAAACACAGGTGAATTTCAAATTTATTACTGGCTATTTGCACTAATCCTGCAAAAGTCCCTGAAAGGAAAATGTTAAAATACTTTGGGTAGCAACTTAACATCCTTCTATCCTCCACTCCAAAGAGAAACTGGATAAGAAAACATCATTATGTTTTCAGGGTGTCCTAATTATTCTTAGTGATTTCACTATTCCATTTAGAAGAATAGCATGCAAGGATCACCTCCTGAAAGAAAGGGAGCTGGTACTAAATTATCAACAGATTCTATTTTAATGAGAAAAGACAGCCTTACCATCACTTGCTTGCACTTCTTTGCTTCTTTGTATACCTTTTGACTGTGTTTTTTCTCCCCCTTCTCCCCCAGCTCTGCAAAGTATGAGCTCTCCAAGTCCCAGTGTAGCTTCATGCTTGGGTCTTACCTCAGAGTAGGAAATTCCTCTGCCATAGGCAGACTTAAGATTTCTGTAAGACCACATCTTTTTTATCTTTTATCAAAGCTGGCACTGTTCCTTATCCAGAGAAATGCAGGACTGTTGATTCCAAGAATTCAAGTTGTGGTGGTTAGTCCTCCTCAAAAATTAAAAAAAAAAAAAAAAACGTCATTTCTGTAGCAGCACAAGAAGGGATCTTGTGGAGGGGCACAGGATTTGTTAATTTTTAAGCTTTCCTTCAGCAATGAAAATTAATTTCAAGAGCAGAATTTTGTTGAGTATCTGTAATCTCTTAATAAGACTTAGATATTAATCATCTTTACCCACAAATTGCATAAAATACAACAAATGGCAACATTTAATAATATAAATCCTTCAGCTCTTCATGGAGCCTATGCCATCAGCATCTATGGAAGTAGCATCATTCCCCATAACTTAGCTGGTTCAGTCTGGTGGTTTTGGTAGACAGCAATCTACACAACTGCCTCCATTTCCTTTTTCTTCAGCAAGACTTATTTCCTTCTGCTTTTTAGCCGAATACAGGTTCATCTACCTGCTAACATTATGATACATACTAGGTTTTGCTATTATGATAAAGTAGTGTGCTTGCATTTAACCTGATCCATGTACCCTTTTTCTCTTGATTCGAGAACTGATCTAAAAAAGAATCAGAAAACTAAAGAAAATATATAAAAAGAACCAAAACATTTTTAAGCACACCTATCTACCAAAGCCATAAATTACAATAGATGCTTTAAAACTAAAGGTATGTTAGCCTGGCTGCTGGAGACACCATAGAAGATAAAACACTCCTCTCAATAACAAAAGTGCTAGAGAGAAACTCATATCCTGTGTGCTCATGCTGTATTATTTACTGTTTCTATTAAAGTCATTCAGAAAAATCCCTTTGGAAACAGTGCTGTACGAACTCCATGAAAAGTCACTGCCCTCCAAGCTCATGCTCCAAAGAGAACAGTATTAGTTTGCCCTTTCCAGTTCAAGTACCTAATGAAGGCCAGGTTTCCAAATCCCAGCATCAATGTCTTTGATACAGACAACCAGATTTCAAAGATCTAGATATGCTGAACTAGTAAGGCTTTTTTTTTTCTATCCCTCCCTGCTTTCCTTCTATTCACTGCCCACCATCAGCTTGGCTTCTTAATTAGCTACATGATAGAAAACTGAGTTTCAGAAAAATCTGTCATTGTTTGGACATGCTGGGTCCTTCTGACAAGCTAGATCTAAGAAATGCGAACAGTGATGCAGCAAAAGAGGGTCTGAGGTAAAAGGCAGAGGAAACCCAACTCTGATGTGAATGGCAGCTAATTACACCTAAAGGAAGAGGAATATGTTTAAAAATTTATGTGATTATGTAAATCAGTCAGCCATTAGAAAATAAAGTAATGGAAAATCACATCAATTAGATTGATGTCTGTGAGCCTCTTTCATCTACCTACTGAAGCTGAATTCTTGCCCCTGCCCCACCTTTCAATTTCTGCATTGCATTACTCTGCTAACACCACTGCTGCAGCATTTGTGTTTCAGACACATAGCACTGTATTTTTGAATACCCCAAGGTTAATCCAAAAGGATACTTATCCTACAATTCATGACAAAAACGTCATTATTGTATTATCAGCCCAAATTCACTAAGTTATGAGTATGTACAATTTCAATGGTCTCCATGGTAAAAAGCTGTAAGAGTTTGGAATTTGTGTGTGCAACTTCAAGTAACAGCTAAAAACACATAACACTGTGACAAACGCAGAATAAAACTAGAAAATATCTCCCATCTTAAGCTAAAACAAGGTGCTGAAGTCATTGGATTCTGCACTTCACCTATTCAAAGTGCTATTTTCAGGCATTTAGAGGATAAAGGAGTAGCAATAACTAAGTAAGTAGCACCATTAGTTTATCTTGTATTTGCCTTTCAGGCCTATGAAATATCCCATAGGATTTTCACTTCTTTCTTTAGGAATCATTGACATATACCTAATAAAAACAATGATATAATACTATTTAAGAATAAAATAAAAACTCCTATATTTTTGTTAGATACTAGAAATCTTAGGTAATGTTAGTTGCTCTGACAACTCACCTTCCTAATGAACTGGAAATCTGTTAGCTGTTTCAAGCCTAGTAGTTTCTCACTTAGCCACAAGTTTCCTACAGCAGCATCAATGATATTGGCAGTTCGAACAGAAAAACTACATTATTGGGGTAGCATCATGGGTGATGGTGGGTAAATTAAGCTCATTTAATTTGCCATTTCACGTTAAATCACTAGGCTTGTTTATAAAGTACACTTCGCCATGGAACTGAATTTCCCCAGAATGGCAGTCAATAGGAGTTCTGCAGACAAAACAGTGATACAACCTGCTAGACCACTCTTTCCAGATTAGATCAAGATGATTTTATTTTATGCTTGCAATCATGCTTATAAATATAAGGAAGGCATTGAAACCTCCTTTCTATTGAAGGGAAAGAATGCACTGAATATCTGAGGTGTGAGGACAGCGAAGTACTTTCACTAGAAATGCAGAAGCATAACAAAGACAATGACAACTACAAGACCACTGAAGGGCTACAGAGCTGACCCACAAAGATTCTGCAAAAGTCTTACCACTAGCTTTTGTAACAGAAAGCTGTGAGTTGTCAAAGGTGCGTCGTTTGGACCAAAACTGAGTTTAATTTATATACGCTGCAGTTTAACTGAGGTAATATTGTTTAAACGCAGCTCCTTGTTTTCAAGCCTTTCTGGGCTGCAGAGCAGAAACAGGATATAGTTCTTAATGAGATGTGAAACAGATGGTCTTTCTCCTCAATAATACTGCATTTCCATCGCCCTTTCCTACAGACAACCTTCAGACCTTAAATACATTAATATGCACACCACCTTTGTACGGTGAGCATCTTCTGTCCCCCTGGCTTGAGGAGTGCATGATGACAGACACGGCAATTTCCCAGCAGTCACTCAGCAACATCCTCATAGCAGGGGTTGAAAGGGAACCCAGCTCTGCACCAGTGCACGCCTGGGCTTTGCACATCACTGATTGCTCTCACTCTTTCTCCCATTTTTCCTGCTAGTAGAGCTGTATATCCAAAATCTGAAAGCCTTTGTTCCTTGAAAGCTTGATTGAACTAGTTATGGCTCTGTTGTCATGGTCTGAAACAATGTACAGACACAGCAGACATGTTACTGGTTTTAAGCATGGTAAATGTCAGTGTTTATGTTTCTGTTAGCTGGCCTAATTATCGTGTGTCCTCTAAAACTCTCTGTTGTAATTACCACTCACCATACTGACACCTACTGCTAAGGAGAGAGCTGATCAGCTGCAGGATTTCTTTACTCCTGAACCTAGCCAACAAACTGTATGTGACACCAACAGATGTTTCTGGTTTTAAAACAGTGGGAACTTCATGAACTGCTTTCCCCAACCTCCCAGGAGTAAATGCCACCATAGTTGTAAAGTTGGAAACGTTTTTCAGGCTCCAAACAAAGCTGTGAACGAATGCTACAGTAATTTACTACTTCTACAGTCCTTTTTTTTTTTAAACAGCGGATGAGACTACAGAAAAAAAGACCATTAGCAAAAGCAGTACTGTGGGGGTTTTGCCAGTACAGGCTTTGTGTTATCTACATATGTATTACAGCACATGGAGAAACAGCTAAGGAGAATATCACTCCAGAGAGCATTTGTAACTTGGTGTCTTTTGTAAGGGAATGCCCATTAACTCACAGGGCTGTTCTGAATTGTGTTTGCAGCATAAAGGGAATAGCTTGGCTCAGATTCCATGGCTGTAACTGTACAGGGAGAGGGGAGGGAAAAATCAATAAGTTCAGTGTAAGCAAGTCAGAGCAACCTTTAAAATAATAAGACAAATCAATTTATTTCACAAATGTCTATTTCCAAATGTCATTGTTTGGTGCTTTCTGCTGTCATTGCCTGTGACATTTGAGAAAACTTGGCTCTTAGTCATTTAGGTGCAGCAGAAATTATCATGTAAAAGACATGTGAAAAGATTATACATTCACCTCAGTAAAGATCTGCTGTAGCAACCTTGTCCTATGGGGTAAAGAGTGTTTAGGAGGTGGGGGAAGGTAGGAAAGACAAGTTTTAAATATGGACAGAAAAGCCCTACTTTATTGCTATATACAATGAAAAGTAATTACAGAGAAAAATGAAAGCTGCTTCTTGCTGTTAGCAGGAAGAATAAGGGAATTCTGTTCCTTTTTAAAGCTTGGAGTCCATTTTGATATAATTGGTTCCAGAATTATTTATGACATTAATTGCTGCATTATCGACTGCCTGTCAGCTCTTCTGGCAGTTAGTCCATCTTTCTTACCACAGAAAGCCAGCTCAGCCCAAACTAGACTGACAAGCTAATTATACCCATCTTCCCCTTCAATGACAAATGCTGCTCATCGGAAACCTTTCTAGAAATAAGCTTTCATTCTTTCCCCTTTTTCCTGAGCCAGACACAGACGATATCTCAAGGTACAGATCACAGCTGAAACTCTGCTCACAGGGCTATTAGCTCTGAACATCTCACTTGAGCCAAAAAACCTAAGCATCTTATGTTATCAAACTGTATGTCATTCCCTGATGCTAGTTTTCAGTGGATGTGCACTGGGCCATAGCTGTCACTCAAAGCTGTGGCAGATGGAGCAAACCTGACTGCATTAGCTGGGCCCTTCTTAACAGCTGAGGCAGGCCTCTGACAGCCAGTCCAAGGCTCACAAGAAAGACTTTGTATTTCCCTCATGTAAACTTCCAAAATCAGTATTTTACAGCTTTTATTTCCCTTTATTCCACAAATGGAGGATGACATTGCCCAGTAAAAATAAAGTGTTCCTTTGGTGCAAGGAAATTGGGAGCATGCTGTGGCAGGAAAGACATCCTGGAAATGAGGGGAAATGCCAGAGGAAAAGAAAGGACCTGATCAACATGACACTTGCATCCACTAGAGCCCAGGATCATGTTAAAACAGCTTGGTGTCCTGGATGCATACCTGTCATGGCATCTGCATCGACATGCCATAACATGAGCTGGTGTGAACTCTTACGCACCACCTAACCCAAAGCTAGCTGCTCTTTCCATTTCTCAGTATCTTAATCATTTATAGAAATTAATTACATATTTATTCAGTATTTTATTTGTAAACATAAGGGTTTAAAGCATCTCTGAGGTTTTGTTTGTTTGTTTCTTTTTTTAAAGATCAGACCCTGGAACACCCTCACTGTGATAGAATCTGTCAATTCTTAACAGATTTGGCTCCCATTCACATGGAGGCCAGAGTGATAAAAATGATGATGATCACACCACCAACCTAGGTATGCACTCCTCAGTATCTATTCATTTGCCCTCTAGTTCAGTTCCTTTTCTGTCAAATAATTCAAAATAGATATGGTGGCTGGTAACATGGCAAAGAGTCAATGTCTTTTTCTGGATAGAAACAACCATATATATATGGTTGTATATACCATATATACACTACATACAGCTGATACACAGTGAATTTTAGTACAGTTTTTACAGAACAGGGTTTATTCAGCATTTCAATTGGTACTAGGAGGCATCCCATCACAGGTAGTCTACAAATGAAAAACACATACTGAATTCTACTCCTGCCTAGATGAAGCTCTTTCAGATCAGAGACAAGGGATGCTGGTAGCAGTATGATGCAAGCTAGCTAATCTTGCCACTGCCTAAACCTGCTATCCAATGCACTCAATCTGACAGCTACCAGCAGCACTAGATTTACTGAAATTCTACTATGAATTTCAACTAAATAAAATTGAGGTCAATATTTCAGCAGACCTATAGTCAAAAATGCTCATGGACGTTGCAGTTGCTGTGGTAACTTCTCATTTTATTCGACAACACAGTAAGAAGTTGCATGGACCTGCATAAATGGTAAGAATGCCAATTAAAATGGCCACAGGGCTGCCCTGATTTACATCCTGTCCTTTTATGCCCTTATTTCACAAAATAAGTCCAAGTCCTGATTGGACTGAACAGACTCCTGGTGGGGTTTTACCATGAACACCAAGTTGCCAAGCAAAGTAGGGGCTGTAGTTCAATAGACGTCTTATGCTTTTTACTCTTTTTTCTAGGTAAAGTCCATAGGAAAAACAGCACATAAATTGAGTCCAAAGCTTTACAAATTGGCTACTTAAACCACTCCACACCAATAAATTGTGAAGTGCTGTAAGCCATCTTTCTTTAGACACTATCTTTCATGACAACAAGACCTAGAGGAGAGAATTGAGAGCCCAATAAACAGATTAATTGTATGTTAAAATATTGTGGACAGTAAGAAGAAAGGAAGTCACATGAACCATCTTCTCAGTAGATGATGCAGTGAAGCTTGTATCAGTGCTTTGTGCTTTTCTATAACACATTACACACTGTTGTGAGAAGAAAGCTACTGCATTTCTGGGATTACCACAAATTTTAAAAGACATGAAATGTGTCTCTGGTATTTTTATAGAATTTTAAGAATCAGACTGGTTGCGACATCAAGGATCTCTTCTAAAAGTTATGAAATGCAAACATGGAAATTTCACTTTCATTCACAACAGCATGTGAAATATATTATATATCTGTATACCATGTAAGGTAATTTTAGTTCAAGATCATGCTCATATTAAATACAAATAAAGCTATAATAAAAATAAATGACTATTCATGTGCTTGAAGTAAACTCTGCGAGATGTAAATTGTTTATAAATGAGCAAGATTCTTTTTTTTCTTTGTGCTCAGCATTCTGAGAGCATGTAAACCACCAGGAAGTCATTATTAATATGATATATTACAACTCCACTGGTTTTATTATTGCTGACTAACCCTAGACTTTTTCCCCATCATTTTTTTTTGCCATCATCTTACTGATCATCATTCAGAGTAGCTGATAGAAAATTGTCTACTTTTTATGTTTCACTGTTGTAGTGGTCTTTATAAACCTTGCTCACATTAAGCACTAAGCACCTCTGCAGAACACTAAATACTCCAAGAGAGAAAAATATGTTTTCCTGTAAAACCATCAGTAAATATATAAAGCAATACTCAGATAGCACGTCAGCATTTCTGCCCAATAGCATAATGAGGTGATAAGTTACTTCAAGAGCACTAAGAATAATAGGCTACTGGATTTTCATTTGTTGAGGTTAAATGAATAGCCTTATGCTTTAAAAGAGTACCTTCCACTACCCAAATCAGTCTATGCTTTAAGGACTCGTTGACAGATGAAATAAAGTCACTAGGGCTTGTATACTGCTGACCTCAGTAGCTTTTTAGTTTAAAACATTTTAAAGGTACATGTACAACAACATTGGTGAGGGAGGAAAAAAAGAAAGCAAACGCCAGGAGATCTAACAGAGGCAAGATGCATTTGTTTTTGACTTCTAATTAATCAAGATAACATCTCTTTCAGCCATTAGACAGTAAAATCAATAACCTGGGCAGTCTGACTGCCAGTTAGACTTATACACCAACACCTATTATTGGCAAAACTGTGATGTATTTAACCATTTCATCCTTTATTATATTAAAAAAGCTAACCAACCTCTGTGAGAGGATACAGGAAAAAGTCCAGCACCACAGTAAGTTGCTCACCCAGTTGTTGGCAAATTTCCTGTTAGTACCCCTCCAGATACTCTTCACTGAAACCTTTTTGTAATTATTACTTTCCCTTACTGGAGTTACAGAAATAATCCAAAATAAAGCACCCCAAACCTCAGCTTCATCACTACAAACTGGAAATTTGATGCTTCTGGGAATCAGCGATACCCTTAGTTAAGCAGAAAAATGCTACAAATAATGCTGCTACAATACTGCTGCAGAAAAAGAGATGGCACCTGACCAGAACAAGAGGCAGATCTCAGAAATCATTAGAGCGGTTTAATTTCACAGGCAAGTTAAATGGATTCTTTTACATAAACTGCCTATGGTAAGGTCCTGCAACCTCTTCCCCTGGTCAATAATCCCATTAAGTCTGTGACGTTCCTACAAAAGTGCCAAATCCTGAAATCTTTTCTCATTAATTAGCTCATTTCCCAAACAATCTCATTGAATTTAAACTCTTTAATCAATGCAGACAAAAATGCTTAATTCCGTAAAGAAGAAAAGATCCAGTGCATTTTAGAATCACAGAACCATTTAGGTTGGAAAAGACCTTTAAGATGACCACTAAACCACATCCCTAAGCACCACATCTACACATCTTTTAAATACCTCCAGGGATGGCAACTCAACTCCTTTCCTGGGCAGTCCGTTTCAGTGCTTGACAACGTATTCCGTGCAGAAAATTTTTCAAATATCCAGTATAAACTTCCCCCGATGCAACTTGAGGCTATTTCTTCTTGTCCTATCATTTGCTACTTGAGAAAGAGACCAACACCCATCTGGGTTCTAGGGAACACCACTTGTGACTGGCCACCAACTGGATTCAACTCCATTCACCACAACTCTGGGCCCAGTCATCAAGCCTGGTTTTTTACCCAGCAAAAAGTACACCAGTCCAAACCTTGAGAAGCCAGTTTCTCCAGGAGAGTTCTGTGCGAAACTGTGTCAAAGGCTTCATTAAAGTCCAGCTAGGCAACATCCACAGACTGTTCCTTACCCACTAAGCAGGTCACCTTGCCATAAAAGTCGATCAGGTTAGTCAAGTAGTACCTGCCTTTCATAAACCCATGCTGACTGGGCCTGATCCCCTGGTTGTGCTCTACATGCTGTGCGATGGGTCTCAAGACGACCTGCCCCATAACCTTCCCCTGCACTGAGGTTTGTGACAGGTCTGTAGTTTCCTAAATCCTCATTCCAACTGTTCTTGTAGATGGGTGTCACATTTGCTAACTTCCAGTCAGCTGGAACCTCCCCAGCCCATCTAGTTTTAGGAAGTTTCTCAAGTTTTCACCCATCTTAATTTATGATGCTTAAAGGGGAAAGCTTTTTCTAAGACTGAAATTTTGAAGGCCATAAAAACTTTGGAACTTTTAACTTTTTTTCACTAGACAGATAACTAGTGCTGGTACCAAGTGTCCTCCACAGACCAATAAAACTAGTGACTCCAGCCTGGTCCTGCAGCTAAGGCTGCTTAACTAATCTACAGAATCTGGCTGACAATGTTGTGACTTATTGCTGCATAGCACAGGAGTATTTTCCTTCCTCTTCCCTAGCAAAAACTGGTTTTCTACTGAATCTATTTTGAACTAGATTTAGCATTGGAAGCCTTGACTCCACAGATTAAATATATAATGTAATTTTTAAAAAATGTTTACTAGAAAGTACAAGTCTAGGAAATTATGGAGTGGCCCAAAAAAATCTTTACAGGGCTGTTTATTTTCATTCCTTCCCATAGGTTGCCATTAAAAAAGGTCTTGAGCCTAGCCTTTTCTTCCTAGAAAAGACTGGGTCTTTGTAATCACCACAGGATAAGCAAAGTGCAAGATATCTCAACACATTAAATCAAATTATTTAGTATATGCATATTTAACAGGGACAATACAAACAGATCAGTAATTATGATATTAAAGTGTTTTCATGCTATATTGATCTTTTTCTAGTCTTCACAGTGATCAGATGTACAGTTAATTACACTTAATAACGATAATTAGGGCTTTATTTTACAATGCAGCAAATTAACTCGATCAGGCACTTCATAATGCATAGGATGATATGGAAGTTATTATAGCAGAAGAGAAATATTTAAAAAAACATTGCTCTCTAGGGGTCTTTTGGCTTATCTTCCATTGCTGTGCCACCGATCTATTGCACTGTGCGGGGTAACTCCCATTAAGGCAAATGGGAAATCCCTAGCTTACATAAATCCTCTGGAAGTAGCTGGCAGAAAAGAAAACTGAGTTTCTGTGGCAGAGAGAAATAATGGACTTATATTACTGTTGAGTATGCAAACATGTTCTGTAATGACACAAAAATGGGTGGTTGGTATCCAATGTGGTAATTTGAAAGAGGAGACACTCTCATGAACTTCAGTCTAGTTTCTTCCCTCTTCTGTGGACAAACCAGCAACTACCTGCTCTGCCCCTCAGCAACACTAATGCCTGCTGCAATCTCTCCACTGAAGCACAAGCCTCACTGTTCTCTAATTTAGACATAAGAAGAGGTTCATCAGGCAAGTACTTCATGAACATACTCTACAAGGCATAAGAAATCATATGAAATGGAAACATCCAATTCTGAGTATCTTTTCCTTCCAGAGAGTAACCAAGTCAACCAAGTTTGAATGGCAGTGTAGCTAGTATTATGGTTGTCAAAGGGAAAACGAACCTCAAAACAGTCAGAGTTCAGGTCTGTTAACACACTAGCTTGATTCCTCCTAAAGCTATGTTTTACGAAAGAAGAATAAAAAAAAAGAATTTTTTTTTATATATTATTTTCATATTTCTGACCTAGGATAGAAATATACCAATACAGGGTTTTTTAAAAAAATGTTTTCAAGCTTTTTGGCTCTGCTGTTGGATGCAAAGATAAAGGGAGAAAGACTAATTTAAAAAAATTGGTGAACTTCAGAGAACAAAACAATACAACATTCCTTCCCAACAACATGATGGATAGATGCGTGGTAACAAATACATTTGTCAATCCTCTAAAACTGCACACACAAAAAATGTGTACATTAAATACAGTCCTTCACTGAACCTCCCTTTCCACCACCATTGTGCCTACAATGTTGTGGATGCCTTAAGAGCCTGTTTAATGTACAGAAGGAAGTACTGTTAAGCCCACACTTGATTTATCACTATGCCTAGGTAGACAAAAGAAATAAGTAGAAAACAGTCCAGTAGCCTGTAGGTACCACTAACTTTTTAATACAAAAGAGGGGTTTTTTTCACTTCAACTTGCCAAGGGATTCACATTATTAGAAGCTGATTGTATTTGGAAAATGCTAAAATTGAATCCTCTGTATTCACCTCCCAGGCTGCTAAACAGAAGAGCATCCCCTATGTTAAACTGGAAGTAAGATGAGGAGCAGGGACTCATCCCCTGCAATCAATGACAAGCTAATAGGCAGCTCACTGTAAATTCTCTGGAAGCCTAGATGCAAAGCTCTTGATTCAAGTGACCTGTGCTGCAGTCCTTGAACCACTGCCAACAATCAGTTTTATTTACACAAACTCTTTGGGCCAGCATTAAAAGACACATTACTTGAAAGAAGATGCCAACATGACAACGAAGAAGAATGTTATTTTATGCTGCTAGCACCTCAACTTTATGGGGCTATAATAAAAAACAAGGGTTGTAAAATATCCAGAGGTAATACAATTAATAAATTATCAACTCTTGGTACAGTAATCATCATCATTGACTGGATCCTAAGCTATTGTAAATAAATAACATAGGCCAAGTACAACAAGTTGCTTCATCAGTGGTTAAAGTCTTTTTGCCTTTATTAAGGAGTATCTTTGGCAAGTCAGTGCTATTTCTGAGTAAACAGTTCATGTATTTGGGTCACCCTTAGAGAAAGCTTGAAAGACTTATCCTTCTGTCTTGGGGGAAAACTGCAGAAAAAAAGGGTGCTGACCTCCTGTCTGTCTACTTGGTGGCTGGTAAATGTTAGCACAGCTTGATAATATCAATTAGACTGGGAAGCTTTATTTTAAGTTTTTTGAACTATAACTACTGCCTGTGTCCATTTGTCTTTTTTATTCTCTAGATGTGCTATGACAAGGATTAAATGAGACACTCACCAAACTTTGAATGTCCCGCAGCCAGTTCCAATGGCTTGCATGCTGTCATTTCGAGCTACATCAGGAACAGTGGCTCAATGGCTGCATCTGTGACACATGTCAGAAACTTTTAAATGTCTGCTCTTTTTTTCATCAGGATGCTTCTGTATCCTAGCTAGGGAAGAGATGACATTTTGTGTTTGGGTGGAACTTGTTGTGGTTCCCTCTTCCTGCCTCCTCTAACTGTCAGCCTGAGTTTCCCCTAAACATATCAAAATACAGACAAATAAACCTTGTCATTTAGAAATATATTCAGTAGTAACCATGCTTGAAAACAATGTTTTAGGAGGAACTTGGGCACATTTTCTCATAGAATGATGCGCTACACAAAACACAGCGCTAGGCTATTTCTGACCTTTGTTATGTGCCGCCTTAGAAGATTGATGTGCACAACTCAGATACACATGAATTCCTTAACATTTCTGTTCTTTTTCTATTAAAGTGGAATAATTTGGCATATAAAATACACAGTGTATCAGGGTGGTGTTTTTCAAGGCTTGGAAGAATTAACATTTTGATAAGAATACATAGTTTAAGGGTAGAAAATGGATCTGCTAATGGATACTTAAAGGGACTCAGGGCGGGACTCCAAGAGTTGAAAATACAATTCAGAAGAAAAGAGCAGTCTTGTATCATTATTATTCATTTAAAATAAATACATGTTATTTTTAAAGATCAGATTGGGATTTCTTTGTATTTTTTTTTTTTTTTAGGCCTGAAACTCTGGACTCCTTGATTATGACATTTTCCCTTTGGGTTTAATTGATATAATAAACAGTCATTTTTCTTCCTTTTCCCTGGGCAGCCTGAGTTATCCAGATTCTCCTAGAGTTATTTGTGACTGTGTATGGGCAGCCAGACATGTTTCACACTATTAAACACTCTGCAATTTTACTCTGGGCTCTCTTTGCCCATTTCAACTGGCCACATTTCATCTGGATTTGACTAGAAGTTGGACTTAAAAAAACATCTTCTTAATTATTTGGGCTCCTGGTTAAACTTATTTTTTAAAATTTATGAAGAGAGATGCAATGATGGCACATGAGCTTGAATGTACAAGCAAACACGCACAATTAAAAAGTTTAATCTTGTTCTTTGAACATTGTAGAATCATCTGGGTTGGAAGAGACCCTTAAGATCATCAAGTCCAACCATAGCCTAACCCTAACTAGTCCACCTCTAGATCATGTCCTTAAGCACAACATCTACACACCTGTTAAATACCTCCAGGGACAGTGACTCCACCACCTCCCTGGGCAGCCTGTTCCAATGCTCGACAACCCTTTCAGTAAAGAAATTCTGCCTGATATCTAACCAAAGTCTCCCCTGGTGCAATTTTAAGCCATTTCCTCTTGTCCTATCACTTGTCACCCAAGAGAAGACACCAACCCCGACATCTCTGCAGTTGTTTTGTAGGTAGTTGTAGAGAGCAGTAAGGTCTCCCCTCAGCCTCCTTTTCTGAAGACTAAAAAGCTCCAGCTCCCACAGCCATTCCTCATATATGTTTGTTTCTCTGCTAGCCCTAGAGGGATCAATTGCTTTCTTGGGGAAGCATTCTTATCTATTTAGATCTGCTTAGATGGAAGGTACTCATTTAGCAGAGGGTAACCTGAGACATTGCAGAGGGTATGGCCAAACCGTCAAGTAAAATGCACCATTCTCTCTCTGTATGGATGAGCAATCCAGTACTCAGTACTGTGCCCAGCCTTTGCTGGGTACTCAGGAAACTGGGCTTTCAATCCTGGCATTCAGAGCCCCCAGGTTTTTGTTTTGGTTTTGCTCTGAGACACTGCTTCAGCATTGGTTTCATTGGTACTAGGTGAAAGACCACAATTCCAAACCTAAAAATTCATTAGCTTCTATTAAAGTCCAGACCTACTAAAATCCACGTAAGCTACTTCAAAATCAAACACTTCTAAACCTCCAGTGATGCTAACTTTCTGCTCAGTGGGGATGTGGAGAAGAAACCTATCAGCAGGAGACAAGACTTCTCAGAAAAGGTAGCATTCTGCATTCTAGCCAAGAACCACTACAATTCATGCAAGCATGACACAGCCATGATTAAACAAGAAAACATAGCCACAGCTTGCTGTTGCACTTACAGATATGCTTTTTTAAACACGAGCAGGAGGAATACATGAAAACAACTTTCAGAAAATATGCCATACTGTGGTCTCAAATTCAAACTACTCCAAGAAGATACAGCTTTTATTGTTGCTTTTTATCTCTGAATGCCCTCAAGGATGAATTTTAACAGTGGCATTAACAATTACATTTATTTAGGTCTACTAAAAATAAGAGGGGAAGGATTAAATATAGCATTTTGTACAAAATAAAACCAGAGTGAGAACAGAATTCTTTTGGTGTGTTACTGTAATAGATCTGATACTGTTTTAGTTAACTAAGTCTCAGCATCCTTGCAGGTAAGGTTGCATTAGCTATATTATTCCAGTGAAGAAACTAGAACATAATTTTTTATTTTA
Organism: Hypotaenidia okinawae; assembly: GCA_027925045.1. Taxonomy (NCBI): domain Eukaryota; kingdom Metazoa; phylum Chordata; class Aves; order Gruiformes; family Rallidae; genus Hypotaenidia; species Hypotaenidia okinawae. Next base: position 15,260,238 of record BSDF01000008.1, read on the forward strand.
GTAACTTTTAAAAAAGTAAATTAGTGAAATAGGCACAAACTGAAACTGCCTATCCTGTCTCACAGTCCTGAATCCTACACTACTACATTGCTGTGAAACATTCGTTAGCACAAACCCTTCTGTTTAGAACATTTGCCCAGATCTCAAAAATTTTAGTGAAGCTGGCCTTGCATTTAGATAAAATGTGAACTGCTAAGCCTCAAAAACTAAACAGCAAATGTAGCAGAATGCCTTATATGCTAAATCCCTCATGTTTTAACTTCAGAAAAATAACAGGAACCAAACACATCAGACCTCACCAGATTCCTAAATATTACTATCAGAATTTTAATAGATAACAGTATGTTTTCACTGTGTAAAGATCCAGACATTTATCAATCAGTAGATGCTTCAGAACTAATGAACCTGGATTTCTTTCTTAGCACAGGTGACAGACCCTCATTTTTTGTATCACATATTTTGATTCCCTACATCAAAGACACTGCTCTAATCTGCACTATGATGCCCCATAAGAAACACAAACCATTCTGGCATGCAGCCGAAACCTGTCCTTGCTTCTATATTGCCACTAAACTGAATGTGCAAATAGAGCAAACCATTCTAAGGTACAGCATCCTATTTCTGGCTTCAATATTTTAAGGCAGACCTGTTTTCTCCTTTTAAACTGGGTATGCATTCCTATGTTTTGTGATATATGCTCTTACTGCCATTGATGTTAAAAGCTTTACCACTGACATGAATGGAAAGAGGATAAGACTCAAAATGTGCTTATGATATAAACTTGTGATTAACATTAACAGCTGGTAGGGTTTTTTCACTCTTAAGCCTCATAAATACAGCTGAAAAAGCATTTATCTGAAAGTGGGAAATGAGGGCTTAGCTAGAGCTGTGCAAACCTTTCATAATGAAACCCAGAACTAGCCTGATTTGAGAGGGTTGCTAGAGGTTTAACATTCAGGCCAGGTTTGCTAACCTCTCAATGAATGTAGCTGTTTTACAGTTTCAGATGAAAACCACATACAGCTCTGTAGGGGTTTTGGCTGAATGATGCTTTCAGCTTTTGCTCAAACTTGAAACATATTGGGTGTGAACCTACAATAACCAAAAATTAGAAAAAGTAAAAACAAAACAAAAAGACTGGAATGAGTACCTAGTGGACACAAACCACCCAAGACTCTCAGAAATCAAATACAACAAGCAGTAGCTGGGAAGGTACTCAAGGCATTACAGACGTGAGAACTTGCAGTTCCACTATCATCTGAAGGTGTGTAATCAGTGGAGCTCAAGCTAACCATATCAGGAACCAGTTGGTAACTGCAGTTTATCCAAATCATTTCCAAGAGCACTGACGTTTCCATTGCCTTTTATAATATGTGCATTGTATAGTAGGTGGTGATTTGGTGGTTTGGGAAGTAGCCAAGGAAGAATACTCTAAGTATAGTGAACTTACTTTCAAAATTGATGTTGAAATTTGGCTACCTGAAACACATTACAAGTCATGGTTAAATCAGTAGGGTATTAAAAAGGAAATGACTCTTGAGCAGAGAAGTTTTGCTTTTCCCCCTTCTTGCATTGTAATCCTCTGACCAGCCCTAAATTGACTACTAAGCTAAAGGAAATTAAAGAAAAGATGAATAAAAAAAGCTCAAGCTGGGCCAAATTCATCCCCAGTGTAGCTTAGCTCAAGTAGAGTTAAATCAATGGCGTTCCACCAGGGATGAATTTGGCTTACTGTCAAAAGGAAATGAAGCAACTGTGCCCTCATTTACAGCTATCAACTTAAACAGAAATTTCATTATATGGGAATTTCTGAAAACAATTCCTAGGTAAAGAAAATTGCTAAGGTTGAACAGCACGTGTGCTTGAAAATTCCCTGAAGTCCACAACTGTCTGCTTATTTGGTAGATCCACTGAATGCTAGAAAATTGAATGTGCACATTGTTTCAAAGGTCTTATAAAATCAGAGAAGCCTATAAAATGAATAAGCAGATTGTCTTCAGAAGTATCCTTCATTTCCCCTATAATCAATGTAAAATACTCAATTGTAAAAATAGTGCTAATTTAAAAGTAGCAGACCAATTACAGATAAAAATTATGCCAGCAATATCAATCTCAGTTACCTTGGTGTTCTTTATTTGGCTTTCCATATTCAAATGTAAAATAATGTAGAATTTTTTAAGCTGCATTCTCCTGCCACTGATTTCCTCTAGAATATGATCTGAAGAGAGCCTGTGAACGTCCTCTTTACTGAAGTAAATACTGAAGTAAAACTTTACATATAATACTGGCATTTCCAAACAGATTCTTTTCTATATTTTTTATTATGAAACTAAAATACCATAATGATTAATTTCTGTTCAAAGGGGATCTATGAAATAGCAGATGAGAGGTGAGACAACCTGTTAAAAAACTTAAGGATTAAGATAGGTTTTAAAAACCCCTTGACTTTACTGTTTTGTTTTTTAATTGGCAGCAAAACTTTAATTCAGAATGCAAAATATTTGCAAGAAATTTTAAACTTGTGCTGGGAGGATGTTGTGAACTTGTTCACAGAGGCCAACCTTCGCATGTAATGAGATAACGTAGAGAATATTTTAAATTAAAACCTATGAACACAACTAACGTAGAACTAAATACATTTTCCAAGATGCTGTTCCCTTAAAATACAGAGGATTGTGAGATGACGATGATATTTTCTGAATGTGCCATGACCACGACTTAGCTTGTCCTTAAAAATATCTGCTCCTTGAAGGCTTGTGAAAATCCTGATCTGAAACCTTAATCTAATTGTCAGCAACTCTAAGAAAGGGTCAGCTTCAGGTTGACAACACCACCAGAGGCAAGTCCATCAGAGTCACCTAACCTAAAAGGTAACTTTCAGAAAGATTCAGCTGCTTTATAGAGATACGGAAAACATATTAACTCAACCAGCTTTGATGAAGTAGGAGTACGGGGTATATCCTGAACATTCTCACATAACAAATGCCAAAGAAAACACTCTTAAGACTTCTTAGGAACAGTTAATAAATGACTGGAAAAAGCCATTTTTCTTGGACCTAATTCTCATATAATCAAAGATCTTGATAGGTTATTCGCATAATATTTTAAGTAAAATGAGCATTAACTGTAGGTAAGACAACATTCTCTAACTGCCTAATGTTGCTGGAAATCAAAGGCTTTACCAACTGTTCCTGGTCACAGGCTAACTCCAAGAAGACTCAAACCAGGAGGCATAAGATGTTTCAGTCCTTCAAGCCATTCGGACATGTTTGTGTGCAACAGTGCTCACCTGTCACACAGAGTTGTTAGCTCAGAGATGGTCCCACATTAGCATCTTTAGATGGTTGTTTTTCCAAAAATCGTATCTTGTTCTGTTTTATTTCCATTGCTAAGAGTAGAAAAGAAAGCAGAAAACGGATTTTAACTAAACAGCAGAAGACTAGTCAGTCAGATGTAACAGCAGGTGTATACATAAAAACACTGAAAAAGCAGTTGTTATGCTGCAAGCAGCGAGGCAGAAATTTCACTTTAAAAACAAAAAGGGGGCACTTACCTATTCTGTGCCATCACCTGCTTGCAGAGGAATGACATGACAATTGAAGCAGACAAGGACACAGCTAGAGATCTTTAGGAACAGAGGACAACAGCAAGCAAGCCATGCAAGACCCCTGACTTCGCATCACCTGATTTACTGTCAGAGTCCCCAGACTGAACCTGCAAACGGATACTTAGAAATCTAAGTGCCAAACATACAGCTTCGATCTTGGCTCTAAGGTTACACCTCTGGAAAGCTGAATTTCATCTTTCTTTCACATATACCAACCATTGAACAAAGCAGAAAGACAGACAGTTGTACACAGAGTAAAGTGAATAAACTTTCCCAGACTGGGCAAGCAGACACACATGTGCCAACTATCACACTAAATAAAGAAGAAATATGTGGTAAGACTCAGCCTGAGTCAGTATAAAACAGGCTGATTCAGAACCTCACCACAAAGACTGCATTTCTGCTGGGGGTAAACTTTTCCCAACATACTCATATTGTTGGCAGGAATAAAAAATGTTAATATATCCACTGGCAGCAAGTAAACCCTGTAATTTACAGGAAGAATTTTCAGAAGCATAGACAGGTTGTATCTTTCTTTTGACTTAAATGAGAGCAAAACAAGACCAACATACAGTGATTTTTCATTTGCAAAGATGTGAGAATTGAACATTCCACAAATGTGCACCACTCCACTCAAAGAACCAATGATTTTAAAAAGGGAGCTGCATACCAGCCTTCCAGTACTAGTAACTCCAAATCTCATGGTTAATAATACTGACTTCAAAGGGAGTCACAGTTTGAGTAAAGCAAATAATAGAATAAGTATTGCGACAGCCCTAACAAAGAAGAAACCAGTGGCTGCAGTAGTAACATACTTTCATCAATCCCATAAATCATTTATGCACACACCACATGTAATTAGAGCTGGTTTACTCTAAACTTAAGTCTCTGTATCCATAACAGGAGGATTTTTGCTGAAGGTCATTTATCTTTAAAATTTCACTTCAATACGGTAGCTTGGATTTTTTTCTTATTTTTAATTAAAAGGTTAAGAATTAATGTTTTCAGTACATAAAGTTATGAATGCATGTAGCACAGACAGCTCCAAGTAAAACCAACCGTCTTCTAGCCTTTATTTGTAAAGACTTGGGATGTCTGCCAAAATCCAAAGTACTCGTTATCATAAGACTGGATGTAAGATTTAAGTTTGGATATTTATTTATTTTTAAAAATTACACTATTTGAGGATTACTTAATCAAGCACACCTTGGATCTCAAGCTTTCTTGAGATCCATGTCAAGAAACATGGCTGGTCAAAAGAAATAAGAATGCAGTAGTTCCTCATAAAGACACAGTTTTTAAAATCCTTATAGTTTTGTAGGGAAATCATTTAACTTTTAGTAGCCTAGTTAATCTTGAGAGGGAAAAATGTTCCATGTATGGAGAAGGGTGAGTAAAGGAGAGACAGTGAAATCTCTTTTTAGATTACAGAAACTTTCCTTCTAAATGATACTCAGTTCAGTTGAGAAATTCAGACACAGCTCCCGCTGAGGAAAGTATCAAGTGTAGATAGCAGCCCTAGGTTTGAAATGTTTGCCATCTCTTAAAACAGAACTCAGCAGAAGACATCCAAAAACAAAGTGCTCCGCATATTAGAAGGAGTTATGTTAGCATAAACAGTAATAAACATCCGTGCTTGATTTTAAATATCCTAACACATGTTAGCAATAAAGAAAATAATTATTCATAGGCTATCCTTTTGATTTTCCAGAATCAGTGACATTTGCATGAATTCCTGTTCAGGAAATTTTAATTAGGGCTTTGCCATATTTAACTAAAGGTATGTAATCCCCCTGGTCAAAACAAAAACCAAAATGGAAGAGACTTTGATCACATTTCACTCCCAAAATATTTTTGCCTCCAAAGCTTTGCTGGGAAGAAAACACTCCTGAAAATGATACAAATGGTTTTGACATTAGGAAAAGTAAACAAGCAAAATAAAGATGGAAAAATCATGCGGTCAGTTTGCAAGTGCTGTTTATTGTTTGAGGCAGGGTTAAAGCCTTTTATAAAGACAAGAACATATATGCAACCAGACTGAAAGTGACATTAGGTTATTTTAAACACCCCTATTCAGAACTCTGCTGCCTATAATAAGCCGTGGCCAAATTGTATGGAGGTTTCAAACAGACAATATGATAGGAACAAACTAGGATTGCTGTTATTTTGGTAACCAAAAGAGATGACATGTGCCATAAATATTTCTAATGATACTTTTGATTAAAAAAAGGAAGAAAAAATAAATAAAAGATGCATGTAGTTTTCCTTTATCCAATATCTCTGAGAACTTCTAACATGAACTGGCATTTCATTTGTAGCTATCTATGACATTAGCAGAGGCATTACAGGTGGCCAAAATGCAATTTTCAGGCACCAATTTGTATGGCAAACAGCTCAGAGCTCAATTTGAACCACAGATGGTTTGAAATGGATCATTCTATGTTAATCACTGATTTTATGTATCTGTTAAAGATTTATTATAGATGTTCAGAGTGAGTGAAGACTTCCATTTACTGAGTAAGGCTTAAAATGTTCAGCAGAAGCAAGCTTTGCTTTGTCACCCTGCCAGTATCTCATTCTTTTTCATCAGTCAAACCTGATTTCATGATTGGCTTCAATATTGAGTTCACTTCCACCTGCAACACAAGCTGATGTTAATCCCCAAAGTAGACAACTTCTAAAAACTGACTTTTTTTTAAACCAGAAAAGTGAATAAAGACCACCAAATAGTTTCAAACAAGCCAAGAACAGACAGACAATGATGGCTCCCAAGTGGGACCAGTATGCATGGGTTTGGAGCAGCCGAGATGACAGAATTTTTGCTTATTCCTTGGCAAATCCCATTGTATCTAAACACTCAACACAGTCTATGTATCGAGCATTGGGATTTTTTTTTCCACAGTAACAAGTTCATGATTTGAAATATGTCCAACCTGTTTATCAGAAAAGCAGGAAATATGCTGTGCATTTTTTTTGCTTCCACTGAAATTTTGACAATAGCCTTTCTTACATAGACATCAAAAGGGATTAATCAGAACCCTTCTCTAGAACATATCAGTAAAGCTGTTAATTATGTTAATTACATCAGTTACTTTTATTGACTTTTCCCCCCTCTGAATAATCATATCCATCTGGTGGCAATTTTATTTTATATCACTCTCTTTAAGTACTTTTTTTCTTTCCAAATTTAAGCATTTAATTCTAAATGTAACCTCTGTACCAGTTAAAAATATCTTGTGCAATAAACCAGGAATAATACACATTGTCAGTTATCACAATTGAGGGCTTCTTCCATGTATAGAGTTGAGCTGTGCCACTATACTACAGCATTAGAAATGATCACTTTTCTGAAGGTCAGAGTTAGCAAATGTTGTGACAGAACTTAAGAATTAGCAAATTTTGTTTGTCTGCAAAATTACTTACATCTTTTTCCTTTGCATATAAGCAAATATACAAGTTGATAGTACTTCGCATGACATTTTTTTTTAGTCTGTCGAAAGGAATAACAATCCATCTATGTTCATTTGGGAGTGAAGGGGGCACACCAAACAGGACAAAAAAATCCACTCTAAGAAAGGATTTGTGTAAGCATGTATGAGATGATAGAAACACAAGCACTTAATTCACAGGGGGTGTGGTGGAAAGAACAGATAAGGGCTTTTTCATCTGAAATTATAGCCTCTCTCTTTTATAAACACTTTGATATCACCAGCCACTTTCACTCAACAGGCAAGCTGGAGATAAACGCACTGCATTTGCTAAGGCGCCGATGGACGGAGCATGCTCACTGAAGCCCCAGGTGTGACCCCTGCTCTTCTGCGAGCAGCAATTGGACCAGGCAATCCATCACGGTGCTCCTCCTGTCAGGCCGGGTGCTCGGCTGCAGCTGTCTGTCACACTGGTGGATGGGACCTGCTTAAAGGCAATCATGTCAATCTCTATGTGACTACTCAGGCTAAGATAGAAGGATGATCTTGACAGGCTTGGCAAAGTCAGCAGAAGGCACTAGAGGACTTTAGTTACATGCTTAAAATTTAGATGCAATTTGTGCTTCTTATGTGGAGGGATTGAAGAGGCACGAAACAATGCTGTGTTTTATAGCTGGTCGTCTCGGATGAATCTGTTGCCCTCAGAATGTTTTCCATAGTAAATGTAGCGGCATTTTCCCAAAATGCCTACAATAAAAGGGAAATGGAATACAGTTAGGACAGCAGTGGCATAATATGGAAATAAAGCACAGAACTAGGGAAATTTCAAGGAGGGAATAGAATAGTTTTCTCCTGTCCTGCAAAGGAAAGTTTACACATTTGAAATATTCAGTATTACCACTTCAATTGGCAGTTTTGAATCCACTGGGAAAATGTGTTCAAACACCTGCATGACCTATCCTGTTAAACATACATCCATGAGTGTCTTCAAAAACTGAATGTCATAACACTGAAACATCATACACTGTATGTACACATTATACACAATTCTACTCTCCTGCTTTTGAAAGACAGAAATTCTGGGTTAAAGTTACAGTTTGTACTCTCTGTAATCTCTCTGCTATGTGCTTACAGGCTTTTCCCAATGATTAAAACAAACCAAACAAAAACAAAAGCACAAAGTTACAGTTTATTGTGGATCCAGGAAAAAAAATTCAAACCTTCATAATGTCTCCCTGCAAGCACCTAAAGTCATCCCTGCTTTGCGGTGGCAGTGAACTGAAGCGACTGGTTGCAATCCACACCAGAAATCATCAACAGATGTGGGCTAGAACTTGGGACTTCCTAATGGCTAGCCCTTCAGACTTGTGTTTTTCCCAGACATACAAATAAAAATTCCATTAAAACATTTCCAAAATAGCTCTCCAAACCACACTACATGAGCAAGATGCCATTATAAATTAGCTGAATATCGGTATATAGATGATGCTTTCAAAAATTAGCCAGAACACTGCTTTTGGGAGACAAGACACATTATTTTCAGTGGGTACAGGCAGCAAGACGCCTGAGGAAGCCATGACTGCTGTGGGTAAGCCACACACACCTGCAGATCTCACTACCTTATTCAAAAGCATCCCCTCTGGTGGTACTAAGTGGTATGTGAAAGCGTAAGTTCACAGTCACATCCCACCTATGAACATCCTCAAAGTTGCTAAATTTTACTAGCAGAGTTGTTCTTTATGCCCCCAGGCATGTATAGTCAAATTAAAGTCATCTCCCATGCACAGAAGGAAGGTGAAAGAGTCTCCTCTACTTTGGGAGTGTCTTAACACAGCAATCACTCAAGTACCTAGCTTACTCCCATAAGAGCAAACATAACCTAGCCCAAAGGAGACACATGCTGCCTTACAAAAAGGGTAAAGACGGGGGAGGAACACATTGCTGGTTCAGCTTTCCAGGACTCTCAGAGTCAACACTCTGCTGACCTGCGATATGAATTAAGCATGCAAGCTTTTATATTCTGCATCTGTTTTTCCAGAATAACATGCATCAGATAAGCTACTAAAGCCTTGGAAGGCATGGGTTGTGCAAGATAACGTTAACCCATGCTTTTCTTTCCTGCTAAGATATTATGATAGTAGCACATTCCTACAGGGGTGGTTGTGGTGGGGAAGACAGGCCTGTCATTTGTTATGAAAAACACATTCCTCTTCAGGATAACACAAATGGGGACTATATGGCTCAGTGCCTGATGGTCCTCTCGTCTTCAAAAATGTCAATTTCAGTAATTTCACTAGTGGAGCAGTTTCCACATTCAAGGGATGGTATTATCATCCTAAGCAAGTGTCACATGAAAAACAAGGGTTTTTCCCCCCCAACAGATGATATTCCCAGTCAAACTACATCAGGCATTAAGATGGTAACAAGGCCATTTAGAGCTCTAAATGTAAAGGATGCGAACAGTTTATTAATGGCATTCTCCAGACTCCTTTCTCACTGGCATTGATAAAAGTCTTGTTTGAGGTCTGCCGCATTTCTTAAGGACTGGAAGCTAGACTGTTTATAGAGATGCTGGTGAGAGAGTGCTGTTTGATGAATGCTGGAGACTGTAGCTAGGTGTCAGCGCTTAGAAAATGAGGCAAGGACATGAGGTATTAATATTGTCAATGATCTCTTGACAGGAAAACAGATACTGCATTCACCGTCAGATTTAAATAGACATCAAGTGCATTAATGACAGAAGGGCAGACTTCAAACAAAGGGGGCTGTATGGTGCTGCGCTGCGCCAGTCTCAGAGTTGGCAATAACCTGATCTGAAAAGACACTGTCAGGGCTACAGACAGGCCCAGGATTGTGTGCGGTGACAGAAAACAGAGATGCTGACAGAGATACCGGTGCCATATTATGCCAAGTATATTCTAACACTGTCTCCAGCCCTAACTAAATCTGACATCATTTCCTATCGCTTATACTATCCTCCACTGCTCCGGCAGAATATTTCTCCCCAGACATCATTACAAACTCCACCGTAGTTTTAAAGTTACTGTCAGGCCTGCGCTGTCGTGGAGGCTGGGTCTAGAGGCCTAAGGATAACCTCAGTCAATCTAAATTTGGAGTTTGCCGGAGAAGTGCTCTCATTTTCACTGATATCTCAGCTACTTGAGGTGATCCAAACGCTAAAGTGTGAGGAGCTGTCACCTTGAATAAAATCCTTAAAGTAAAGACGCTCAGTTCCTGGGATGCTCAGCAAAGATGTCGGACAGTCTGGCAGCAGGAAATGAAATCCAGCTGCTGCTGCTCGCCTGGGGATAAAGGTGCTTGGGCTAGTGACAGTTAAAGTCAGCTGAAATTTTTGAACTCCTGCAGCCCACAATTGTTTAAATTAAAGAAGTGTTGTCTCCACAGAGATTCCCTACGCAGGCACACAGCTGTGATTCGATTGCCAGGCACATTACATACACCACTCAGAGAGTCTCGATAAAACACAGTTGAAAATGTTGCTGTGAGACTTTATTTATCATGAAGGTTATTTGTAAAACAATAATCTTGCTCATAAATTAAATGTAGTGACTGGCTGGTTGTTTTGTTTTGTGTTTTCCCCTTCATTTCCTACCTCCTTTTGGTGACTGCAAAAAACTCAAAGAACTACTAAAGGCTTGTGTGCTGCAATAAGAATTTTGATGTTAAGGTATGCCACATGTGAATTTAGGAAGCCTACTACTTCTGTCCTGCCTATCTGCTATAGTATTAATTTCTCATAGTTCAGGGGCAGGAGTATGCTTGTGATTTTGCACACAGGCACAGACAAGGGGAGGAACAACGAGAAACAATACATCTGTGGCTGTTGCGGTGTTTTTTAATTAAAATATCCAGCATTGACCATAATAAGCTAAGTATACCCCCATACATCAAAACAACACACAGCATCCTGAATGAGATTTCTGCTCATGGTTCTTAAGAAATGACAACACAAGGTCTCTTGAGGGATCATCTTCCCCGAATGAGGCTTCTAATTTTTAAGTAGTTGCTTCTACCATCACCACAAGCTGTTAAAACTATAATTATGAAAAAAATGCATTGGGAAGAGTAATTTTTAAATTCACTCTTTATCTTTTAAATGTTTTCCCCCTTTGGAATGGATGTTCTAATTATGCTAGGTAAGTAACGACCTTGCAGTTGCCTGCATGTGTTGTATCAGTCTTTCTTCACAAACACATTGTAATGTCAGCAACACCAGCTTTTCCTTAGCCGAGGGAAAACCCAATTATCCAAATAAATAAATAAATAAATGCATACTAAAGCATGTGAAAAATTGTTCAAGTCATGTTTGCTCCTTTTAAACTGGGCATGTGTTGCAGAGAGCTGTGGTGCAGTTGGACATCCATACACTTTCCTAGAGCAAAAAAAGTTTGCAGACCTTCATATATTTTATGGACAATGGTAAAAAAGTTGCAATGTGATGTGCTAGACCTATAGATAATGCCTCAGTAACAGGTCAAATTCAGCTCACGCCATCACCGACGTAAGGGAATTGTCTGGTAGCATCTTGTTGCCTTTCTTGTTTTACTCTTTGTCCTAGCAAATAAATGCTCTACATATATAAAAAAAAATTCTCAGCCATCACAGCTAGGGCAGCTGTTATCAACACAAACTTCTTCAGTAGCATTCAGCTTTCTTTAAAAAGTAATTACTAAAACTAAGTAGTGAGGCCAAAATTTTTGCCAGTCCCATCAAATCCTACTGCCACATCTGCCCAAGATCCCCCTCAGGCACCCATTTGAACATCAAATGTATGTAATAAACCCCTCTGCAAACACAAGCAGCAAAGTATTGACAATTAAATTTTTTTATCAAACACACTGCTCTATTGTATACATCAGGGGTTACATTTCCATACATACATACAGTCCTCTGCCTGCATTTCCTATGGGCTAACCAGAGGTGCTCCTACTAGGAGCTGTGATCAGACAGCACATCTCACTTCATACACAGGTGCAATATTCTAGCAGAATTCCACTTCACCTAACTTTGAGTACAGTGTCTAAATCCTCCACCGCCAATTTTTATTTGATCCATATTCATCTCTTTTTCTGCAACCCGCCGTCATATAGTTTTGCTATGGGCTATTAAACAGCTGCCACGTTCCACCAAGAAGCTGGGTACATTTCAGCGTGGTTATACTACCAATCTTTAAATTGTTTTGAGACTCTTCAGGATAAAATATCAACACTTTTTTTTTTTTTAATAGGCATTTGGGCGTATTCTGCAATTAATGAACATAAGTTGCAAAATTCCCTTAAATATTGATATGATGTTCCTTTAAAGGAAAATAATTCCCTACCTACAACATTTTAAGGTGAATAAATACATGTCTACAAACAGTTTCAAGTCTACAATGCTACTAATTTAGGCGAAACACCTCCATCAGTTGAATTAACTTTAACATCTTAGAAACCTTTTCATTTAAAAATTATACCTTCATGGAAATTCTAACTTTGTCTACTTGTCTATTTGACAACTTTTGATTTTCTATTACACTTTGACCTTTGACGAGAAATGAAGTACTAGGAGAGGAAAGGAAGTAAGTATCTAACAGTGATAGGAAAAAAAGAAAAAAGAATAAATGAAAAGTTTATTTGGAACCAAGTAGCGCACTTTTGGTTACACTGAGTCTGGTGGCTGTAACATCAAGGAGATACTTTTAAAATGTTAACTGTTTGTCCAAGTCAGACTTCTAAGATTCGTTCATCTGCTTTAACTTTCAGACATTTACTTATTTATAGTTGGGCCTTCATAGTTGTTTATGTAGAAATACATTTTTATAAACAAGAACAATAGTTTGAGCAATTAGAAACATGAAGTCCTTGACTTTTTGAGATGTGTTGCAGAGAAAAGCAAGGAAGAATGCTTGAGTTACATTGCCATTCCATGTTCTGTAAAATGGGCCAAATATAATCAAAGATTTAAAACTATAAACTTATAGGACAAGAAAGGAAGAAATTCTAGACACTTTTTACACTTCATGTTGACTTTCAGTGGAAGAGAACACTTTTTTCCATTGAATATGTTCCAGCCTATGAATTCACTGACACACAAATCTGAGAAGATCACTTGGAAAATAAGAAAAGGTGTAAAGGATCACCTGGGTCACTAAGTCCTCCCCAAAGCAGTCAAGTATGTAAGTCAGAGATGTCTGCTCAGACGTTCACTTGGCTCCAGCAGACAAACCACTGTCACTATAGTTTCAGCTTATATTTTCAGTTCAAGCTGAAAAATTCCAACATGAAACAGCAAAAGAACAAAAGAGTTGAAGCTGTCCTTGCTAACATGATGAGATCTCTGACTACTACAACTTAATCTGTTTCAACTGCAGTTTCCAGAAGGCTCCAGGTTGGAGTCAAGACTGGAGTCAATACTAAATCTAGATTCCTTAAATCAGAACAGAGGGAGTAACAGAGAGAGGAGCATACAACAGATAAGGAATTTAATGTCTTTGGTTGTGCTACCACTGAATGCCGTAGAAGGGTTATTTTACAAAGACCTGAAGAAATACAGTAATAAACAAAACCCAAACAAAATCCCTAGAATTGTATCATAAAATATTCACAAGTACCCAAATAACAAATCCAAAATATTGACTTCACTTATGTTACAAACTAATTCCTCCAAAATTATCTGTATGTAAAGGGATCAGGTTGTGCTTGTGAAGGCTAAGGACAGAGCTCTGGCTAAGGCAGAATTCCCACGCCATGGCCACAATACACACAGAGTGGTCCCCAACTACTCCCAAAGAGGTCCCCAAGGATTAGGGAATGCAGTCCATTGAGGGTTTCCTGGAGGAGGAGGACATTGCTTCAGCAGCAAACTGCTGATCCTGAGTCTCTCTTCCCTCTGTGAGTAACAACACTAAAGAAAGGTAACCTTCACATTCAGGGGAGATGAATTACTTCTTTGCTCTGCTCCCTGCACAGGGATGCCAGAAAGTGAAACATTTTTCTTTGGACGCCCTACAGCATGGGGCACAAAGTGGTCTTTCAGACTCAAAGAAATTACCAAAAGGCACAAAATCAAATCTGTATCCAGTTTACAGCAATGGTGTTGGAATTACACACCTACGCTAGAGCTGAGAGGAATCAGAGCAGGCAACCAAGACACTGAATTATTGCAAGTATCCTGCCCAGACAAGTACTGTGACATGTCAAGTCTCACTGGCCTGTTTGTAGGAAGGGGGAAGAAAAGGGGGAGTATGAGGGGAAGAAAGAGTAGGGGAGGGGAAGAGAGCAGTCAACAGGGAGATGATGTTGGAAAAATTTGCAGTGAAGGTGATAGGAATACAAAGATGTGAAGTTTGCATCCCAGGCCAAGGGAGCTGCATAAATGTTCAGTGTAAACTAGCAGTCAAACTGATGTGTGATAAAGTGCAGCCTGCTGTAAATACACTTCAGGGCTCCCAATGCAGCTGTGGATGAAACTTGTAATTTGGAGGTGGGGGGTGGTGGTGGTGTAGAAAAAAGAAAAAGAGGAAAGAAAAAAAATGCACTGCAAGCTTTTTCTCACATAATCTGTTACTGGAAAATTGAGAAGCTTGTCCAAGTCCGTGGGAATAAGCTGATGAGCTGATACTTAATAATAAACCATATTGTGTCATGGTGTGGAGTCATCTAGATCCATTCAGGCCACAAACTATATTACTTTATACAGCCCTGGCTGACATACATTTAAAGCCCTCTACACATTAAGGAGCCATTAGGCTGACAGATTAAAAGTTATCTTGGAGCTAATGTTTCCATTATGCGTATCCTGGCAGTGGAACAATCAACACACTGTTCCTCAGATGTCATACTTTGTTTAAAAAAAGGGTAGGGGGAGAGAAGGGGGAAAGGAGGGTATCTCTCCCTCCTTGAATGACATTGACATGATCAGCTTTGATCCGGGCATGTGCTGTCTACAGATCCTCTACAGTTGGCTAAAATAGGAGCATTTAGGGCATAATACTTTAAATCATTAACTGGTTCTGTACTCCTCTGTGTATCATTGTTACAATTTAAGGTCCCACACTTGGGGTTTCTTTGGAATTTTTCCATGCTTATTGCAATCATCATCAGAGAAATATATTGGGTAGGGGGTGGGGGTGTTGTCTCTCCAGCAAAAATGAAGCAGAGAGCACCAAACAGAAAAAAAATCACCCACAAATGCTTTTGTCTCTTCAGTGAGTGCATCTTCACCATGTTTGCACTCTTAAATAATGTCATGGATGGAATTAATGCCAACTTCACAATGAAATATTTCTTGTTGAATATGTTGAAGTTTTAAAGCCTTTTTCTTTTAATAGTTAGAAATATAAATTGCTTATTCAGCTAGGTACTGCAAAGAAACCCAAATACAAAGAAAGCATCAGGATGACAGATATTACTGGCAAACCTGTGCTTTAATTCAGATATACTGAATACCCTTGAGGGAGATGGAGTAAAGGAAGCATGGTTTCACAGTTCTTTTCCTCTTTTAAACACTTCTTCATATACCTCATTCTCTCATATATGGTCTAAATAGGAGTAGTACACTAAAGGCAGAACAAATTGCTGTGAATTGCAAGTCAAGTTACATCTGTTAAAGACCCTTCATCTCTACACTAATGTCACGAGAGTTTAATTGCTTTCCGCTAACGACCCAATACCCCAAGCTGGACAGCAATTGCAGTAACCAGGGAAAAGCCACTCCCGCCAGAGCAGACCCACGCCCGGCTCCCCTCCGCCCGGCAGCTCCCAGCCGGGAACGTCAGCACTAGAGGGCAGCAGGCATTTGTCTAACGCACGGACCGCACCGGCGGGCTTAATGTTCCGATGTGACAATTAAAGCAATACTGTTTGTTAGCTTTGCGGCCAATTTCTTGTTCTGTCATGATCAAAGACAGTATTTATACAACCTCTGCTTTCAGCCTTTCGCCCCGGAGCCTGACTTCTGGTGGACTAATCTCAGCGAGCATCAGTTTGTGCATACAGATGGCTACAAAAGGTTGTCACTGTGTAGTGGTGTGAACAAAAGGCTCCAAATATTGGGGGGAGGGGAGGGGAAGGGAAACGGACGACACACACCATTCGTTTACATCACCAGCTCCCAGTGCAGCTGGGGTGGCACATGTTACTCTCTCACATTCACAGCAAATTCTAGCATAGTTCTGAATGATCTTTCTATTACTTTTGATAATGTAACAGTATGATCATTGAAGTGATGCAAGAAACACATAATATATTCAGAATGGTGTAGGGAAAGAAGGTTGTGAAATTCCATCCTTACCATACCTTAAGGTTCAGCTGAGCAGCGCATACTCACCAAATTAAAAGATTTTCAGTTAATTTGGCTAACATGGCACATCTGTAGGCTGCTCTATACTTTGGGCTACAGTCTACTAATAATACCTACATTAATCAGGAATAGAGTTCAACCAGAAAAAATGATAGGGTCATTAAGAAAACAGAAAGTAAGTAAAATTATAACGTACTTCACAAACTTTAACCATGCGCAGATTGCATTAGTAGTAAAATGTCAGGAGAGAAAAAGAGAGAAGCAAGCTCTTTCAGTAACTGTGATAGAATTAAACAAATATAAGATGATTTATGAGGCAGAAAGCAAACTTTTGGAATAATTGTTCGGAAAGTCTGCAAGCATTCCAATAAAATTACAAATTCTTATGTGAAAAAAAATTCGAGCAGCAGGGCCCTTCTGGAGAGTTTAGACATAAATTTGGCTCATCTCATGAGTAAAGCTTGCTTTTGGATCTCAAATGTATCCCTGCTGGAGGAGTTCACATTAGGAAAAAAAAAAGCGCCATACACAATTCAGTCTGGCTCAACTGGTTTGAAATTTCTCAAGAGAGTCATCCGAAATAAAGACAAGTTGCTTTTTATTTTTAAAGCTGGGAAAGTCTCTCAAATAAAATTAAAGAGCATAATGAAATAGTGCTGCTGTCACATTATGAAACAGTTAAGGGAATCTTCTTTGCATGCCATTACTTGCTCCTTTCCATAAGTCCTTCCTCAGAAACAAAGGAAACATTTAACTAATTGCTAATGATAGGATTGCTATAATTCTTCCCAATAAAAAACCAAGTGTTTTTTAAGATGCTGATCCTACATGGCCCTGGATTCCCTTGATTTCTGGAGGAAGCTGAAGGCCTTTGGCACTTTGTACCACAGATCCAGGCCCCACACAACTGGTGAGCTCCTCTCTCTTCTGTAGCTGTTGCTACATAGCACCAAATGAAATCAGAAATACATCTGGATCCAGACAGCTAAAGAGTTCAGAAAATACCTAGTTCTCTGGACAAAGCATGGGCTTGCCTCTTAGCAGAATGTTGTTCTATGCTATAGTGTGTAACACCATCTGCTATTGCTAAATATTTACTGGCCATAGTCTAGTTTCCAAACACTGCCTCCAGTACTGCATGCCAAAATATTGTCATTGTTTCCTATCCTCAACTTCTTTCCCCCTTCCTCAGCCTCCTTTTAAAAAGATGCTAATGACAGGAAGGCTGAAGGTTAAATCACAATGGACAGCAGAACACACTTTAAAAGTGCACTCCTAGCCTCTATGGAAGCTTTTGCTAAAGATAAAAAAAAAAAAAAGGTAGGGGGCTAAGAAGTTGCTTGAGAGAGGCCCATTAAAACCCTTCCAATTAGGGTCAGAATCACTAAAGTTTAGTCAATGCACCAAAGACTTTCTAACAAATATCATGCTTACTAAACATTTTCTACTGCAGCATGGATATTGGTGAGAGCTTTTGGAGTGTATCAGTTAATCAGTATTCACCTGCTTTGACAGCTTGAAATATTACTCACTTATTTGGCTGGTTCAAATTTGTCAGACTTGACTATGTCGTAAGTTAACATGTCCCCATATTAAAAGGGAGCCAACTGGCAAATGTGCACGTTGGACCTAATAAAACACATCTGGCAAAACAATCAAGTTCCACTGATCACTGTATCGCTCATAAGCGCAAATTAACAGCGAATGTCTTTGAGACTACCAAGCTAAACAGGAAGCAATAACCTGTTACCTACTACTATACCAAATATCCTTTAAATGGTTAACTGAAGGATAAAAGCTCCACCATGTCCTGTTTCACAGATGTTCAACTGCTTGGTTAAAGCTGCATAAATATTTCAGATGTCTTGGGTAATTTGCTGACACAAATGGAAGAAATGCTTAAGACAGAAGCTGTCCTTCAATCCAGAGAATTATTTTTTTTTTGACCAAGGAAGCTCCATCTGCCACAGGAAGGCCATTTAAGGCAGTGGCTCTTACAGGTACTCCTCTTCACCTTTGCTCTCAGAGCAGGTGCCATTAAAACAGAAAGCATTCTAAAGATAGCAGGTAGTCCAGGATTAGTCAATCGCATGAATTCATAGTGGGAAAACTACTCACATGCAGTCGTTGTTTGGTTAAACCTATCCAACAGTAGGGTACTGAGTGCTGCTGTTAAGCCTGGGGCAGCACCAAACTGTCTCTGTTCTGAAGGAGTAAATACTGGGCATGCTGGCTTCCACAGCATCCTTTGTGCTCCCTGACAGAAGCAATGCACAGCACAACTGCCCTACTGAAGACCTCAAAGATCTCAAAAGCAATAGAAAAAAAGAAAATATAAAAGAAAGATCTTTTCAGTGATAAGGAAAGCTTAACCACTTACGTGTGCAGTGAACCCTCTGGTCCTTTCAGAGAGGCTCCTGGGAAGCAGCTGTAGACTACTGAAGTATTTCAGTCTTTGGGCAAAACAAGCTTGACATCCCTGTTGGCATCTCTGCTGAGAACAGACACTGGCCTTACTCAGAAAACATCAAACGTGACTTTCTGCTAGCTGTGGTGAAGCTGAATACTGAAGGCAGGGGGAGGAGAGGTCATAGAGGAAGCAGTAGTTAACGGGGTAAAGTGAGTGTTATAATCCCCAAATTGCAGTTGGACTGAATGTTTTCAGACAATTTGCCTGTCTAAACCAAGACAGTATCATTTTTCTTTCTTCTAGGAGAGGGTTAAGAATAATCTGAAGCTTGGAAAATGGCTGCTGTTGATACTAGTGAGGCCTTCTCTTTAACTAGATCCTTCAGGAAAAAACAAATTAATCAACAGCCAGCTGAAGTGGGTTTAATGATTGCATTCTGCATACAATCAGCTTTTCCCTTTTCAAGGGCCATCAATATGTCAAGGGAAGACATATCTGAAGGATATAGCTCTTAACATCAAGGTTATCTATTCTCCACAAGGCTCCCACTCCTTACTGGGCTGATACTTTACACTGCCTGTGTCTAACATTTTCATCAACTCTGCAATCAATCAAGGTAATAATGTTGTGCAAAAAATCAATTAACAACGCAATTAAACTTTCCTTATTATCTCAAAGGGCTGAAATAATACCTAAAGGGAAGATAGACTCACTGAATGCAGACATCCATAACCCAATGTGAAAGTGAATTATGAGGTTAGACAGATGCAGGCATGTACTGGCGCTGTTATTTTCAAAGGGATATATCTCATCCAGGCAGTGTATCAGTCACCACCAATCCCATACCCTAAAATTCCAAATTACTTTTAAGAAATATACGATGTGCAATATCCATTTCATATTCTCTTTTAGAGATAAACCCCCCAAAATCTGAACAGGAGTATTATTCAAAGACAAAATGATCTTTCAGAGAGAACATAAAATATAAAAGCTATAATAACATTTACATCTGTATACCACCCATGTCTGTAAATGCAGGTCATCAATTATACATAATCTGTAGTGAATAAGGAACAGAGGAAGCTGCACAACATTTAAAGCCCAAAGGCTCAAATTTGCAAATACCTTGCATCAAGTACATTGAAGGAACAGCCCCAATATAAACACATGCAGCAACAACAGCAAGGACTTAAGTATCACTCACTGAAAATAAGACACATTGTCTATATTATTTTGTAATTACATTCAACCTTCACGGAAACATCATTCCCAAGAGCTGAGAGTAAATGCATTGAAAGCAGACAATTAACCCCTTGCTGTTGGGAGGATTTGGGTTTTAGCATAAAGATGTTAAGGATCACAGGCAGTCGGCACATCAACAGAATGGAGTTAATATAGTTAGGAACCCAGGTGCAACGGTCCTGTGTCAGAGATGCATAGATGAGGATTTGGAGGAGGGAGAAGAGGCAAGTAGAGAAAGCATACATCTAAAATTAACTACCATATGAATGATCTTGCTAGTCCCCAGGGACAAACCAAAAAAATGTTGTTATACAAAGAAAATGACCACAACCAAGCTCAAGGTTTTGTGAGGTTTTTTTTGACACCTACCATTTTCTACTGCTCAACCTGAGCATTCGCCCTCAGCCCCCCTTGTCATTTCCCAACACACAACTGTATCCATTGTTTTGATTTAACATAGGCAAAAAGATAATGAAAATAGAAAATATCTAAGGGAAACCTATGTCACAGTGACAAGCTAAGATCACATCCTGTAATAACCTCAGGAAAATTTGGAAGTGGAAAAGGTTTCCCTTAAATGCCGCATGTTGAATTCCTCTATTAGAGGGCGCTCTGCGTGTCTGTGTTAGCAGAGGTGTTCTACAAAGCAGTTCTCACAGAAGGGTTTGCTTAAGCACATAACAGCTGCAGTTTAGAAATGGTCTATTCTTACAATTAGCTCATGTAGTGCAAGTGGCTTGTTTGGACCAAGAACAGCTTTTTCTGTTGATAATTCTCCCTGGTTTTGTCTTTGTCTTCCACTTCCTGTTCTATTCCCTGCTACCTCCCATGCTGTGGAGTCAGTCATGGGTGAGACACAAATAAGTGAATTCAAAACTAAATTTTCCACAATTTTTGAATTGTTACACAGTTTTCCTGCATGGATTTGGGACATTATTATTATCTCAGGATTAGAGAATTCAGCCGTTGCTATCTTAACCTTTAGAAACATAACTAATATGTTTTCATTTTCAATGACTTCATTGTGTGTCTATCAACTGGAACCATTCCTGCTGTGTATTTGATTCCACTGACGATGGGGTGTGTTGGATTTTAAATGATGTGCTAGCACTTCTGTTCCCTATATACTCTAGTTTATGTGTTATTCATGACTTGCATTTGGAGACATGGATGATACACAGATGTAAATGTTATTAAAGCTTTTGTGTTTTAGATTCCTTGTGAAAGACTTCTTTGTTTTCAGATAATTCTTTTAACTATCACAAATAAGCAGCAATACATGACATTGTCTTGAGACTTTTTTCTCTCCTGTTAAGCTTTTTGATGAAGAGACTTTTTTTTTCCCCTCCTTCCCTCCCTAATGTTCTCTCTTCATCAAAATATAGGATAAACTGACAGACAGCAGAGTTACACCTGCAGGATAATGTAGAAGTAAACCCCTTGTTTGTCATACGCTCATTATACAAAATCAGCAACAAAAGTTGCTTCATTTCTTAATAGCTGTCAGGGCTGTGGGTCCCAGTTCAAGAAGGCTGCAGCTGGCATAATTCTCAAACTGCCTTCTTCCTTTAACATCACATTTGTATTCCTAAGGAATTAAAAATAAACATGGTAAAGAAAAAGGGGTTTATCCAAATCATGGTTCCCTATCTTCTTTTTCACTTAGATAAATTTTTTTTTTTAGATAAATATTTTTGTATCTCTATTTAAAGATTTTGACTACATGACAGGTATACTGTGTATCTTTCTTGCACTGGTAGGTACTATGTAGAAAAAATACTGAAACAAAAATATGCACTTAAATGCACAGCACAGATCAGCCTTGCAAAACATTATCTAGCCAGTAGTCAGAGGCAATTTTGGTTTTGATGGACAGATAAAAGACCATTACATTTTTTCATCGTCACTTATTAAGGCAAAGGGTGAACAGGTAGATTTGTGTGTCTGGGTTGCTAAATCTTCAAGACAGCTGTATTAGGCTGCTGTACTTAAGTACATATATACTCCCATGTAACTTTGAACTGAAAGAAATGTGCTCTCAAAAAGCCATGTTTAATCACTAATAATTCTGTCATTTGACAATATTTGTTCATACACCCTTAGACACTTTCTTTCAATGAAGTTGAACCTCACATCAAATGTGTAGTCTTTGGAGTTCTCACATTTTCTGCCTTTTGCTTTAAAAGAAATCTTTTACATCAGTTTTTGTTTGGTTGTTTTTTGTTTGGGGGTTCTTTTTTATAATTATTTCTGTATTTTATCCACTAAGCTTATAATAGATAGCAGCAGCTTTTCTACAGCATTTAAATATTCGGAAGCCAGGGTAAAAGGGGTTTCTTTGTCTGAAATTCAAGCCTCTCATTGTTAACATCTAACTTGCAGTAATTTAATCAAATGGTGTAATGGGTTGACCAAGAAAGTAACTTCTTATGTCTTCTGCTGTGGGAGTAGTGTGCTGGGTAGTGGCAGCTTGCACTCCCCGACATACCATTTTACAAAGGACTTCATATTTTGTTGTGAATAGTTACTGAAAAGAGTTTTCCATTTGACAGAGACAATCAATCTAATGTCACCCGCTCCTTACCTCCAATTTTCTACTAACACCACCTCTGTCTGGTGCAATCTTGTTAATGTTTTGCTGTAGATACCTGCTGTTTTACTTCACATGCCACTAAAACTTACTGCTTTTGAGCTTTATGGAACAGAAGACAATTTTTGAAACTGGACCAAACCGTAGCTTAATTCAGCAGGCCACTGCAAGCTTGCTTCTAAGTCTTTCATGCTTCATTATGATAATAATAAAGCTCCAACCTTCACCAAGTCAGCTCAGAACTACTCAAAAGAAGATTTTCAATGGTCATAAAACAGTATGTCATAGCTTAGTTGCCTTGCATTGCATTCCAGGTAAATCATAGCCATAGCACGGTGTAGCCACATGAGGGAAGGAGAAACCCACCGCCTACTGCAGAATATAAGATCAGGAGGCAGTAGCATGTCTGGAAGCATGATCAGATTAGGCTATACTGGGTCCTCAAAACTAGGAAGCTACTCTATTTTGGATAAGTGACACAGGGTCAGCAGAAGGGGGGAAAAAAACGGGTACTTTTGTATGATTTCAATCTTGTGCTACGCTATTAGTTCTTCAGCCTTCACAGACTATCTGGCCAATGTACTCATTTTATTCTGTAACTTTCACGCACATTTATTAATGGGCTTGCTCAAAAATGCAAATAGTCAAGAGTAACATTTTCAACAATGCTTCAACAATTATTTTGCTATCAGGTCACAGTGTATGGTCCCTTATAAACATGACGCAATCAACCTACATTATTTAGCCAAATCTTTAGCATATAAGGTGACTACTAATATTATGGCTTTACCCATAATATTAGTAGTCACCTTATCTGAAGTAGAACCTGATGCCGCACAACAAGGAATTGTTGAGATAAAGTTGTTAAAATAACAGTAAAAGATAAAATTGCCTGCCTGCCAAACAGAAGTTAGGTATGTCAGGTTTCTCTCTAGTAATACAAGACTTCTGCCACTCCCTCAGTGCACTTGTCTGCCTTAGACAGTCTTCGGTAAAGCCAACACAATATGCTTAAAGATCATGAATTAGGAGGTCAGACATCAACCCGCTACCAGATACCACACTGTTAGTAAGAGGAATTATTTAACCAAACTGATTATTATAGAGAGATGAAGTCAAAAAAGAACCAGTTGAACCAAGCAAACAGTGACCCATAGGCTTGAGACTATTTCCTTTCTGAAGTGGTTTCACGGTATACATTACCAGAAACTTCATGAGACCACTCTAGACCATCAAAGGTCCATTCAGATAAGATCAGCCAATAAACGGGATACTAAAACAGAATATAGAAAGATGGTAAAACATGATCTTCCCTTTTTCTTCCATTTATTAGAGGGTTTTTTGTTTAACATGGAAGAGCTCGTTTTATAAGACCAAATGATATGACAGTGATATGTACTTTTCTTTAGATACAGAAAATAAATTCATGTGGTCTTTCACACAGCCAAGCAACTGTGCAGGTCTGGTAAGTCTGGCAGTCTTGTATAGCCTTCTTCCCCATTTATAGCAATGATAGGTAAGTCCTGGACACACATGGCTCTAAAATTTATTGACTTCAAGTGCAATTAATATCCAAGCCTCTGGGAGGCTTATATAAAGCTATTACTCTGTTCAAAGGGGGGAAAAGGGACCATCAAATGGTTATTCTGAAAGTTATTTTTCTGTTTTTCTTTGTCTCAAAAAGGAAAGGGGGAGGGGGAACAACTGCTCCATAATTATAAATCTTCTGAAATTGTAACTCAGGAAAAGACTTTTCAAATAAAATGTTTCCCAGAAAAGAATATTTGGCAGCAGTTGGCTCTTGTTTTTCCTAATAACCATTAAAAGTCTGCCCTAGTAAACCATTTTACTGCAACGTTTGAAATGGTAGAGTTTACATTTTATTTAATGAATAGTTGCAGAGCATTAAAGCAACATCTCATCGGCAAAACAGCTCCTTATCCTCGCTTTGTCTCAATTGGTTTTTTTACATTTCATTTTCAATGACATGTCAGCCGTCTCTCACCAACCTCAAAGGAAAGTTGAATGCAGGGCTTACAAAGTTAAGCTGACATTTGCTCTCTTCCAATAAAAAATATTTAGTCCATTAAACATAAATACCTGTCATTATGATACATGGACTGGGTACAAGCCTCCCGTTTCCCTCTGATGTTTATTACATCCAAACAACTGCAGTGCCTGCATGTTTTCAACTTTAGTGTATTGATTAAACTTTTAAATGGCTGCCATATAACCCAGGGACATCAGGAAGATTAATTTGCGTCAATGTTCATCTGTAATTCATTAGCCATTTATTCTTTACAACCACATGGGCTATCAAGAAAATGCAGGCCATTTTTCACTCTGCACAGGCTTGGGAACAGATCCTGAAATTTGTGCTGCATACAAATAAGCTCCCCAGGCCCGGCCACTTAAACTGCTTGGCTTTTCAAAAGTTAAAGTTGGGAATAACAGCAGAAAAAAGGGAACATAAAAAACCAGAAATGGACAAAATATACGTCCTCAGGGTACTAGGGATTTAACTGAGTTTGTCCACTGTCTTTTCATCCATGGATTATGGTTTCTTATTTCAGTCAGATTAAAATAACTGAAACTTGTTTCTGTGCAAAGGCCATAAATAAAATGAGTTGCACCCCCTCTAATATCTCCTAAGATGCAGTTACTTGGAGAAAGCTAGAAAGTGGTAGTGAAGTATAAAAACCTCATGCCTCAAGGAGGTTGTGGCTGTGAATCTAAGAAAAGGATGCAGTTTTAACCAACTCTTACATTTATTGTGGGTTCCAGTGCTGCCTTTATTTGGTAAAATGCCCCGCTAAATATCGGTATGTTTCCTTAGGGTAGAGGTAAGCCATCTGGCTCCTTGATTTGCCCTACTGACCCCTTGGCACAGTATGAAGTGCATATTAAATAAGGTAAAGGAAAGAGAACAGCTATAAAGCAAACAAAAGTGCACATGAATTTTACATTTACAACATGGAAAGATCAATGAAATGCATCCTGGTTTCTTTCCTCTTCGCTACCTATAAATAAAGCACTGTCACTGTGCTAGGCAAATGCATGGTAGTAGGGAATCAGACTCATTGAATCTAATGGCAGTAATCAAGATTCAAAAAATTAAGATCTCTTATAAGACAAATCCAACAGGTTCCCTGTTGCAGGCAGGAACATAATCAGCATAATAGCATCCTGTAACAAAGAAATCTTCACACAGGTCTAGTACCTCATTTAGGATGCAACAATCTCTACCTAACAGCAACAGTCAGTGTTCTGCCATTTTAAAATGTGGATTTATGCATGTATTTAAAAACAAGGAAGAGCAAAACAATCTGCTTCTCATATCAGTAATCATCTTACTGTTAAATACCAGCCCGGAGGGAAAGAACCCTGGAAAGAGTACCCAAATTCAGCATAATCCCAGCCACATCACGGGTGCAAAACAACGAATATAATAAACCATGTAAGGATATCACTTCAGAAAGTTTGTGGGACTAAAGATGACAATCAAAACCCTGACTCTGGAACTCAGGAAGAAGATTTTTCCAAGTTGGCCAAATAAAGTTTCTACAAAGAATTAGAAAAGGCAAGCACTACACATGTGAATGACAAAACATCTGTAGGAAACGCATTTTCCTGTACAATGCAACCCTCATAACTGTAAGGCTGGCTGATGCCACACTCGCCTGCCTGCATGGTCTAACCTGATCTCTTTACACCCATAGAGAGTTGTGGTACTGTGGCAGGATGTTCTCTGTTTGGGCCCAGCAGGGAGGCAGAAGGCTCTAACCAAATCCAAGGAATGCACAGGAGGCAGTGGTGGACTGAACAGCCCGATCTGTGAGGCAGAAAGGGATTTTGGCCTACATCCTCCAGCAGCACAGCTCCAAAGAAATAAATGCTGCCCTACCATTATCTTATCAGCCAAAAACCTGCCATTTGGTGCATGCCTCTGCAATTTGTATACCACTGTGTATATAGGCAATCTGCAGATGGCATTGCTAAGCAGCATTTCTCCGTCAGTTGACTGGCTTGTAAATGACCTAAAATAAGTGACCTAAAAATAAATTACCAGATAGGCAGGGATATGCTTAAAGTGAATTTTGGATATGCTCTCGTGTTTTATTACATGCTTGAAATTTAGACTGAGTTCATAGAAAGATTCATTACGGTTCATCAATCTCACAAGCAAACCCAAGTTGATTTGTGGTTTCATTTCACAGAAATACTTTACTTCTAATAGGCAGGAGAAAATTAAATGAGTTTTGGTCAGATATTTGGATTCCTTTGAATCTGAAAGTTGAGTCAAAAAGAATGTTGGGAAATGAGCCAGTTACAAAGCCATATGTACAAGGAAAAAAAGTCCATTTATCCAAATCTGGATAGTTTTATGCTGTAAACATAGCCTGAGTCACTCTGGTCTGCATTTTGCCCCACTGCACAAAGAAAAGATGAAATCTCAGCTTCAGTTGTTTATCTTGTTTTGGTTTTGTCAGCTCTAGATAGACATTTAAAATAATAGAAATATATATTTTTTGTAATGGATTAGTTTTCTACAATGACATGAGACATACCAGGTACTTCAGCAATAAACTCACCTTGATAACGAGTGAGTTTTCTATTTAGCTTCTGTAGAAAAAAAGATGCAGAGCTAAAACTGCAGCTTAAATTAAGAAAAGCAAGGCAAACTGCAGCACCATCATGTAGTGTCTAGAACATCAGAAAAAAAGTAATCTTAGATAGTATGAAAACCAATTGCATGTGTCCTAGAGCAGAGCCATTAGAAATTCAGTGGAAGACCGTTCAACCCTTTTTCTGCAGCTAAGAAAAGCTATCTTACTGTGGTCACTAAAGAGAGTGTTGCTTAGAAACTTTCACCTTTATTTTTCTATTTGCTAGCATTAATTTACAGTATAGCACAGTTAAGATGCAGCAGGAGCTTGAGGTTCAGTTCCTTAACAAGACTGGTATAACATATCTGCAACATCAGTGATACAGTAAATGACTAGAAATCCCAAAGGCAAGGTTACCAGTCCCAGTAACTAATTAAATCTTGAGAAATTAGTACAACAACCTGGGGAACATTTGCCACTATGCCCACACTGTAAACCTTCTTTCCTGGGGAAGTCCTTTGCAGGCTACATGCCACAGACATGTGGCACGGGAGCAGGCAATTGTGGCCGACCATTGCACCTGGACTCTCTCATGCTGCAGGAATCTCCAAATGGGAAGAGTAGGTGGCTTTGAACTCGTGCTTGCACCAGGGGGGCCTAAAGCAGCGAGCTCAGGACTCAGCTATTTGTTTTCATTTTCATATAATGATGTGTCTAGCTCTCATGGTTGCACAGAAAACTGTATCAACTCGAACCATATGTTAACTGAGGCAGCAATATGTTCTTAAATTGGCAGACAGCTCAAAATGACAGTTCAGCAAGATGTGAACTATTTTCAATCATCTCAATAGGGTGTTAACTCTAAAACCTAAACATTGCCTGTGTATATATTTTGTTAACCATTTCGCTACTAAATACTTTGAGCAAGATAGCTATTCTGTTCCTCCACACTTCTCCAAGACAAAAATGTCCCAACTTCTAATTTCAAAGCAACTCTACATAAATTACCTTATTTACATACTTGGCTCAATCATTTTGATCATCTTACAATCAACGCATTTATCCTTACACAATCATAAGGCAGTGAAGGGCTGTCATCTCCTTTTTTACAGATGGAGCAGAATGCAAAAACATGATAAAAAGGAAACAGATCACAGATCAGCTGAGCTGAAGCCCTTTGTCTGAATGAGTAGATAAGCCTTTCCTTTTACGCAGGAGTTATGTGGAGACAGTGGAAAATCCATCGAATTAAAGTAACAGAGGCCGAATACTTAAGGGTAGTACTATTCATATATGTAGCAGAACTAATTTTTGAAAGGTTGTGTGCAGTTCAAGTTAAATTAATTCAGATATTTCACTGAATGCCACAGACTTTCCAAGGATTTGCTCAAATGTAAGGCCAGTTTACCACAGAGCACAGAATCTTGTGTCCTTACCTCTAGGTGGTCAACATTATTAACACAGTGTCTTAGGCTTCAGGCTATAGCATATAATAAAATAAGTGGGAGATAAATGCAAATTTTAAAACTAACAAAAGTTGGTCAAATAAAGATCTGGATTAGTAGCACTTTTAAAAATCATACCTGCCTAAAACAATGCAGACCCCCCCCCCCCAAAAAAAAACCCCAACCCTTAAAAATGTATTTGTTTTACTGTCAAGTTCTTTTCTCACACTTTTTTCCTTAGTTTTGTTGCCAATCCAGCAAACAGGGGGCAGGCAGTGTAATTGAAACTGTTTTCCTGCCCAGCAAGTACTTCAGTTTTTGACTCACAGGAGTAAATGTATCCGAGCCAGGAATAGAAGTTGGCTATTTATTACTTAGGTGACAATATAGGTTACAAGAAAGTAGATACCATGATAAAGCTTCAGCCTGGCTGCGGCTACATGGGAAAAGGTGGCTATGTGTCCTGATACCAGCATAAGTCCCTTTCAAACAACTGAGTGCAAAAGCTTTATCTAGTTTGTGAAGTATTTTGTGATGAAAGGCACTCCACACATGTAAAATATTATTACTGCATTTGCAAAATGAAATTTCTAAGAGAAAAAGCACAGAACACGCCAACAACAATAAAGCAATCAATTGCAATAGGATGCAATAACTTGCAATAAATTGCTTTGTAGACAAGGATTAAATTGTTTCAGCACCAGCCACCCAATCCAACTTAACTAACAAAGAGAAAAAAGAAATGAGAAACATTTGCCTAAAAAGCTAATAACTGTCAGTGTGTTCAGAACACCAGCATGTCCTGCTACACCTAATACCTTTGTCAAGGTGGCCTATCTGGAACTACTCTTTCCCATTCCCTGCAGGCTTCAGTTGTAGTTTCCCCGCAGACTCTTGCTGCATTTGCCAACACTGGATCTCTGCTTGGGGTCTGAGTTTGAGACAATCCAGATCCACACACAGAGCCCCCTTATCCTGCCCCCCTTCAGTATCACTCATCGCAGCTTAAGCCTGTCTGGTTTGCACTGGCAGTGACCTGGATGTTGCACATGCTACAATGCAATACGAGAACAATACCAGCAGTAAGACTGCTCGTGCGATGTTGATTTTTCATAAAGATGTGCTTAACCTTCTCCCAACAACATTATTGTTATACTTTTTTTGTGTGCACTGATTCTACAAATCAGCATTACGTTACAATGAAAAAGCATTTTATTTTGGTTTAAATCCTTGCATTAGGCATTACCTTTGAACAAAGGCTTTAAGAGCTACGGTTTGCTATTCCACAAGATCTTTTAATAAATCAATTCCTAATAATTCCTTCTGTTATAACTTTCTCTCATTGGACTCAACGATCTTTTGAGGTCCCTTCCAACCCCTAACATCCTGTGATTCTTGTCTAGTTACATGCTATTTTAAGTGATGTCAAAATTGATCCTCACAACAAGAGAAATTCAAAAGAAGTCTGATTGTCCGCTTGTTCCATGGCATTTGCCTTGCAGTACATGCTCAGTGTTAGACTGGAAAATAACAACAAAAACATTTGTTAGCAGACTGGAGAGTTACCATTCATCTTCATTTCCATGGGACACATCAGTTACAGCCTGGGTTGTCCTACACAAAGCATCCAAAAATACTTTGGCTTGTTAAGTAACAACATGGCACTGCAATGCAAAGTGGTGACTAATCCACCCTTTGGGGGTGCAGTCATAGACAGACTCTACACTATGAAGCAAAATTGTTTGCATTTTAATGGCTGATTATTCTTCTGCATATGAGTGTTGAAGAAAATCTTATGTTCATATGGTGATATTTTCAAATGAACTCGAAGTATTTTATGATTAAGTTTACAAAGGAGCCTAAATCTATTTTTAACTAATTTAGGTCTTTAAGAAAAAAAACAAAACAAACAACAAACCATACACAGGCCTAAACCCATGAAGATATTAAACTGGCAAAAAAGAGAACCATCATGCCTTTCTCAGTTAAGGGCTAGCACCTAAGATCACTATAACTCGATTGTAAAGAAAAATAGATATCCAGAGGCTAAACATTGTGTTCTGCAAAGTACAGTAATGCTGGTCCCCACACACATCTCTATACTGGGAAGAAACAAGTCTCTGCTTCTCTTCCCTGACTATCTGGGCAAGAAGGTGTTGCACAGCCTCTGGTGGGACAAGCTTGAGCCCCATGATTCTCCATGGGGGACACATTCCCCCAGCTGTGGTGTGGCCTGGGTGCACTAGCTGAAATCAGGGCAACCAGGCACATCGCTGAGCACTGTGACCCCCACCGTAAGGGGGAACTAACAGAGGATTCTCAACACAGGCCATAGAGTGAGAGAGGAAGGTGCAAATAAATTAGGTAGCATTGGAGAGGTAGAGGAAAATCCTGTTTCTCTCCTGGACATTGAAAATGCACTCCAACAACATGAATAGTGTGCTGCTACTCTTCTGCCTACTTTTTGGAGCAAATGTGTCTATGACTGCCATGAGATGCCCAGTGAATTGCGAGCTGCCCACTCAGACACACACTATTACTCTCAAGGAATTTACAAACCACAAGAGACTAAGGAATGGCTTGGCCATCAAAGCCCCAGCACAGCCAAAACGGCACCCTCTGCTGACATGAGCAGCAGCGAAGTATTAAATGCATTTTATACATCTTCTCCTGCTCCTAAAAACTTGAGCCATGCTGATCTTGTCTGTAGAGTCTGGCACTAAGACATTTTAAAAATGCCTGTCCCAAGAGTCTAGATGTGTATCTGTAGAAATGAGGCCTGGATACCTAGCTGATTACTGCCTTCAGAGGGGTTTGGACTAGCATTGGAAAATCACCCCACTTCATTAGCTGCCCAAGTTGGGATTTGCAGCTGGAGTTTTCAATAGAACTTAGCACTACAACGGTGGCTGGATATTCAGAAGAGCTTAACTCCCATTAGGCAACGAATAGAAGCAGCCAGCATCTCAAAATGCTCTGTGTCCAGCAACTAACCCTACTCTTCATTGACTAAAGTATGGCTCCAATAAAATTGCCAAATTTACCTTAATTAGTATGTTTCCTTAATGCTCCATTACTCAAATTCAAAACCATTTGAAGTTTATTGCCTGTTCATGGCACCCTGAAGAGGGGTTTCATTTGCTGAGCTTTCGGCAGCTCACACTGTTCTCAGTGAAAGCTACTATACTGATTTATTTTTGAAAACACAATTCTGAAAAAAATTCATTTTAGGCTCATATTCTGAAAAATTTAACCTTCACGTGTGACATGGGTCAGAACATAATGCACTGAGGGGCTACTTTATTTCAATAGAACAGATTACATCTTAAGACACAGGTAGCCTCTCCTCCACCCCTTTCCCATGCAGTGGAAGGGACAAACTGACAGCCAGACATTCTTAGACAGCATTTTGCACACTTCAAGAACATCCATAAAATGATAGCACTGCAGTACAGATTCACAAATTACGAAGAGGTGTTATGATGTACTGCGCCCTCTGAAAGTAGATTTAGAACAGCACAACTTATATTTTACAGATTTTAGCTTTGAAAGGTCTTTTGAAATGTGGCTGGATAACTTGAATTTATTTTTTTTAACTACAACACCTCATTTTACTTTTTGCAAGCAAATTTCTACTGTGACACTGTATCTTTAAGAATTTAATTTCAAACAGAGCACAATCCAAAACAAAGTCCATCCCAGAAAACAAACAATGCTTATTTCCTGTATTCCTATAGAATGAAGATGTCAGTCTCACACAAAATGGCATTTGGTAAATAAATTTCCTCTTTTCAATCAAAATTTTAATTTTGATGCAGCCTGTGAAACAGCAGAAATATTTTTTCCTAAACAACTGTAAGAAGGACCAATTCAATAATACAAAAATAGTTGGGAATTGGATTCAGCACCTTTCATCACGAAATTCAGTTGCTTAAATAGAACCTGCTTAGTAGTGTAAAAATGACAACATTAGAACCTATTGTCAATCCAGCAGCTTCTAAATAGCATTTTGAAATGTTGATATGGTTTCTATGAGAATTAATTCCATTTTGCAGACACATCAATGACTGGTATCAACTCTTGCTGTTGAGTAGGAATTACTGGATATGACCCTGGGCCACAGAGGCTGTTCTTGACATCAGCAAGTAGAGCTGTCTCTACTGTTACTAATTCTCTTTTATCTATTCAATATTAAAGCTCATTTCAAGGCAGTTGTATCTTGCTTTTTATATTAATTAAACAATCTCATGAGAAACATGGTGAGGCAACTACTGGAACTTAATGAAGATTTGCAGTCAGATTGTTTGAGAAGCAATCAATAGTCCTTTGGTCACAAAAGTTTTAAATTATAAAATGGTACCAAAATGTTTTTTAACATCTCCCTAGTATTATATAGAATAAATTCCTAGTGACAATGCTTTTACTTCTAAAGAGTCTTTTCCATAGTATATGTGCTAGTTGTCCAAGCATTACATTTTTCAAACAGAATCTGCATTGCAGACACATTGCATGTGAATCAGGTTCAGACCACAAAAGCCCACATTACCTAACATTTTCCTGTAGTCAAAACCTATTTTTCTGATAGGCTAACTCTAAAAACTCTTAGATCAGGTTATCACAAAATAAGGCTACCTCTGTAACACTATTTTGTGAACCACAGATTTGTTTAAGGCTTCAAAAATGTGGGTTTTTTCTTCACCTTTTTCCCCCTTTCTGTTTTTCTATCTAAGCTACCAAAAGCAGTCTCAACTTAGGCTAGGTGTTAAACCATAAATTCTAAGAGTCTGAAAAACCATACAACTCAACTGAGAAATAGAAGGCTAATAGGATTCTGCTTCCATGAAACTTATTTTTCATTTTTAAACAATATATAAAGGAGAAGACAAAATTATACTTTAGCATTCCTTTACTTAAAAATATCAGCTGAGATTCAGCACTTTTCTAATCTTTAGCAAAGACACATAACTGAGGTCTTGCCGGATAAGCAAGAATGTCTTTGGACACATGCTAAAATTACCCTTATTCATATGAATTCAGCTTGAGAATGTCATCCAATGGTTATGCATTTATTTGAAGAAAAAATACTTTGGATAAATATATCAAAAAATAATTCTTGGTTTCATCTGAATTTCAAGGTTCAGAATCACCATGATTAACAGCAACTAGAAAAGGAAATACCAGTATTCTGGCAAGAAAGTCTATTCCAGCCCAGCTTTGGAGAAGAGCTGCAAAAAGGATATCTGTTTGGCTGTGATCTAAAGCCTCTATACTTAAAGACTCTTGTTCTGAGAAACTACTGAGTATTTCCAAAACTCAGAATTAAAGATCGATGTATCACCAGCTCAAAACTTTTCCGTGGCATGAAGAAACAAGATAAAGAAAAACAACACAGGACATGCCACAGTAGGAAGAATGTAGATGCAGCATTGATTATTTAAAGTATCAAAATTGCATCTTAAAAACCACTCGGTGTTCCTGTGGTATCTGTGACAGGCTGGTGTTTAAAAACTGAAGGGAGAAGAGACTGGTGAGCCAGGAAGAAAAACTGGACTTTGAATCTACGTTCCTAACTAATTTGTTTCAAATACTGCCACAGTCTTACATGTGAGAAATGACATTAAGGGCAAAGGGTGACGGTGCAGAGATAAAGCAACAAGAAGGTATTTAAAATACTTGCCAAGAAAAAAGCACTCATTTGATAAAAATTTAGACAGGAAGGATGCCAAAAACCAGGAGAGACACAACGGAGAGATTTGATGAGGTGATTGCTGCTGCAGTTGTCAGGCTTGTCAGTAGAAAGGGGATGCCAGATTTTAACTCAAAATAGTGTCAGCTTAGAAGTTGCCTCTTTTTTCACCACATGTTTCTAATTAAGATGACATTAGGAACTTACTTCTGGCAACTATAAATAAAACTGTTAGGGATTTGGTGTAAAGATTAGGTAGAAAGGTTTTTCAATATCTTAAATCAGAGAAAGAAAAAGAAACCTGTTACGAAGAGCAAAGCCTGAACAACTTGTGCAAATGCCACAATCCAACAATAACCTCAAGATGGTTTTGAATTTGAATAATGGAGCATTAAAAAAAGACATTTGTTAAGTGGAATTTGACAACTTTAGTGAAGCCATTTTTCTGTTTTACCTTGAACAACTTTTATGAGATGTTTTCCTGATTAACTGCATTACTTCAGAAAACTACAAAAATGAAGATCCTTTTACTGAAAAAAAAGTGGGACAGACTGAAGTTTAATTTTTTTTGGCTTTCACAGTTTTTGCAATCCCAGCCTTCAGTACTTCTGCATATTATTTTTAAAGATCCTATCTCTAGTTTATCCTTTGAAGAAATTTACTACATTGCATCTCATAAATGCATTTGCCTAAGTCTTAGGCATATTGAGAGACTACTGCATTAATCAAAGGAAGTCACACAAAACAAGTTACTAAAATGCTCTTTTATGTTCCTGTGATGCTTCTAGTACTAGAGCCAGCCTTTGGGATTGGAAGGGGCAACTGGAAAAGACAGGCTTTCAATTTACAGCCTGGATCTTTGGCTGGAGTTAGTCACAAGACTTGGCTGATTTACACAAGGCAAGAATCTGGAGCCATGTTTTTACTCTAATGAGGTCATAATTTAAAAAATAAATAAATTAAAATTTAAAATTTAACAGGCATTTCCAGGCTAACAAGAATGAAGCCCTTGGGGACCAATGAAGTCAATGAGGTTTATAAATCACAGGTTTATATTACAAGCATAGTAAATCTCTTCTATGTAAGAACTGAAAAGACATTGTCATATTATCTAAGCCTTTTCAAACTCAACATCCAGCCTGTATTGTATTTAATTACTGTATCTATTGAAGCTATACACATACCTACCCAACCCAAGGCTGTTAAACTTCTATTCAAAATCCTGTAAGCAAAATAAAAACTTTCAGCACTGCAAGAAAGAAATGTCTATTGTCACATAGTTTCATATTTTTCATGCAAGACATCCACATCTTCACTAAGCATAATTGATCTGACTGATGCAGACTTACTGGCAGACTGAAACCACACTGGAAGTGGCTAAAGGCTGGGGAACCATTCACATGAGGTATGGGGCCTTACACAGAGTAAGTGCAGAGTTCTACTCTGATTCTTCTCATGATGATTTAACAGCAGTAGAAACCTTTATTAGCACATGCTGGGAATGGCTGCTGCACAGAGTTTTCCCTTTATTGCTTGCTACTGTGAGGACATCATGTCCTTCTACCACCTTTCAGGTTAGCATATTACTTTGCTGCTGGAAATAGCAAGCAGAGACGGAAGCAAAGATTTGCCCATATCCTACTCCACTACATTCAAAGGAAGAAAGGGTATGTATCACAAATATCATGTTTCCTTCATTATGTCTGGAAATGAGATATGTGAAGGTAGTTTCAGAATGTAAGGAATCACCTGCAATCACCAAGCAAGCCCCAGGATAACCCTGAACGTTCTCAGGGTCAGAAGAGAATATATTCTGGTTGATGGCACAAACATAGACTCAAAAAATGCGACTGCATCTTTTTTCACATTTCCTTTTGCTAAAGAAGACATACGCACCATATAAAAGGAAACAACAATAGACACAACACCCAATGGAATAAGTGAAGGGAAAGCTTAACTACATCTTGTAACACACTATAAGGGACACCAGGTTACTACGCCATTACAGAAGCAGCAACAGTTTTGACAGAAAACCTACACTAGTCAGCCTGTCAGTGAAGACAAGCTTTTAGCTTTGGTGCTGTTCCATTTGAATGTGTCTAAACTGCTTTCAGAAGTTGAGCAGATTTCAAAATACTTAGAACGACACTGCATATGAAGGCACTGGACTTGGACTATCAGGATTTGAGCTAGCTGCTGCTGGGGAACTTTGAGAAGTGTGCTCATCTGAGACATCCCCTACCAAGCCCTTTCTTCAAAGATGTCAGATTTTTCCTATTGTTAAAACCAAGTGCTCTCATAGTTATTCCTGCACACACACCATGGACAAGAATGAACACACAGAAGAGACTATTCAATGATGTTTCATATTCAGGACAATATTGAATTTTACAATGTAGTGTTGTTGCCGAATCCATCAATCTCATAAGTCACAGCAAATGGCCATTAGTGAAAAGTCTGTGCCTATTTAGGATGCTAATCCCCATTTCAGTTTCTAACTGCTTTTGACACCCTTTGCTGAGGGTCACTACCATTACATCTGAGCTAGTGGCATAGACTGTGCAAGAACCATCACCTGCTCGACTACAAAGTCAGCTGACTGAATTTGCAAAATCTTCAACGGTGAGCTAAGCTAACCTCTTCCAGCTTAGCTGTGACCCAGTTTAACCTTCTGACTTTTCCCATAATTTCTATCACTGCAGACCAGCACAGATGTTTCTGTAGTGACCATCACACCACAGATTTAGCTTATATTGTCCAAGGAGATGCTGTGCCTAGATTTAGGAAAAAAAATCTGTTGTCATAGGCTGTCTCTTCACTAGACAGATATATCCATGTTTCCATAGACATATCACTATAAATAAATAAAGCAGGAAAGGTTCCCATTACAGCCCTTGTCATGGAAAGGTCAACAACTCAAATATAACATACCCCAGTGTGATATGAAATAACTCCCACCTGAAAGCAAGAAGGCATCTCACCACAGTGTAACACTACACCTGGGGTAGGTGTTACTTGCCGTAAGGAGTCAGTTTTTGCTATTTGCTGCAACATGTGTAGTACATAACATTATGCAAAGTAACATTAACCCTTAAGTACTTGGTTTTGGTCTTGTTTGCTTAATTCCACCACATATTTTATTTCCTTATTACTACATAATTAATTTATCTTCTTTCCTACCCGCAATTTAACTCATGTTTGTTGCATATATTCATATACCACATATTATTCTGTGAAAAGTCCAGTTTCCTATAAGCAATGCTCCAATTTTTCAGCATTTGCCACGCCTTCCTCAATCTCCAGATATTCCCTAATATCTAGCTGTAAATATTTAACAGCCCTTGTGCCATCATACTACAAACCAGTGTTCACCCCTTACCTCCGGCAAAACCCCCATAGCAATCTTTAAAGACACTAATGATGAAAAATTAGAGGCCTTACAGAATGAGAGAGCTGACCTTTGCCAGTGTGAACTGCCCATGCTTGAATGGTGTTCTGTGCACATTCAGCAAAACTTTTCAAGCCTGTACAGCTTTGGTAGATGGCCAATATTATCCCAGCATTGCTTTTCAGAATAAAATTGACAATCTTTAATCCTAATTTGAGTTCATTGCACAGCACAGTCATTTGGGATTGTGCCATTGTGCAGTAAATTGTACTCCTCCTAAGTATTTCTTTCTCTCATTTTTTCACTTACACTTGGATTTTTAAGGCCAAAACAGAGCAATCTTTTTCCTTTATAATCTAGCCTGTATAACGATGAACAGAAAAACAACTCATAGGAAAGACTAAAAAGGAACAAAGGATAGATGACTAATGTAATAAGGATTACTTACGGTCACTGTAAAAGCTATTCTTAGAAATGATGCCACATAACTCAATCCAGAACATTTCCTGGGTTGGAAATAAGCATTTAAATCTTACAAAAAAATATTTTAACTGGATGTGACTATAACTAAACCCAGCTACAATTAGAATTTGGAGAAAAACATTTACCATTGCCCAGATTAGTAAAATTATTTACAACCATGAGACCACAGTAAACACTTTAGAACAAAGATGTGTCAGTCATCCAGACCAGAAATATATTTTTGAAGATTACTCTTTTGAGTATGTTTTAGAACATGTAAGAAACATATTACTAGTTATCATGAACTCTTTGCTAAACTTTGCTGTATCTTGGCTCTCAGATGTAAAGTCAGAATTTCAGCCTGCTGTTACATTGCCAAACTTTATTTCATAGAATCATTTAGGTTGGAAAAGACCTTTAAAGATCACCAAGTCCAACTGTTAACCCAGCACTGCCAAGTCCACCAGTAAACCATGACCCTAAGCACCACATCTACATCTTTTAAATACCTCTATTTCCCTCAGCAGCCTCTTCCAATGATTGATAACCCGTATGGTGAATTTTTTTCCTAATATCCAGTATATACCTCACAGTATATAACCTGACACAACTTGAGGACATTTCCTCTTCTTCTACCACTTGTTACTTAGGAGAAGAGACCAACACCCACCCAGTTACAACCTCCCATCAGGTAGTTACAGAGAGCAATAAGGTCTCCCCCTCAATCTTGTTTTCTCCAGGCTAACCCATCTCCCGCTCCCTCAGCTGCTCCTGATAGAACTTGTCCTCTAGAACCTTCACCAACTTTGGTGCCTTTCTTTGGACACACTCCAGCACCTCAGAGGTTTTCTTGTAGTGTGGGGCTTAAAACCAAATACAGTTCTTGAGCTGTGTCTTAACCAGTGCTGTGCCTAGTGCAGCACACAAACACTTCCCTAGTCCTGCTGGCCACGCTATTTCTGACACAAGCCAGGATGTCATTGGCCTTCTTGTCCACCTGGGCACACTGCTGGCTCATGTTCAGTCAGCTGTTGACCAACACCCCCAGGTCCTTCTCTACCACCAGGAAGTTGTCCAGCCACTCTTCCCTAAGTCTGTAGTGTTACACGGGGTGGTTGTGAATCAGTTGCAGGACCCAGCACAGAGCTTTGTTGAATCTCATGCAATTGACCTCAGCCCATTTTTGCAGTCTTTTTAGGTTTTTACTACAAAACAGACTTCTGTACTTTTATAAAGTTTCTAAAATTATACTGTCACCTTTCATTTCTATTAGCAGAAGCAAAGCAAAGGAATCTTAAATTTAAAAAAGCCAACCAAACAAAAAATAAAGTCCAAGGAAACACTAAAAAAGGAGAAAAAAATCCAAACAAAAAACTCCACAAAAAACCCTTCCTAGAATAAAAAAAAAAAAAAGAAAAAAACAAAAAAGAGCATTTGCAAAATTAGAAAGTTCTTTCCAATTTCTGAATCTCTTGGTGGTAGTTGTATTTTTGTTTTTACATAAAGGCAGGGGAAGGAGGATTTGATAGGAAGTAGTGACTGGCTAAAAAACCCAACCTGTACCACATACAGTACTAGCAATTGTGGAGATTTATTCATATCAATTACTTATTCTGCAGATGCTACTAAAGAACCACAGCCCTCTTC
The DNA here is from genome assembly GCA_027925045.1 of Hypotaenidia okinawae. Classification (NCBI taxonomy): domain Eukaryota; kingdom Metazoa; phylum Chordata; class Aves; order Gruiformes; family Rallidae; genus Hypotaenidia; species Hypotaenidia okinawae. The sequence continues at coordinate 15,300,053 of BSDF01000008.1, forward strand.
ACATGTATATAGCCTGGAATAGAACAGGTTACTATAAAGGATGGAATCAAATATTTTTTCCTGAATTTTATACATAGGGTTGTGTCATATAAAAATTGTTCAAGGACGCTTAATATTAAGTTTTTCAGAAACCTAGGCAGACACATGTTCAGTTTTGCTTAATGATTACACTGCAGAAAACTTGCTATAGTAGGTTTAGGCTTAAAGTGACTGAAAGCCTAGAGAATCTAGAAAATTTAAAGCTGTGAGATACTAAGTTTCAACTGTCTTTTCCAGTTAAAGAGCTGGAGCTCATCAAGAGGAAGAAGTAGGAAACAGGTTCAAAACAAACAGAAAGAGATGGATCTTCACATACAAGTAGTAGAGCTGTGAAATTACTTGCCAGAAGCTGCTGGACATAGAAGCTTATATGAACTCCAAGGGAAACTGGAGATCCATTGCAGGCTACTAAACAAACTTAGCTGAAAAAGTCAAATGCTGTAAGGGGAAGTAAGGGGAAAAACACTACGGGGAAGTATCATATATACTTGCTCAACTCCTCTCCAGACATCTGCTTCTGGTCACACTTAGTAAATGTTGGGCCAGCTGGGCAGCTGGTCTGAGCCAAGGAGAGTATTCTGCACCTTCTCATTTTGAGAAGCATGTGATCACTGAGGTCCTTTACTCTTCGGCACCTTATTTCTTTTTTGCTTGATGTGAGTCCCCATTGTGCACAGGAGTGACATCACTTACAGTGCTTACTTTAATGCTTTTGAGAAAGCACTGAAATTATCGATCATATTTGGTGTCCAATTTTAACTCAAGAAATTACAACTAATTCTATTCTTTTGGAGACTATTCACATTTCTGTTTTCATTTATTTTCACTAGTGAGTATCATATATCAGTTGTGAAAAAATTAAAAGCTCAATTCCCCAGAATTATGTTTGCAAAGCAACCTCCCATTATACCAACCTCACTGGCATGCTTTCATTTGCAGAAACGCCAAGGTAGTAAGTAAGTAGTCATATTTCTGCATAGGTTCTAATTATTTTCCAATGTTTTCTCTGAGGTTGTATTTGGAGTGACCATTTTACAGGCAAATATGATACAGATACATTGCCATGATAAAGATAAATATCAATACCTCAAATAAAAGTGGAGATGACAGCTCTGCTGAACACAAAGGCAATATACCCTCCACAGCTGGAAGAGTGACAGACACTTCTGACTTTCCACCCACTGCAAAAATCTATAGTGACCTCCTAGTCCTATACGAATCTGTAGGATGCCACAAAGAAATACCAGATTACAACTGCCACAGCTGTTCAAAGTTGATAGAACATTTAATAGATTATTAATGTGTATGCTCTGTTTAATTTTCTGCCCTGCTGGCACTAATATTTAATCAGACTTTGGATATATTCTTTTCTATTAATTGAGTTTACAAAACCTTGATAATCATGTGCAGCTGACAGAAGAAATTACTTTTTTTTTCCCCTAGTCATCCCTGTTCCTTATGCTATAGATTTTTTAAACAGGAACATGTTTCCAAAAGGAAATCATAGGCATTTAATAGGTTTACTGTTCCAGCCAATATACTCCCTCTAGACTTCAATATTTTCAAACAGCATTTATTTATCAGCATTAAAATTCCCCCACCACATTTTGCCCTATACTGTTTTCTTTACTTAACAGCTGAGTGATAATTTCAGACAGGGCCTATCACTTAAGGTTTATTTTTTGAACCCTCCTTTTTTCAATTGCTCTAGCCTTTCAATTTCTTCTCTTTAAAACAATTACTAAATTGTAACTTTCTAGAAAGTTTTTGACTGAGCTTATCAAAACTAAAGAATTGGAAATGTAATAGAAAGCAAATAGGTGCATTTTAAAATTATTTTTAAAAACACACATTTCATTGGAAATATTTTTAAGGATGCCAGAAACTCAGACAGAAATTGCTGCCACTATGTTGTATGACAACATCAACTCTCAATGCTTTCTTTTCAAGGCATTTTTTCTAGCTATACTATTCCTTACATTAAGTATATTTTCCTTCACTTGTGTAAGTCCTTAATGTGATTAAAAACTAATAAAAGCAACTAAACTAAACCATCTAATTACAACATTCCCTTGGATCATCCATCACATGGGAAACCTTGTATTCACATTATTAAGTGCTACCTTTCCTTACAAGCAGGATTTAGCCCCTTTTATCTCTTAGTGCCTTGAATATACCCAGCATGAACCAGGCAGAACCAGTTTGATTTTAAGTATACAGTGACTTAAAAAACTCAGTCCTGCAGGGGTCAGCAGTTAGTAATGAAGGGTAAATTTCAAAATTAACCACAGAATGATTTAAAAGGCATTTGTTCCTGAATGTTCTTCCTCCTCTTACTCAAATAAAATAGATTAAGGAGGAAATTAAATTCTTCAAGAAATAAATTTTGACTGAAGTGAGAAATCACACTAAGAAGCTAATTTAAGAAAGATGAAATTAATTTTGGTGACATTTATTCTATTTAGCAAAAATGGCGACAAAACATATAGTAGCTCTGTTACCATGAGATAAGAGGTTAGTAATTTAAGGCTGGGCATAGCTACAGTCTACAACGATTTAATCCTTCTGGTACAACATCCCTTGTGACCTATCATTAAAGGTTTAGAGTATAACTGACAATTATTATTAGCTGGTAATTGGATTCTGGAGATTCAGTATAAAGTTAGGATAATTTAAATGACTGTTGACATTGGAAAGATTATGTAAACGCTCTGAATCAGCTGTATTTATCAATTTATTTTGTTGGTTAAAAACCCCCTAGCTTATCACTATCGTCTGAAGCAGAACACAAAGTGTGCAAGATAACTATGTATTCTTTTTCAAATGAATAAATAAAAGCAAAGAAATAGTAAGAAACTCTTCCTTAGAGAAAATGTAACCCATATTTAATTGGTAACCTCAATTAAAGTACATGAAAATAAATTTTTATAAAGGAGTTATTCTTAAAACAGAAATTACCACGTGTCAAAAAATACATGGTATACCTAGAGAAAGTGAAAATAGTATGGTAAATTATTTTATTATATGAATTTTTAATTATCTATCCTTAGGATAGTTAATTTCTATTATTAGCTACTAATAAAATTGAAAACACAAATTTTTACAAATTTATAGGGAATTAAAAATGGTTTCCCTTTTGGCTTCAACATTCTCATTTCTGTAATGGTAGCATGTATGTATACATACCAGTCCTACCTATAACTGTTCATTTGAAAAATCAAGATTTTTTTCAGGGCCAACCACATTTTCTGTGTTTGGTTCAAAAACATGGTAGCATCTAAGGCTTGCTTTCATGCATCAGCACACTGCATGTGAGCCAAAACCATTAAGCCACACTGATGTTTGATTATCCATGATTCTTTAATGCCTATATTGTTAAATGGACACTTACATATTAAGTGTTAAATGGCATCATTTTGGAAACATACTTATTCGTATCTGATACTGAAATAATAAAACCCATCCTCAGAACTTGAGAATTTCTCTTTTCCTGATGTACCCCTTCCCAGGACATGTTTTCCCCCGTTCTGTTAGTATTACCAGTGCTCTTTGTTTCCTACATGAATGTTACAGTAGGCCAAAATCTCTGGATACCATAAATCATACCTCTCCTCCAAGCAGCAAGTACATCATCTAAGAAGTACACTCAATAAAACTTTCACAACTTCAGGATCCAAAGTCCATTTCAGAACATCAAGGAGCACAAGTGAAATGCATGAATTCACAGTGCAAAAACCAGAACTATTCCTTTAGTGGGTATAAAAGAACAAGCACTGGGTCTGGTAGAGTAGGTTACAGTGATGTCCATTAAAAGGTTGGAATTCACAGCTATTGCATAAAGGTGTATGACACATCACAAAACCTTTCACAATGGTCACAAAGCATCTTACACAATCAGATCTTGGATTTTTGTAGGTACAAATTACAACAAAATTGAAGGAAGCAGATGTGGCATCACCCAGATGGAGGGCAAGACATGTTGCCTGTCAACTGCCAGATGGAGGGAATATAAAAAGAAAGTATCAGACTGATTTAAGCTATCATCTGTTTCGGACAAAAATCTCATGTCTTGCTTAGGAAGAGGAGGCTAGAAAAGGCCTCATTTCAGCATGCAGCCACAGAAGGAAGCCATATGAGTTGTGTACTAAATTGATATAACACAACCATTTTATGGATATCCTTGATGACCTCATGCTTTTGATATGTACATTAAAGAACCTTGTTGGGGGGAGGGGAAAGGAAAAAAAAAAGAACAGAGGAATAATGTGATAATAGTAGTAGGTGGTTGAAGGATCACACATTTCCATACTCAAATAAAGAAGGCAGTCAAACAAACTCAGCACAGAGTTTCAACATTAAAAATGGAATAATTGTAAAATCAACAGATAAACTGTAAATGTAATCTGTACCATTACAAATTTAAAGCAGGAATATTCACACTAATACCAAATTCCTATAATGTGTAACAAAAAAAAAGATAGCAAGAGTAAATAATACCTTGACTGAAAACATCTAAATCTGAGACAACTCAAAAACATGGAGAGGTTAGTATACAGATAGCAACGGTCAGTAAACGTAGAACTGCTTTGGCAGGGGGTTGGACCCGATGATCTCTCGAGGTCCCTTCCAACCCCTACAATTCTATGATTCTATGAACTAGTAAAAGGTTTTTCGGAGCCTAATGCTCTACCTTCTTCACATACATAGAAGCAGATCACTGGAAGAGCAGCACCCCAGAGGATCTAGCAAATTGCCTGTAGAGGGTTAGGGAAGATACTGAAATTTCCTATCTTAAAGGGCTGTCTGTTATAACATGGCTAATGGCATATGCAGCATTGGATTCCTGTAGCTTTTATACATTCTGTTAGACATCCAAAAAGCTTTTTCTACCTTCATCTCTGTTTGGCTAACAGATGGTTCCCTTGGATATTTCAACTGTTATTGTTACTTCAGTATGGTTCTTGCAAGAGCCACTTGAGAGAACCCACTAGAAACTTCAGGTTGTATGGAAGCAGGCTAGTGTAATTACTGAATTTATAAATAACACCACAAGTGAATCATTTGTACTTTGCAGAGTGCAGTGTCTACACATTATGTTTCCTGATCCAAGTAAAGATGCTGCCTTCACAGTTCCACACACTTTTGGTAAATGACTATCCTACAGGTCCTTGTTCTCTTTCTGATTTATACAGACAGGTGACAACAGCTACACAACATGCCAGGGAATCTTCAAGGTACTTTCACTGTTGGGATCTGGGACTCACCTTCCTGTTTGTTTGTTTGTTTCTGTTTGCCTAATTCAACACCGCTACCACCTTTTATCTTTTAGTGGGCCTTTATTCCATACCATACATCTTCAAACTATAAAACTGTCTTTGCAGCTATTTGAACCCCTGAATTCAAACAAAAGATGGTTAGGGTTTTGAGGTTTTTTTCCCTAGCAGGTGATGTGCAGGTTTACAGATATGAACACCTGGACATCACTGCTACTCACTGGCTTAAGGTCTATATTAATTTCATAAATTCCAGTTAGCAAGCATTAAATCACCATGGTCTTCAGTTACTGTCAAAAGCAACCAGACACTAAATGAGAACAGTTAATTAGCCCAGATTAGTCATTCTGTGACTTCCCACAAACTAACCTAGTCTATATAATTTAGCCATTTATAATTATGCAGACAGTTAACTGTATTTTCTGCACTTAACAGAAAGGACATGCTCTTAACTGGGGGGGGGGGGGGAGGGGAAGAGAGGTAGAACTGCAGTTCTCTTACAACTCGTGCTGTTATCAGTAGTGCATAAAACTTCCACGAGACCAGACGTATCCTCTGCCAATTCATCCTTACAAATCTGCTTTAAAATTTGGAATGTGGTCAGTAATAACAGAAGCCTCTATACCTATAACATGCAGGGATATCTGCACCTTGAGATGAAACTAAAGCTTTTACTGCTCTGCCCTCATGTGCTTGGTGGCATATCCTAGGAGTCAGTAGTTTGGCACTCAGAGGGAAAGGTTTCAAGGGAACACATATGTAAAACTTAGAGACAGAAAAATATCTACCCAGGCTATCAGTCCTGCCTTTTCATTTATCTTGCTTTTCTTCCATTCTCATTGTAATCTTATTTCACTAATGCAGGATTTCCCTCCAAATCTGTACAGATTCTTCAGAGTCCTGAAATGTTAATATCATCCCTCCTTTGTTTCCTTCACTCCTCCTGTATAGATAACTTTACACATCTCCAAGAAACTTTAAAATTTGGCACTGATTTTCTTCCCTCCTGATATGAACGTACAACATTCAGATGCCTTATCAGCAGCACTCTTTACTGTGTAAGGAGAACACAGATATCATTACCAACACCAAACAATATGGATTCTTTTGCTTTCTCTTTAGGAAACGATATGTGTCCTGTGATCTCCTTTAAAGTCTCTATTGGCTTAAGAAAATCAGGAGTTCAGGAGTAGAATTTAAGTCTTCATAAATCATCAGCAGTCTTAAATCCCATTTTTTCCCCATCTGAAGTGTGCTAAACATAACTGCAGAAACTAAGAAACACACACTGGGACACTAGTAAATCAATCTTAAGAGACTCTTTTAAGACTTCTTGAACTAATGTCTCTTACGTTTTATATATTGCTACTCTGTTTGTAACCTCCACCAGGCATAAGAAAGTAGACATTTTTAGGGTTATTAAGCACAACATTTTCACAGCAGATCAGCATTAAGTTATTTGGCTGGGGCACAGGTGTTTGTTTAATTATATAACAGTTGGGAAATTCACTACACTCTCTGACCTCCGGATCACACTCCTACTTGTGTGGTTTTGTAGGCTCATGTAAAGGAACAACACAAGGACACATGTTGTCTCTGGCTTGATTAAGTGTTTTCTTATGTTGCCTTTTATTATGTTCTCACTGTTTCTGGGCGGGATCAGTAGTTTCTGTATTAGAAGTTGGTGACTCCAAGGTGGGAAGTTGTGCTGGCTACGAACAAAGACTTGTAAGATTCAGGTGTATTTTATGCTGATTAGTTGAACAAGATGCAGAAAAATGCTGCCTGGATAAATTTATATATTACATCAACAGCTGAAAGCATAATGATGGAACAGTTCCCACAGTATTTTGATACTCAAGTGCTACGGTACAGCTTCAGCTGCTTTGCAGACATGTATTGAGATGGGAAGTACTCGTTCTCAAAATACTCTAAACAGGAGTTATGCTGTGATAGCTATTTTCATGCATCACTAAACCCTGATCAGATGTCTCTTGAGGGCTAGGGAAAACCAAGGCTTTGGAGTCAGTTCTCAGTCCTATTACTGATGCTCTTTTTATCAATTCACTCTGTTATGAGGCTAGATAAAAACAAGTTAATAAGGATTAATTCAGTGCAATTTGCAGTCTTAGAAATGTTTCGAAAAACATATTAGATAACATGTAAAATTTCATATAAACCTCCTTAAAAAATCCCCAAAACAGATCACTTGCTCACATCTGAAGAAGCTGAGCTAAAGCCCAGAAAAAAGCAAGCAAATGGAGACCTTGCCAATGGGCAGGCAACCGATTAGCTAGATGCAATGAGATATTCCTTAATGAGTTGCTGATATAGTTGTATAGGTTCGTGTACAATGAAGCAACATTTGGCAGAATTCAAGAAGCCTTTCTAACCCTCCCCAAGGTGGTATTTTTCTCCTTTTGAACTTCAGCATACACAGCGTAGAAGGTCTGCACTTCAGACACTTTAGGCCAGACAAGGCCGGCTAAGGGATGAAATCAGAAATAAAATGTCACCATTAGGGTTGTGCAAACCTGACAGTAATGGTGACCCTTGGGAAGAAATCTCACATTTTAATGAGAGCTCACAACAACGAAAAGGTTCAGGCTACAGATGTCACCAAGTAAACTGTTCTTTCTCAGTATTGTTGCAGTTCTACTGAGAGGGCCAGGTCCGGCAGAAAATGGCTGCTGGAATCTTCTGCAGGCCTGCTTATAGCGCCTCTGGGAATCACATATAGGAGACAAAGACTCCAACCAGAACTTGGAGTGCCAGGAAAGACCGCGAAGTTTGGCCCATTAAGGGCATTGTGATGTATATTTGCTTGTGAATGTAAGCAGTTGACAGACATAAAAGGCCGGGAAGGCTGGGGGAGGAGTAGGCGCGCCCAGGTACCCAGGCGAGTTTGCCCCTGCAGCCCGAGCAGAAGCACCTGGAGTAGCCGGAGGAAAGGACCCATGGAGGAGGCAGAGACCCGACCTGCCCGGTGGAGAGGCTCGGCTCCACGCTGCATGGAGCCGGGGGAGACATAGAGAAGATGCCGTGACTTACGGTGGGATGAGCCCCTGCCAGCACAAGCGACCTACAGAGATGAATGAAACAGGTTTGCTGGAGGAGGCCTATAGCCCCGTGGAGGACTGGGACTGAGAGACACTGTGATTTGTTGCTGCCTGCCAGAGCAGAGATGAAGCCCGGTGGGAAGAGATTTGCCTTGGAGAAAGTTCGTGGAGGACTGGCTCTTGTGGGTGAGATCCTACGGTGCAGCAGGGGGAGGCTGTGTGGAATGGATGCCCCCATCCCGGCCGAGAAGGAAACCATCTTGCAAGGGACTGACTGAAGCCCCCATCTCCTAGTCCCTGCCCCCCTGTCCTGTGCTGCGAGCAGGAGAGGGGAAGAAGGGAGCAAAATCATGGCTGAAAGGGAAGTCTGCTTTAGAATGGAGGGGTGGGGGGAAGGTGTTACTAAGACCCCCATTTTCCCCAGTCCCTGCCCCTCCTGGGCTGCGACCGGGAGGGAAGAAGGGAGCAAACTTCTAACTAAAGCCTGCTAAGGAGGGAGTGGGGGGGAAAAGTGTTTGCCTGGTTTGCATTTGTTTCAAGATTGTTGGTTGCACTCCTGACTCTGGTTCTTTTTCACTGTTTTCTCTTTAGCGTGGTGTAATAAATTAGATAACTTTTCTCTTCTGCTCTCTATGTTGAGTCTGTTTTGCCCGCGTCATTAACGAGTTTGTCTCTTGAGCCGCCCAGTTATGTTTTTTTCTCCCCTGTCCAACTAAGAAGGGGAGTAACAGACTGATTTTGGTGGGCGTCTGGCCTTTGGCCAGGGCTCAAACCATCACAAGTATCTAGTTAAAAATCAGCACCAAAAAAGAATTACTGCACCTCAAGTCAGGACAGCCTTATATATTCTAGTGCTAAGAGCTGTCCTGTCCCCCCGTCGTGTGTTTTCCCCCCATCCCACAATTTGAAATGCCTAGCAAAGATGTCCATTAAGAGTCTGTTTCAATACCATTATGCAATAACACCAAAACAAGTAGAGCATAACAATGAGAGGAAAGATTTGATGAGCAAAAAAGTTACTGAGCCTTCCTGAGGCAGATACAATGTAAAACTGCACCTTAATTGTGAGAGAGGCAGCAGAAACATGCTCTATGAATGTTCCTTCTAATGTTTTACAATAGACAAAACCACGTAATGCCTTTATTAAACAGCATGAAATCTATTTAACGCTTCTTTGGACGCAGTAATTAGGTTTTGTATTGTGGGACAGAGTGATACAGTACTAAGGGCAAAATGCTTCACTTCAAGTTCCATGCTACTCCTGCTCACACAACACGATGTAAGTCAGTACATTTTGTGAGAGACAGTAATGAGCTTTTTACTACTATTTTGGTCTCAATATTAAAACTCATATACTCATTTTAATATTAGGAACAAAATATTGACTTGCAGGAACTTAACAGTCAGTGGAATCTCTGAAAAGTGTGTAGCACATGCTCAGTTTTACATCTTCTCGAACTCACTGCATTCCATGAGTGCACCTGAGGTTAAAAACTTTCATACCAGTTTGAAGGTTGCAGCTCCACTGTCACCTAAGTGAAGGTTTGAGATAGCAACAAAATGAAATTCAAAGTCTTTTAAAATGTTTTTATTATTTTGCCTGCCAAGTAAATACAAAATGGGAAGTTCAGAAATGCTGAATTTAATGTATGTTAAATAAATAAATTGTCCTAAGACAAAGTAACAACCATTGCTGTGCTGATTTAGGTGACAAACCAGTTGTGTTCCATATTCAATACACTAAAGATTAAGTGCAGAATGAAGATGTTTTAAAAGTGAGTCTTCAAGTAAAGACAAACAAGGTTGGGAAGTTGCAACTTTCACATATTTCATGAATTTGAAGCAGCTGCCTTGAAGTGTGGGAATATATACTGCAAGCTGCTGCGAGTTGTTAGAGAAAGGGAGGTGGCAGAACTGGCCCAGAATCATATAGACATTAAATTCTGCCCAGGCAGGTGAGCCTGTGCACACACACAAAACACACCCCAATTAAGATCAGTCTCCTTTAAGAATTCAGTCCCAATGGAGATTAAAAGTCCCTTGAAATACAAACTAAATTGCAAAGCCACAAGTGCAGCCAATAGTAACGTTACGAACAGTGACACACATTCCTGGTGACTCTTTGTAGAATGCACCTAGCAGAGATTGTGGGTTCATATTCAGAGCTGACTACATTGGTTTACAGCTATCTAAGTTCCCATTATCGCCAAATACACGTTTCACGTGTTTCTAAACACAGCTATACTACATGGGAAAAAGAACATCTCGAGTTTCCTCAGGTTTTGAATGGTTTGCGTTTTTTTGTTGTTTGCTTGGGTTTATTTGGGGAGGGGGCGTGTTCTGAAAACAGCAGCACTATTAGCAAATGAATATTATGAAATCTGAGAAAAGTATCAATAAATCATTCTGTGCATAGAAAAATCAATAAGCTCTTTCATATTCATCTAAATGTTTACATGTATGTAAAGAACACAGTGGATTCTCAAGACTGATAGGTCTAGAAACATAAACAGTACTGAATATTAGATAATACAACTTTGGCTCCTAAGATTTATTTTAGCAGTCTAAACTTTAACCTAGAACTCAATAAAATCTACATTATCTTCTTATAACCCTTTCCTGACATTCAGGTTTCAAGCTTGTCCTGAACATAGCCTGGGTGTTGGATGTGAACAAAAATCCTTTTTGGAAATGAGCTTAAAAAATAAAGGGTAGGCTGGTCAATCATGCAAAATCCCCCCCATTTTGTCATCCATTGTTATACGAAGTACCCAAATCCCCCTGTGTTTTGCAAGGAATTATCAAGGCCCAAATAAAGCACCCTAACCTTGTTTCAACTATATTGCACTAGCTCTCCTGCAAAAAAGGAGAAAAAGGTTGAATCCACAAGTTACTTGCTAAAATCATCCAAAGCCTAGTGGAAAAACATGTAACTATCCATAATGAGAGAAGAACATTGGGTTAAGAATAAAACATGTAAGTCTGGCTTAGAAAGCAAGTGAAATTGTAGTGAACACAGCTCATAAGACTCATCCTGGCACCACTGGCAGTACAGGTAACAAGCTAGAGCAATGACAGCTCCCGGTTCTTGGCCAGGCATTTACTGGAAGTGACAGGCTTCCACTTTCATTTCCCAGTATCTTACTGTGTACCACTCAAAACAGGATCCCGACCCAGCTGTGCTCTGCTGATACATCCTAAACAGATAATATTCTTCCCTTTCCAGTCCTTTAATTGCCACTAAAATCATGCCTACTCCTACAGTCCTGCATTTCTCAATTTGTAGGTACATCCCTACAATGAAAAATTTTATCACATCACTCTACCTAGCCTGCCCCCACACCTTTTCTACAATACATACCCAAACTAAGACACTGATCCCCTCTGTCACCTACAGCACATAGCTCTCAGCAATTTCTTGCCCCCTGTGCTCTGCCCTGAGCTGGAAGTGGGGATCCCAGCACCCTCTAAGCTCCTATTTCAGACACTCTAGGGCACAGTACAACAGGCTAGGGAGGCAGAAGTAATGCCTGGGCTCTTCATCCTCTCTGAGGTAAAAGCCCTCACTGGTGGCTCCCTCACATTGAAAAGGAGTGCCACCACAGGTGATATTACCAACCCAACAATAACAATCTCCACCAACTTAAGCACCTCCACACTTGCAAGTCTATGATTACTATGGTGCTAACTGACTTTATGGATAAGGGCTTCTACAGCTGCAATTAAGTAATCACAGACATAATCATGAGCTGTCAGACTCTGTCCAACATGTGAACAAACACTTTCAAACATTCATAACCTCAGTCTGGAGGCTTTATGCCTGGACCATTCTACTCCGGCATATTTGCCAGAGACTTCTGGAAGGAAAAATTAGAACAAGAAATCAGGCCAAGCAGCACTCTAACACACAACTCCTTGTCATCACTCCATTGCCTCTTTACATCCATACCAGGGTGTGCTGGTTTTGGCTGAGACAGTGTTAATTTTCTTCATAGCAGCAGCTAGTACAGGCTATGTTTTGGATTTGTGCTGAAAACAGTGTTGTGTCAACAATACAGGTATGTTTTAGTTACTGCTGAGCAGTGCTCACACAGAGCCAAGGCCTTTTCTGCTTTTGATCCCACCAGTGAGTAGGTTTGGGGTGCACAAGGAGGTGGGAGAGGACATGTCTGAGACAGCTGATCATATTCCATATTATATAATGTCATGTTCAGCATATAAAGGTGGGGGAAGAACAAAGGTGGGGACATTCAGAGTGATGGTGTCTTCACAAGTCACCATTATACAAGATTCTGCCCTGCTTTCCTGGAGATGGCTGAACACCTGCCTACCCATGGGAAGTGGGGAATGAATTCCTTGCTTTGCTTTGCTTGCACACACAGCTTTTGCTTTCCCTATTAAACTGCCTTTATCTCAACCCACAAATTTTCTCACTTTTACCCTCCTGATTATCTCCCCCATCCCTCCGGAGCATGGAAAGAGTGAGCTGTGTGGTGCTTAGTTGCCAGCTGGGGTTAAACCACAGCACAGGCAGGAGAGTTATGCCTACACAAGAGGAAAATGTGAACTAGTCCCATCACAAAACTACTTTAGAAATGACAAGAATGAAGAGAGACTCTGAAAAGGGTGAAAAAATCCACTTCTTACAGTGTCAGAATTCCAAAATCCCACAAGGTACTAGGCAAACATCTCCAGCTGAACATCTCAGCTACAGCAACAGATCCAAGAGGAGAGAAAAATATAATTGAACTCAACAAAAAAAGCTCTTAAAAATACAAAGCGTCATTACTGAGAAGAGCTATTACAGGAACTGTGCGTTTCTTTTGCTCAATCTCAAATCATATCTCATTATGATTCATTTGCAACTGTAACACAAACTGCATTGAAAAGTCATTCCACTAATAAAAATGCCTTTTTTAATCAGGCTTATTTTCCTTTTATGTATTATGAAAAAATATATAATAAAATATTAGAAGTTTTATATAAGATGGCTAAAACACAAACACTGATCACTACATCAACAATTTTTATTATTGAACTGTTATTGGAATTTTCCTTATTCTTATCGATCCATCCAAATCAGCCTGACTGAGAGCAGATCTTTTTTTCTCATCATGTTAAGATGCTCTACAATTGCTTTAGCAGTTACACTGTAAGATCTTGAGGAATTACACCTGTCCTATTCAAAGCATCATGAGTTAAAAACTTAGCTTTGATTTCCATGAAATAACTTTTCCAGGAATAGTTGTCTATGTTGGAAAGTTTTCTTTTCCAGAGCTTGGTTTTTTGGCCTAAATTAAAGTATGGCAATTGTAATTACCCCATACATCTATCCCCCTGTCCCAAGAACTGGGGGAAGGGGTGTGTGAATGGGGCAGGGGGAAGTACTTGAAATACCAATACAGAAAACATGGCGAAGAAACAAGTTGTGGTATTTCTCATAAAGTGGAATTTCTTGATGAGTAACCCACCATTCAACCATAGACGCCACTTTTTTCTGGGAAGGAAGCTGTTCTGATTTTGTCAATTCCTGTCTAGTTTAGTGCTCCTCATTAAACCTCAACTTCTTCAGTCACATTGTAGAAAGGAACTGCTCACTCTCATTAGAAATTAAATGCTTCAGGACTAAAGTTTTTGGACTGTGAACCCAAAAGCTCAAGACTCAGTAACCAAATAAAAGAAACTCCAAGTGCAAGAGGTTTTAGCTCTCAGGAATTCACAGCCACAAATTTCAAGAGTCTGACTAAAATGTTTCGAAGATCTCTGTTAGCAAACTGTTTTGTCAACCCTGATGGAACCTCCCATTCCCCTACAGTCTGTAGTAATCCTAGGTAAAAAGCAACAGCATTGTCAAAATGGTAAGTACAGAACAATAATCAAGTCATATTAAACTTCTAACTATCCAGCTAAATTAAGTGGCATGCACAAACAAAAAAGTCTAGAATGTTTTCTTAGATTACTTTATTTGCTCCTATCTCTATTTCCAAACAACAAATATGTAGGAACATTTCAAAAACAGTTTAAATCACAGATACTTGATACCTTTATAAAGGCTTACACTTTATAGTAATTACCTTGTATTATCTAAACTGATATAAACACGTGCTTAAATTTTATCTAAACAGCAGCTTTTAAGAAAGTATTTCAAAATAGCTCTCAATCCTCTGAGCAACTGAGCTGGGCTGCTGCACAGGAAAGACATGGCACAGAGAGCTTTTATTCTGCTCCTGCAGAAGCTGTCAGAACATAAGTATTTTCCATGTTGTTTCTCTAGCATCTGTTCCTCTAGGAACCTTAAATCAATTGTGAATTGTCAGAGTCCAGCAAAATTCTACCTTGCCTCCCTTCCTCAACCTCCCCCCTTTCCTTCTGCTATTAGAAAGCCATGGCAGAAGAATCCTGCTGCCCTCAACATTGACCCCAGGCACTTCATATCAACAAGTGTCCCCATAAAAAGCATTCTCCACTGGCACTTTACAGAAAGGATTCAGCTTCTTTTAACAACTGGAGTTATTGGGGAAGGAAGGCCCTCTTTGTTTTAACCAATTAAAAAACCTAAGAGGGAACCTCGTATGGAGTAATCCAGTATCTCCCTCTAAAAATTTTCCATTCAAAACCTCCTTGCCCATCTCCTGCACATGCATGTAATTTATTTCCCTTGTTTTTTTAACTTCAGCCTACCTGGCACAAACTACAAGAGCGCAATGTATTTTCACATCACTAGAAGATAGGATAAAGAAATCTACACCTAACTTACAGTGTTGGAGGGATATTGCACTAAATTTTTCCTGGCCTGTTTAGAAGGTGATTTGACTGAAGAGATGAACTGTAAGAAGTCCCAAAGCCAGAACCATAACAACAAGAAAGATACCAAAAGTGCCCCAAAACAAGGGAAAAGATGAAAGATTCAACTTGCCAAAAAAAAAAAAAAAAAAAAATTAGTCCAGCTGGATAGAGACTCAATTAACTAATACATAGTACAGACACACTTGCCTAATTGAAATATATGTTCCATCATCACCACTTCTAGCCAAACAGCTAGAACACATAACTCAGTGGCTAAGATTAAGGGTGTGCATACATGCTTAGGAGATTTCCCTCAATCCCAAACACAACCAGCATTCATGCTAACATGCCAAATTTGTGCTAACATCTGACATCTTAATATGTACTATGTCTCCCACAAAGTCACGTGCAGCACATTAATAGAAAGAGAGTAACTAACCACTGAGAGGCAACAGTTGCCTTAAATCACCTCAAAGCTGGATAGGTAAAGCTAGCAGTTAAGCGCTGAACTTGCTGTCCACATTTCACGAAGCCAGCTGTTAGTATTAGTTCTAGAGTACTGATCTACTCTCTCCACTGGAATCCTTCATGCATGCTGTACTTCAGCCTACATAGCCACCAAAGAGTTGACATACTCTTACAAGGTATTTTAGACCTTCACTGGGTTGCCTTTGTAAAGGTTTCCTGAAAGCCCCGAGCCCAACACTGCTGGCTCCAAGAAATATATCAGAAGTGATAAAGGATTAACAGTACCATATGACACTGATAGGCTACTAATCATAAAATCAGCCCATGTACTGTCCTGTAGAACATATCTTTTCACCAACAGACCCTGTCAGTTTGACACCTATGACCAAATGCAGCCTGAACTCCTTAAACATTTTTAGTACAGACACACTTGTACAGCAGCACACAACTCACAAACACTCACACAAACTACTGACCTGCTCACACCTGAGCATCTCCCCATTGTTTTAAACACCAAAATCTTTGCACATCCACCCACTCACTTGAATGCAAACTATTTTGTAACCCACGCGAGGGTTTCATGACAGTACACATCACAGCTAGGCATGAGGCTTTGCAGGATGTGTCTTCCAGGCTACACATGCAAACATAACTCCATCCACATGCATATTATATCACAACCCAGTTACAAGAGCGCACACTATTTCTCAAACAATAAAATATATTCTAGCACTTTTTTCCTGGATCACAGTAATTTTTAAAAAAATTTGTTCTATTTATTTGTTTTTAAGTCTTACCTTATATTCTCATACATACCAAGAGCAGTAGGCATGGCTTGCCTTAAAAGAATTCCTGGTATCCATGATCTTAAATACTGGCCTAGAAATGCAACAGGCTGCTTCTTTATTTAAAACATAAATTTTTTGAGTGTCTACAGGAAAAATCACAAATACATAAATTTATGTTTTAAACCAAGTATAAAACATACTGTGGTGGTTACCAGTGCTATCCATCCTCCATGATTTATTCATAAACAGTGTAAGACCAGATAATCCATAACACTGCAAACAAATGTGGTCTGGTTTCATTCACATCTTCCACACAAACAGATGCTTCTCATATTTTTCTGAAAAAACCCCAGATGTTCCACTGTTGAAATCCTGGGGATACAGGTTAAAAAAATTGCAATTTACAGTATGTAATAGTTTGAATATTTGCTACCGTTACATGAAACACTATGTTTTTAATCAAAACCAAGACTCTAAAATTAATCATTGTGATCTCCCATCAATTATGTTTTATTCTTGGCTTGCAACTCCAGCAATGTAATCATTATTGTGGATGGCTGTGAAAGTACTAGGAAATATCAAAAAGTATGATCAAAAATAAAGACTTATGTTTATGATTAACTGTTTAACACAGACGTTTTAGAGCAATGACCCAAAGCAGTAATAAAAAACTTGGTTTTGCAGATTTTATAAAAGGTGGCCAAATCATTAAACAAACAATTAGTTCTTGCAGCTCTTTTAGGCTCTCTCAGGGACATGAACTTGAACACAATCCAGAAGAAGTGACTGAAAATCATTCCTCACTTTTACAGTAGCCTTTGCAAACCCCATTTAATAAAATCACATCATTCCAGTTTTGTTCTGAGCAAGCACTTTGTACTAATTTACCAGTCTGAGCCGGATAAAGGCCTTGAAATAAAGAGAAAAGTAGTAATTGTCCTTTGAGACAGCAAAGGCTTTCTAACATGGCCACAGCAGATGAAGATGACCTGACAGAGAGAGGGGGAAAAAAGCACTTCCTTGATACAGCAGCCCATAACTCTAATGGCAAGGAAAGGATAAAAACAAGTGTTATTGTAACAGTAAGGTTGTGGCTAAGCTTGAAGGACCAGGAGTGAAATATTAGTATCTAAGGCAACCATTCTCTTTTCCTCATACAGATGACATATAAAACTAATTATAGAGAAGTATTTCTGATGTTTCTAACACAACTACAAAGCACATAGCATATTTCACTTTCCAAAACAGGGGGAACTTATTTACCAATACTGACAGAAATGTTAAATGCTGAAGTGCCAGATTTCTCACAGTAGTTTTGAGCTGAAATACAGATGGGTACAAACAGAACACAGCCATAGAAAGTTATCTATACTAAATACCTTTATATTAAAACACCATCCAAAACTGTCTCTGATCTCTTCATGCCCCCAAGTCCAAAAGTGAAAACTACTGTGGCAGTTCTTCAGGATACTAAAAACTACAGTGTAACTGATGAGAGGTGACAACTCATGCGTTACATCTGCTCCTACAGAACAAAACCCACCCCCATCAGCCAGAAGCGGGCTAGCTAACTGAAACAATGCAAGAACTTCAGCACCATAAAAGGTAGGATTAGCACAAAGGGATAGATGCTGCAGTATGACTGAGTAGCCCTCAGCTGCATTAATGCAGTTTTAGTCATTAGTGAGCTTATTACACTATCACAGAATGTTATGAGTTAGAAGGGACCTCGAAAGATCATCTAGTCCAACCCCTCTGTCAGAGCAGGATCACCTAGACTAAATCACACAGGAATGCATCCAGGCAGGTTTTTAAATTAAAGTTAATCTTATCAGCCCCTGCATCTATGCTTCACTAGAAGTATACAAGTTGTTTAATATTATTCATACAATTATAATCAACTGTATAAGTTGCTGTTTGTTTTCAAGATCCAAGCCTACACAAACTCTTTAAAAACCAAATAGACAGCTAAAACACACATACAAATACCCAAACAGTAATGTTCACTCAAATTTTAAAAATCACTCTGTTGGTGGTATGAAAATTTGATAGGTTTCAGATACCCAGACAAGAACAAGGAACAAAAGCTGTAGAGCTGGAAGGGAAGGTGGAGCCACCTACTCAGCTAAATAAGAAGATGCAAAGGATTCATTGGAACTAGCA
Organism: Hypotaenidia okinawae; assembly: GCA_027925045.1. Lineage (NCBI taxonomy): Eukaryota > Metazoa > Chordata > Aves > Gruiformes > Rallidae > Hypotaenidia > Hypotaenidia okinawae. The sequence goes on from BSDF01000008.1 coordinate 15,318,629, forward strand.
GAAATAATAAGACTTTTGACAGCATTCTACAATGAACTGAAGGGCAGAGATTTCATATTAAAGACAATGTATATGGTGTTCGGTATTAATTATTGAAGTTAATGAAATTTGAATTAATGAAATTTGTAGATTTATAACTAGCAATTGCACACTTTAAAGTCTTATAAATGTATCAGGAAACCCAGTAGAAAATGCAGATGATGTAATTTCCTCTACTTCTGGCTAAACAGCACAAAACTCTTAAAATCCAAAGAAAACCATGTCAGTTCCACATAAAACTTCTGGAGGTCTCCACTCAATGTGTTTGCATAAATAGTAAATACACTGAAAATATTAAAAAAGGAAATTAAAAAATTAAAGGTATATATAATGTTTTACTAGTTATTTAGTAATTAACTTTACCTCGAATCTAACTGTTGTAGAACATTCTATTATCTTTCATGTCTAAATGAAAAGTTACAGGGAAGTTTCATTTGAAAAACTATGAGTATATGTAAAAGTATAAAACTAAGAATAAATATTATTTTTAACATATCTTTTCCTACTTACACAATTAAATGATAGAGTCTTTTTTAGATAAAACCTGAAACTGTAACATCTTTAAAATAGCTTTGATAAGGAGCTCCTTGTTCTGTTTATTTTCAAAAACTAAAACATAAATTGCGCTCTCCAGGATTTTGGACCACTTCTAGTTAAATAAGAAATGTCACTTTGCAACATCTCACTTTCAAAATATTTGGCTGAATGTCAAAGAAATGCCTGGCCCAAAAAATTAGATTAGATAGAATATAGACGTTTACTATGTTTCAAAGAACAACGATAGTAGGAAGATGCATCTTGCCTCAACTTACATCTCTTGGATAATTTTCACGAGGTAGTTAAGTATGCACAAAGATACCAAACATTTTTATTTTATAGGTTACATACTTATAGTATTTCTGAAAAACGCATCCGTAGCTGACTGCTATAAAACCTATCCTTTGATAAAATTTCATGAGCATTGAGTGCTATTTGTATGTTAGCCCACATGACTATTGCGTTTGGGAATCCAAAGGGAAGTTTTCCCCACAAATACAATTTAAAAATAATAGTAATTCTAGTCTTCTCCTGAATACATTTTTAACAGCAAGTTCATTTTTAGAAACATAAATAGTCCTAAAGATTAATCTATATCTACTCCTTTTATTGAATCCAAGAGCAAGTTTATGTGTGCAGTTCCATATGATTTAAGGCAACCATGTTTTATCCTAACCTCCATCAAAATAAGGTTTAAGTTCAAGTTTACTCTTCTTACCAGAATTCCTCTCCTTGGAGAGTCATCTGGCTTACCTCACACCCAAAAAGGGGTGCAAACTGGCACACAGTAGATGATTGAACACAAATTTCTAGCAAACTCATGAAACAGCATAGACATATAAACTCAAGCTAAGTCCACTATGATGTAAGAGTTCATAGAAATGCTTTTAGAAATCCAGAACAAAGAACTGACACTTGAATGGTAATTTTCAGCATGCAGTAAATCAAATCCACGTCAACTTTGGAATTTCCAGAGGTGTCCCCTCAAGAAACAGGATTTTCATTCTGTACCCCTATTTCTTCTCTTTTTATACGTCAAATTCTTTAAAATTCCATTTCACTGATTTTAAAAAAAAAAAGTTTTTTTAAAAAAAATGCTCACCTTTGTAGAAAAAAAGTAAATAAAATCTAGCCCAGGACTGTAAATATTTTAAGTGGTATTCCACACATAATAGAACCTGAACTACAGTTATTGTCCCCACTTTGTGCTACACAGGTATCAAAAGTTTTCAGAATCAACTACAAAAGTTTAATAATGGTGGCATAACCATACAATATGGAATAATAACAATAGTAATAATTCTATCTTTTTTTACTTTATATATTAAGTAACATCTAAATTTTAGAACCATGTTTCTCATTTCAAAGTACTATATGGATTGAACTGTTCAATTATGACTCTTACAACTAGAAACTTGTAAATCCACTGATGGGGATCTAATATGTAACACATGCTCCAACTAAAACAGGCACTGAAGGGCATACACGCAGAAAATCAGCATCTTTAAGTTGGAATAGAACTTAAAAGTACCTTCTGTTAATTATCCTGCTATGAGTAACTATTTACCAAATGCTTTCTTGTAGTACCTTTCAAAAATCAAAGACAATAAATCACCTTTAAGCTATAACACAAGTCAGCAAGTTCAGACACATTTCCATGCTACAGCTGTGAAACATTAGTCCAGACTTCCCAGCAACAGTGTACTAGGAACAATCAGTCACTTACTACAGAGCTTAATAGACAACATGAGATACTACCAAAAAAAAAAAAAAAGAAGATACATATACATGGACTAAATTAAGCTCACTGTTGCAGGCCTGTACTAGGGCAGTTGAGGGAAAAAAGTTGATTAAAAAATTATCTTTCTCTGCCAAACAAAGTTTTGACTAAAAAGGCAGAGCAAATTAAAAATATGATGCAAGTGTATTTCTAACTTATTCCAGATTGGTCACCCAGAATCCTTACAAAGTCATTTGATTTCACCTACATAAGAGATGCCTTATCATTGTAAAAGGATAACATGGTCATTCCTCAAAACAATTTGATTGAGAACTATTTAAATTGTACATGAGAAATTTCTCTTTGTCAAGTGACAGTGAAAAAAATTTAAAATAACATCATTATCTTAATGGCACTTTTTGTCTCCATTTCAGCAATTTTCCAATGTTTTCTTAAGAGATTGCTGCATAGCAGAGGATTTCCTTTATCTGTTCCAAATTTTCGTACATACTGGAGACCTCCTGACATTTCTACAAAATTTTGGTCAGCTAGAATCTGATTAAATAGCTCTGAAAATATAAAGAGCCTTTTCATTCCCTCTGGCTTCTTCAAATATCTTAAACTGAGTTTAATATAAATTCCAATGATAATTTTAGAAGGATGAAAAATATTATGAAAGTTATCTCCTCTCATGAAATATCTTAAAATTTCTAAGAAAGAATTGAAGCCGTGACATCAGTATCTGAATATAAAGTTCCTGAAGTGCAGGAGTGGACATGATCATATGCAGTTCAACAAAAAAACACAGAAATATTTGGGGAAAAAATAGTTCTTCATTTTGACTGATTCCAAATATTGAAAAAATTAGATGTGAGTCAATCTTCACTTTGTACGTTTGAAATGCTTTTTGTCATTTCAATTCATAAACAGCTGCACTATCTAGGTTCTTTACAATATTAACATCCATGGAGACGTACTATAAGAATGCTAGAGAAACCACCTGACACGCTTTGTATTATGTACTGATATTAAGGTACCATTTACACGGTACCTTCCAAGGAGGGTAACCAGCTCCAATTTTAATGCGCAGCTTTTATATGTAACATAGCACAGCAATAACCTTATGTATCTTATTTGCTTACTTCAGCACATTCCTGTATACTTCAAATTTAAAGTTATTAATTTCTAATTTTTCAATGTATTTGCTCACCAGCTGTTAATACTGAATTGGATAAAAAGTTGCTTAATGTGTATGTGAGGGGATGAAAGATTCTTTGGTACCATATGCATAGCATTCATTATAAAATTGGTCTTAAAAAGAAACATTTTATCCAAATTCATATTGGGGTATGACCTTTCCAAAACACAGTAAAAGCACATGTGGCACCTATATTTCTAATATAATTTTTTTTTTTAGAGACACACAGGCAGAGGAATCTTAAGCAATCTGATTTCATCCTAACATTTATTCCTAGTTTAAGATTTGTAAAACAGCCTGAGGAATCACTTTCTTAACTCTTCAGTAATAAAGTATCAAGAAATTGATATTTTTTTCAATTTTCTTCCATTACATTTTATGTCCACATTTAGATGTATCTGGTAAAATCTGAAAACTGACACCAACATGAGAATCCCCAGGGATTCACAAATATAATTTTCATGCCACACTGAAAACTGAGAAAAAAAAAATGGAAAATGTGAGCTGTTATAAATTTGAGCTAATCTCCTCCTGCCATAACCTAAAATGATCGTCAGCAGCCAGGTAATCTTTTGGTATTCGACAGCATAAGAAAAGCTTGTCTATCTGAGCCTCAGTGACTGGTAAGAATGTCAGTATCTCCTAAAATACTTGCACAAGTAAATTTCTTTGCAACATTTCAATTCTGCACCTGCTTGCTTACCTAGGAGAAAAATAAAAATAAATAAAAGCAGCTGCAATGTAGAATTCCTGATCTCGGCAAGCTTATTTTCAGGGTTAAAAATAAAGCAGCTCCAATGTTATACTGAAGGTCGGTGACACAAGACCAATAATCATTGCCAGTAAGCTTGCTTTAGTTTTCTATTTATGCATCCTAAAATATCATTGACTGTATGTGCACAAATTAAATCAAACCTCATCCAGTCCCCAGGACAGCATGAGGAAAAGAATGCTTGAAGCTATAAAGACATTTTTCCACCGGTACCATTTTCCAATACACTGTACATCCCAAGTCTTATTGGAAGTTGATGGAATTTCAGTTTCCTCTGAAAATACGGTACTTGAGAAATACCAGCTAAGGATAAAAGACAAAGAGGATTATTTCAAGATATGTTGAACACAAAACTAATCACTGTGGTACCAGTATTAATTAACTCTGAATTGCAGATTTACAGTAATATTGCTATGATTTCCAAAAGATTAATTTTTTTTAATATGCACTAATTTAAGCTTACATTACTGTGGAAAAAAGCCCAAACAGACCACTTCCCTATTTTCAGAAACTAGGCATGAATGTTCTAATTTTTTAACCTGCCATTTGAATAAGAAAATTCTATAAAATGTGTCAATGAATCCATGCATTAAGGCTTCTAAATCTGTAATATAGGTGCATATCAGAAGCAATAGCACTGTAAATCTTACTGTTTTCAGTCTGTGTTGGTCTTTAACTTCCAGCTGCTGGAATCAAGACATCATTTTTCTGAGGTGATTGTGTAAGTGGGGGGTTGGACCCGATGATCTCTCGAGGTCCCTTCCAACCCCTACAATTCTATGAATTCTATGATTCTTTTAACTTTCCTGCTTTGTAACGAAAGTTTGAAAATTTATCTGACTTTACAATCCAACAGATTTTTAGAAAATGCTTTTCATTACTGTACATGGATGATATATACCATTTAGACACATCATTATTTTTCTCTCTGAAAAGGAATTCAGGTGTTGAGGTGTTTGGGTTTTCTTTTTTAAATAACTAAAATAACACAGTGCTGTTCCTGATTTGATATTGTTTTCTCACCTTTGAAGCTCAATGGTCTCTGGTCATGAAAGATTAGAGACAGGCTCACCTAGCACCATGAGAAATGTTTGAGAAAAGAGAAATAAATTTCAAAAAAAGAAAAAAATGTTGAAGTGGTGGCAGGCAGTATGGTCATCAGACTGAATTGACTTCAAGACAGAATAAGTAGTAGAAAGGAGTTGAGAAAAGTAGATTTATGTAACTGAAGAAAACTATCAATAATTATGACAACTTTCTTATTCTTCATATATGAAGGCCAACACTACTAGTCTTAGCTGCAACTTCCCAGAAAGCGTATACAAGACAACAATCACTGAATCAATGTTTTCCTTACGCAAAGAAACATTGAAAACCAGTTAAAGTAACCACAGCTAATCAAACACATGGAAGTCAGGGTCAGGCAAATCTCTCCCAAAGTTGCTGAAGCAGTTAGTGCTCTCAAACAGATAAAATGATAGCATTAACTCTTGACTCCACTATTATAAAAAGCATTTTATAGGGGACTGTCTTCTTAGGTTAAGGATGCTATGCTTCTAATCAGCCAAGATCAATTAGGAATAACGATTGAATAATAAAATAGCCACACAAATGTCCAAGTTTTTTACCTAAATAAAATAATAGCATCCAATAAAACTAATAGAAGTTGGTGTTAACATGCAGGTTTTGTTAATATTTTTATATGTACAAGATAATAGGAATCTCTAAATACCTCGTAAATTTTCACAACACCCGAAACTATTGTTTGCTATACAGCTCCAGCAACAGCACTAAAATGACCTATCATTTTCCTAGAACCAATTCTCAGGTGTTTCATACATGTTTACTTAGCAAACACTCATTTCAGGTGTCCCATATGCAGGTTTTAACTACACTTAAAAGACTGAACAAAGGCTCAGAGGTGAAGTCATATCTTGATGGGAAAAACACTAGAACCTATTAAAAGTAATTTAGTAAATCACTGATCACATTTTTTGCACTCTCAAAAAAGTTTCTAAACTTAAGGAGAATGTAATATATAAGACTAGACTTTATAATTCTTTTAATATATTTTATTCTTCTCTAGCACCCTCCTGGTTTTAGATGCTTGCTATCACCGCGTCACATGATGGGGGGGGGGGGGGGGGAAGAAAAAAAAGAGCTGTTTCTTGCTAGCATTGCCCTGTCTGTAAGAGTACTATCACAAGTTATTTAGACAACGGTCTTCATGTTGTCACCAAGATCATGGAGCTTTTTCTTTCCAGTAAACAATCTTGTTGAAAAATTGAGTTTCCTAGCCTTAGGCTGCTGAAAATAGATTCCAGAAAAAACGTGCTCCACTGCTACCAAAACAAACATCAAAAAAGGTAGTGTCCTTTAAAATCATGAATGACAGCAGTCTACACAGATGTTCATCTGAATGTTGAATGACTTAGTTGAAACACAAGAATAGAAATAGTCCATGAAATATCAGACCCATTAGCTAGCTAAACCTAACGAGTGCTTGTCATGCTCTGACTGGTTCTGTGAAAAGTCCTGTCTGTATCCCAGGCAGGTAGAGCACAGAAGAGTGTTTGGCATGGAAACTGAAGCATAAGCCCTTGAGTGATACAGCTTCCCTTTGAGAGGTATGTCAGGTCATTTTAGGCCTCTTTCTCCTCTTCTGAATTCTGGATGATAACCCTGTCTCATACCTCCCCTTCCCACAGGTCCTTTTCAGTGTGCTGTCTCAGATTGAGTTTCCTAGTTGAAGACGTTTGTTAATATAATTATTTATCATGGTAGTAACCTGTCAGTAGCTAGAGAACAGTAAGCAATGACAGGTTTCTTTCTATCCTCGGGAAAATCCTTTGTTTCTTAGATTTTAGCATTTATTTACATAGCAGAGATTATTATTAATGATAATAATGCAACACTATTTTCAATTTATGACAACTAAATAGGGCTATAAAGTTAAGTCTATGTCTAAAGACAAATATTTTATGAAGAGCTGAAAACAACTAAGGGAGCAGTCATCCTTGCAGTATATTGCATGGTTAGGATAGCTTGCTTTTGTTTCACCTCTTCTACTGATATTTACTTATTAGTATAAAAATATATTATATTTCATTTCAAAATTTAAGTTCACAAATATAGCTTCCCAGATATTCCATTTGCTCTGCATTAAAGAATTTTTCCACAAATTTCTAATAGCAAGTGAAGACACAGCATCAAAAAACACTGTGTCATTTCTGAGATGAATTAAAAGACTTGACACATGAGTTGCCACATTAAGTTCCTTCTGTTATGTTCCATCATCAGATACAGACAGAGCCCTCTAATCTTCACCAGAAAGCTTAATATTCTCATCCTATAGTAAGGAGGATGAACAGCAATGTACCTAGCCATACATGTATATCACAACCAATACTGTGGGACGTGAAAAAAACTGCTACACCCATTCTGGCATGGAATCATTCCCACTAATGCCTTTTTGACTGAAATATTATGGAACTAAAAGTTATTTCCTGCACTGTTCCCATGCATGTAACAACTCAACTGAAACTGTATTTTAATTTCTTGGTCAAATTCTGCTCTGGAGATTGACCCATTTCCTATCCTGACAGGATGCTTCCTCTCCATTTCCACTTAAAAATTAATACCTTCACATTTCCTCAGCCAAACTTATTTATTTACACTTTCTTTAAAGATAAACTATACCTCAAATCCCTTTTAAACAATTAAATGTTATACATTTTTAAAATATTCCTCTGAAGTTTTCAGTCACATTCTGAAAGTCAGCTACCTTCAGGAATCTACTGTAAACGAGTATGAATTTTATCGTGTCTTGGTTGGTTTGGTTTTTTTAACACATACAATTAACTGAATACGTATTGGTGTTTTATTTGGTAATTTGGCACTTTGATTGGTTTAAAGAACAACAAAAAAATCCTAAGTCCACGAGGAACAGTGATTGCTGACATATACATCTATCATTTCAAAATCTTGCACTGTATTGTTCTTGTCTGAAAGATCCCTGTTTTATAAGATATTACCACATAAAATAAGATTTCTTTCTTCTGATTCCCACTTGCAATTAATCTGCTGTCATATTCATCCTGTTATGCTTATTTGCAATATGCTTAGATATTGACAAATGAAGCAAAACTAACAATCCTCATAAACTAAGATAACCCTACTGTTTTACTGTGCTTGATTAGCAGCACTTTTGTACAAACCTCTAGGTTTAAGAAGGAAAGAGGCTAGATATAAGTTACTATTTTTTGCAAACATCAGCTTTGCAGAGAAACACTCTTCTCCCCCCGCCCCAGCTAGTTCTGCTTTGGCTACCAGAATACTTCACCTCCAACCTTGATTTAATATAGAAGCTACATGCACTCAGACGTCAAAATGTCTTTGTACTTATGCTTTGTTCTGCTGTGCTGGAGGTGGGTCAGAAAGCCTACGACTTCAGGATTGAGCAAGCTTTTTAATCTTCAGTGTCAGAGTACAGAATCACTCTTCTCTTTGGGGCAGTTGCTGCTAGACAGAAAATAATTGAGACAGAGTGGTTTAGAAGGTCCACAGTGAGTATAATGGAGCTCAAGCTGATGAAGCAACAACTGGAAGAGTTTAGCTCAAGTTTTGAAGCTTAAGCACAGCCCTTTCACAAGTCACTTTTACAAACATTCTTGTTGGTAGTCATAGGCACAACAGAACTCGGCTATATCCCATGAACTGAAGGGGATTTCCACTTCTGTGCATTCATACTATGCTGATACCACAGTTGTTTCTATTGTGTTATAAGAAAAAATAGAATACATTACTACCTTAATCCAACCTTCTGCAAAACATCCACAGTACAGAACTTTTGTGACAATTCTTAGTTTGCGTTAACACAGAACTGACAAGCTATATGCTTTAAAACAAAATCACCAGTACCAGCACCACTCAACATCAAATCTATGGGAGTTATTTCTTGGCTGTAGACTATTTTGAGAACCCTAAACAAAGAGAGCCCTACAAGTAAGAGGCATTATTTGCCCATGTAAGTTCATTAATGCAGGCCCTTGAACAAATGGGAAGTTGTGAATATTCTGTTGTATGTATTAAAACTGTGTAATATTAAGAAGCCACACAGATTTGTCAGATGTGTTTCTGAGAAAAATGTTACATGAAGAGATTTCTACATTACATATAAGAATTTTCTAATTATATATTTGTGAACATCAGCAGGACTGATTCCCCACACCAATCAGGCCAAACACACACTGAACAACTATGTATTAGTATTGCAATATTTATTCTCATGAACTACTCCAACTCATTTGAAAGAGCAGAAACTCTCAAAGGTTGGGCTTGCTATGAACAGATATATTGCTCTCACTACAATGCAGATAGACAGAAGATATTACCTAGCTTTTAACACAGTTAAATAGTTCAAAAACAGTACCTCAGATAAAGAAAATAGTACTGAATTCCAGTTGACAGCTGTTAACTAGATACGGATACCTTGATTGATGAAATACGTCAGTCACCAAAAAAATGTTCCTGGTCAATGGTTGAATTCTAATGTTGAGTAACACAAAAAGATTGTAACTAACGCTATGTTTTTTGAAATCTTCCTTCTGGTAACCTCCACGATAGTCGTAAAGAGATTTTAAAATGCAAATGATTACATAATTAGCAAAATTTAGAGGAAGAAATAAATATGTAAACGTAAATAACTTCCCTAGCTTTCCATTCAAGGTCATCATCATGTAGAAGCTCAGTTTTCCAAGATCTCCATTGTCTTCTAGGAAGGAGACTTCAAAGATCTCTCTAGGTTGAACACTTTTGGACCATACAGATACTTTTTCTTTAATATTAAACAACTCTAAAGCAGACTTCCTGAAACCATCTGAAGAGCTACAGACATTTCCATGTGTAATTATAACTCCTGAAATGTGAAAGGTAGTGGTGTTGAAACTGGGATTACAAAGCAGTCATTTATAAATAAATCAATTGCATCTCAAAAGACAAGAAAGACACTTCATCCCTAGACTTGTTTGTGACTAGGCCGAGAGTATTTGTTTTTTATACAGTTTCTTTTTCAAAATGCAAATTAAAAATTACCTTTGAGTTGCGCTAGATTTAATGAAAGAATGAATTCTTTCTCCAGTACTAAAAGGCAGAAAAGAAAACAGATGGGTGTGAAGAAAACATTGGTAAGCCACCAATCTCTTTTATTTCTGTTACAAACTAATTACATTAAAGACTAAACCCAAGGCAGGCTGTAAGTTCAAGGTAAAAGAAGCAGAAAGGATAGGAAGAAATAGCTGTTTAATTAAGGAAAACCAGATAAATATACTCATAATTTAAGTAAAGATGGTACAGTATATACTTATATGGAAAGATGCATGCTGTTAGAAACAAAGTGAGGGAGATTCTCATTATACACTTTCTCAAAATGAAGAAGAGGCAGGAAGAAAAAATGGTTTCAAGGGCATTCTCACTTTCTGCCCTTGTACAACCTATTATTTAGCCTCCTGGGACAATCTTTGGGCACTTCTGGAAGGTAGGTGAATGAGCACTATGATTGTATTATGCCAATATCTCACCTTTTCCTACTCCTGGCTGCACACAGAATACCTCTCAGGTTTTGGTGGTGTTGGAAGCACGTGGTAGACACTGATTCACAAACAAAAAGAGATCCATGTCCAAGTGCCACTAATGGATGGTTTCAGTTTTGATGAAAAAACAAACAGGAGACCAATTCACATTGTAACAAATAACTAATACTAAATTAGTACCAAGCATTAGAAATCAAAGTTAAACACAATAGAAATTGGTTGAAATATCAGTCACCAATTTGTCATCATCACATATAAGTGTTCAACAGGGATTGCAGAAGGGCTAAGCATAGCCATAAAATTTAAGGCTGTGTAACACAAGGCAGAGCCTCTGAAAATAATTTAGAGAACATGGTGGGCAAGCAACTCAAATGAAGTCCTAATGTGATGTTAAGGCAATATAAATGCTTTCCCTTTAAGGGTTAAAGGGATAGAGGAGTAAATTAATAGAGAAACACAATAGGCATGGAAAATTAGTTTCCTTCTGTTCATTCATGACACCAGATTAGTGCAAATGGTTCAGATGGCCATATTTTTTTAAAGCACATACAAAAAATTAGAAAAGGTGATGAAGAGAGCCACAATTCATCCTTAAGGATTGGAGAAAATATCTCAGAGTAAAGGGTTTCAACAGAACACTGCTTTTAGTTTCTAAAAATTATGACTGGGAGGCTATTTCATTACACTGCATAAATACCCTACACAAGGACAAAACACTAAATATTAAAGGGCTAATATTCAGTATTAATATTACAAACGTAGCTTTCAAGGCTGAAAGTGGAATCCAGACAAAATTAGACACATTTTTTACCATATGGTGATTAACAATTTGAACACACCATCAGGTAAGTCAGTGGAGTCTACATTTTTGAATCAAGCCAGTGCTTTTGTGGAAGATAGGCATTAGCAAATACAAGTTACTGAGTGCAGTTAAAGGATAATTATGGAAAATGCAAGGCCTATGAGGTACAGACCATCAAGTCAGTCTGAATAGCTTTGGACTGCATGAATCTATAAACATGTGAAAAAAAAATTGGGATTATCTGATTAAATCTTGGAATAGAAAAAATACTGAAAGAACCTTCTCCTCAGGACAGAAATAAAGCACTAAGTTCTCATATATTTAAAATGTCTTATAATTACAAGCAAATGGAAACACTTAGGCCCCATCAATCATTGCTGTTGCTATTGCTGTAAATAGAATTATTGTCATGCAAGCATGTATATATATACATCAACACATACAAAAATAGACTATAGCTGGAATACTATTCACACTCATCCTTGTCAAACTTTTTCACTCAGAAAAAATAGAACTATCCAAAATTCCAGCTAAAAGCTCACACAATCAAGAAAGCAAATTTGCAATCTACTCTCCAAATAGGCATATAAAGAAAGCACCATTGATTGATCTGAAAGCTGAGTCCCAACTAAATGCCTAATCAGCATGAGAGAAGAGCACATATCATGCATGTATACGTATGCATGGATCTAGACAGTTCAGGATTATAAAGTAATAAGCTTTGTAAAAGCAACAATGGAGGAAGATACAGAGAGATTTAAAAGGATACAGAAAACTGAGCTAGCACGACATGACATAGAAATATTAAAGCACAGTACTTTTTTCTTTCTTTTTTTTTTTTAATATAATGCTGCTCTTCATACCAGGGTTGATTATAAAATAACCACTGACTATTCTGCTTTCTCAAATAACCATCTTGATGTGTACAAAGTGACAGACATCAGCACTGATCTTCTCAGCATGCCTGTAACTGGAGCCTGAGACAAGCCGGTCTACACCTGCTTGTCCACAGGATGCACTTCTGGTTCTTCTCCCCAGAATCCACTAACAACACTTATTAGCTGCCTCCTTCCCTGAGAAGTGGGTTTACGCTGCCTTCTGGTTCTCATTATTATATTCATTTCAATGTGGTTCCTGAAGTCTGATACATCAGTACTTGAGAGGTCCTGCATGCACCATCAAGCAGTGATGCAACATGACGTTGTGACAGAAAACAGGGAGAAGGGATAGAAATAAAAGAACAAGGGATCAAAACAACTGCATTTGGCTCTCTGTGTGGGGTGTGCCTATCAACACCAATAACTGTTAACAGCAAGTCAGATGTCACATTGATAGAGGAGTCAGATCACTCACATCAGACTTCCATTTGACTGGAGGGTATCAGTCTTTTTTCCTTATCTGAAAGGACATATAAAAATATAATGGCTATTAGCTTCCTCCCCACACAAACACACTGTTATTTATGTTAGTTTTGCTAAGTTCTTCATTCCCCTCTAGTTCCTTAATGATGCCTGGGCATTTTGAACACTTCAGGACTTCAGCCACATCAGTGAAAGCAACTAACATTCTTGTTAATGCTGTGACTGACTTAACGGTATAGTGTTTTGACTCAAGGAAATCTAAGTCCCAGGGACACCAGCTTTAAGCATGAAGTATGTATTTTGCTTGTTCTGCTGACTGTTGTATACCTAACACTATGTATACATGCAGGAAGAAAAGGAGAAGTAGCAGACAGTTTATCTAAGAGAGAACTCAAGAGTCAGGCTTGTGTTCCTGACTGCCACTATCCAACAACCAGGTATTAAATACTTGTAATTGTGGGGGATTTTGTTTTCTTGCTCAAATATCCATTCGATCTTGGAACAGAGAATATCACTTTTCATACAGTGCACAGAACAACAGGTCCTCTATCACATTAAGAATAGTGAAGATGAGTGTGCAAAAAAACTTGACTTTGCGTCTTTACAATTACATGCTAAACAAGTGTAAAAAGTGTTCAGGAAGAAGTGTAAAAGAACTTAATGAAATCTTTGTAGAAATGTGAAAAAAAAAACCCTTTTTAGTTGTTTGTGCTTATAATACTGTTCTTGTGGACAGCCAGTCCTGAAAAGATGCAGTCTCTAATTTTAGTTAGTAAATTATTGCTTCACTACATATAGCCAAAAATCATCTTTTAAGCTCTTTCTTCAGCAGACCTGCTATATCTCAGTCAATTTTCCACGTGTGAAGATTTAAAGACTTCTGAAACTAGTTCTTCAGAAAAGATGTGCTTCTATTAGGATTTTCTACTCACTAAAAGCAGTCAAGCTTCTTCGCTCATCAGCCTTCCAGAACCTACATCCGTATTTCATTATATAGCACTCACAAGTAAATACTATTTTCAGGCTAGTTCTGGTCTTTTTTTTTTTAAATGTATATAAGAAAGATCTGCCAGATACATAAATCATTAGGAATTATTAACTAAACAATTGCATAAATAATCTGCTTTAAAAAATATATTGCAGATAGTTCTAAGATAATGTGCAACAAAATGAGAAAAGCCTCACAGAAAGAAAGAAATATACTATGTTTCAAACATAATTTCTGAGCTGTTTAAATATGAAACAAAACATTGTCAAGCTACAAGTTTCCAGCTGTTATGATATCATAAGATAAATTTACAGCTACAAAACAGCTTGATGAGAAAAAAAATATTTGCTTTTACAAAATATAGAAACATAAATGTTTCAAGAACTGTAACTGTCCAAACAAATTAGTACAAGTGAAAATAGTTGAATTCAGTACAGTTAGATTTTGTACCAGCTTCATAACACTTGTTATAATTACTTAAAGCCGTAGACAAAATGTGATTTAAAGCTTAGCATGATGCATTTAATGTTTATTTAAAGTTATGTGATAAAAGTATACAGGTGGCCTCAGCATCTAGAATTTGGTTGCATTTTATTAACTGAAATAATAATCTATTTCCCTAATTAAGCAATAATGAAGCTGGATAACTGGGCTCTGAAAGTCTGCAACATGTTCATTTTTAAATTCTTAACCAGAGCTAAAATGAAAAAGGAGTTTCTTTCTTCTGTGACTTTGAAAAGAATAGAGTGGTGATTAACAGCAATATTTTTTTTAATGAAACACAACCTTTCATCCCTGTCATCTTCTGACCATCCTCGCTTGTACGCAGCTCTCTGACAAGTAGAATAATAACGGTCATACATCACTGCTCTGAAAGTCCAATCATCTAAATCTTCACTCGCTGCAGCCTCTGAGACTCAATTACTTTATTGACATGCAATCTTCATAAGGGGAGAAATATTGTGCATGTAAGGTCACTTGGTTATGAAGACATATTATCATATTATCTGCATGAGGGTTGCAGGGCTAAGACCTGACAGAGCTAATTATAATGGTACATGATAGAGAGCTCAGTACACATTATTTGCTTGGCTGAAACTAAAGGTGAGGTAAGACCATGACATCATGGTTTCAAAAGAAAATAATTCCCTTTCCCTCAGAGGCTATTACTTTTGTTGTTTAATGTTTTATACATATTATATTAATACACTCCTTGTAAGCAAGCAAGCAGCAAACATTTCTGAACTCAACTCCGTTTCCATTTTAAAGTACTTAACTCTTGAAGAAACCAAAGGCTAATTTGCAATAATGCAGCCATTTTTACTTATGAGAGTTAAATCACATTTTCCCTGCCCAAAAATGTATCTATCATATACATACACACACACCTAAACACAATATAGTCCAAAATAGTACATTTCTCTGTCACAGCTTGCTTTCCCCAATATAGGTTCATACTTTATGGTATACCTACTAATCCTCCATTGCCTGGCACTTGAGTCCTTTTCTGCTCTAGGATCACTGTTACAAATACAACTCCTAATCCTCTACTGGCCATTACCTTTGAGAACATTACCTTCTGTTGTGTCTTCAGATGAACAATATAAATTACTCAACTACTACACAGAACAAGTAGCAGGCTTCTTTGGGGTTTTGGTGCTGTTCTTTTGGGTCTTGGTGGTTTATTTAAAAGCTAGCACAAAAATAAATGTAAAAACCCCCAGATTTATAAGCTGTTGTTATTTTTTATTCATATCTATACTTTTCAGGAGTAAAATATAAACTTCTCTGTTACAATAGTTCCAGAACTGCAATATATGATGCCACTGCCCTGGCGTAAATTATATTGTATACTTGTGATGAGGAGCATCTCTCATTTTTTATAAACGATCAGTATGACATAATGATTCTATGGCAAGTCATGCAGTACAAGCATCTGCATTTTTCTTGTTGGAAGGTAGGGTACAGAAGCCATCCTAACTAATGAATCCCAACTCCAAAGAACATCTTTGCTCATAGCAAATCTTTCCACCATTGACTGACTACAGTGAGATTCAATATGTACGTATTGATAGTGCTAAACTGAGACCTCAGATCTAGGTGGTTTCAGCCTCAAATATACTAAAAATATCAAAAGAAATTTCCTGTCATAAGAAAAAAAATAAAGAAAAAGGGAAAAAATAAGCAGTGAACTGCACTATAAATGCACTCCTAAAAAAATCTTTTCATTTTTTATTTTAACTAAATGTTGTAAATTTGTCAAACTATGGTGTGTCAGATGATATGCTATCCTTTTAACGTATCTGCCAATCTTTTTTTACATCTTGCTAACTAGGTCTGCTATTCCACTTCTGAAAGAACCCCATCTGAAATTGGGTAGCATACAGAAAGCTTATATGATTTACTATTTAAGCTTAAGACCAGTCACAATGTGATATTTCAAAAGAATTTGATTCAAGTGTTTGCTTCTGTATTAGCAAAAGGGTGCAAAAAAGTTCTTGGAAGATTAATGCAGATACAAATAGGAAGATGTTAGGCTATGTTTCTCTCCAGGAGTAACATTCATGGTTAAAAGCATTTTTTTGCCGTGGGAGACAGAAGGAGACAGTAAAGTAATCCAGACCCAGAAGAGGAAAAAATTATGCCAGAAAAAGAAACAAACTAGAGTAGTATAGCAGTGACTGGCAGTCCAGCCAGCTGACGAAAATCCAGTCAAGTAGTAAGCCATTAAACCAGGAAAGAGAATCAAAATGTCTTGTCTGACAGCTGCAAAATTCTGCCTTGTAAAATGACTTGTTAATATAAAACTTCCCACTGTCCTGCAAGCTTCTGACAACTGAAACATGACTGACATGGAAGACCCTAACATGCACACAGGTTTAAAAAAAAAAAAAAGTCACCAAAACTCAGCCAAAGCAGAGAGACCAAAATGCATATTGTGAACAGGCAGGCTACACATGTAATTTCTTAAGCAACTATGTGAATACTCAATTTATGGAAATATGAAGGAAAAGGTCACCCCCTTGGGCATCAAAGACTTTTTATCAAGGAAATGGAACAAGAACTAAGGGAAAACAAATGTTAATGTCATGCCCAAAACCACAAACCATTTTTATTGCCAAAACTGCTTTGAAACTAACAGGGCGAGGCACATGATATCAACTCAATATATTTCAGAGCTATGGCTTGGAAGGCACTGAATTCAAGTAACAAAATGTGAGGTACATATGGCTAGGTGTTTTCCACCTAGTGGTAATTAATGTGGACAACATGACATTGATAATATCAACCGTAGAGGAGATGGTACTGGGACACTCTCCAGAAAGCACAGTAAGAAAACCTGACTGACAATTAAGAGTAGTAGCCAAAAGGGAAAATGAGATCCCCATATTGTGCATCTAATCTTGAAGAAAAAGAATCGATAATAAGGGGGTGACCTGAAAGACAAGTAAATAAACAGGGGGCTGCTATAATGAGAGAGACAAGGTTTAAAAAAGAAAAAAACCCAACAAAACCCCAAAGAACCAAACAATTGCTTCCATGGATTTCAAGCACTTACAGTAGATATTATTTAATTCGATAATAGTATTTTATATTAAGTATTGAACACTGAATGAAACATGCAACAGCAGTTTTTCATCATATTATTCTGGTAACACAAGTAATCTTTAGACAGAAGTTGGGAAGAACACGTCAAGAAGAAACCACTGTTTAGGTATAGAATGGATTCACATGTCCCAGTTATTAAAAAAAAAAAAGCCTAAAACCAAAACACCCACAAAATAAACTTACATTGGTGGTGAAGTAAATAAATAAGCACCTGTTTTAGCTGAATGTGCACAGATACTACCAGACACAAAATTGTTTTCAAAATATATTTGGAGAATGTTTGATACTCTCTAAACTTCTTGAGGAGATGATTAGGGAGGAAAAGAAATCTTTCAGGCTTAGTTATAAAGAAATTATCTACTATTCCTATGTAAGATTTAAAATTTGGTGATAGCAAAATTCAGCATTTGACATGAGATTTTTCTGTAACATTGGCTACTAAATGATGGTGAAGACACTGTAAATACTGAACAAACAACTTACTGGTACTATAGAAAAGGAAGAAAGTTGAACTTTTGCTCTCCTCTACAAAACTACAAGCGAGTAAAGAGGTAAGGCACAGTTAGTTTTTTTCAATATATTTTCTAATGTTTCTTTACTATAATAATAATTGTTGTGTCACCAGAATATGCTCAATGGCAAGCAAAATGTTTGACACAAAGTTCCTTTGGCAACAAAGTGGAGATTTAGTGACATTAAAGTGTTTTGTGAATGCATGTTTGATAATAAATTTGGTAAAAAGAGGGAGAAACACAAGAATAAATCTTGAAAAAACCCCATGTTTTATATTGCTATTTTAAAAGTATTTTTAATATTGGTTTATGTTGTTCAATTATTTTTAACTGACACTGAACTGAAAAGGTACTATGTTACTTTATTGACGCATTACTGCCTTACAAAAGAGAGAAATGTGTCTATAAAATAGATTTCTAGTCCAGCTGAGACTCATAGACCATCAAAGAGAACAAGAACATGAAGGAACCGAATTATACTTTCTACGTGGCACTGTTCCAATGTGCCTTAACTTATATCTTAGTCTAGCCCACTTTCCTCATCCATGCCATCTCAAACACAAACATATATATTAAAACCATCATTGTGGAAAACACCCAGTTTCCAATAAGAGTTATTATTTGTTGAAAATAGTTTCCAGCCAAATCTTACCTAAAACTTGCCTGCCAGCTGGATGTATCTCTGGAAATACATGCTTCCAAAGAGAAAAATGACTAACATGGTATGTGTGGCAGGGGGAATTAAGGGTATCTGACATGTCACCATGGAAGGCCTGACAATGGCATACAGTTGCATGAATTACAGCTCGAATCTAAATTATTTTACTAGAAAGAAGAAAAAAATGCTAATGTTAATCAGTAAATGCCAATTGTAGTTTATCAAGAAAGGGTTTGAAATAAACTGAAAAAAATAGGAATAAATGCATTTTTTCTACCCCTACTCTGGAAATACAGACCAACTGACTAATCAATAAGGTTAATAGCAAAACACTTCATTGACTTCAAAGACAGGAGATTCCAGCTCAAAAGTATTTTAGTGGGAAAATCTAAGCTTTGAGCTATCATGATTACTTCAAATAGTTTCACCAGTTTGTATTTTCGGAAACCTTCTGGCAATAACTCCTCCCTTCAAACCATTTTCCAAGTCACAGCTTGTTAGAGAGAATGCTAAATGAGGATATAACGTTTTGGGAAAAGGGTAGGGAAACCAAAAGCCATAAGAAATAAATAGCAAATAGAAACTTTGTTTTAGTGACCTATAGTCTATTAAAATTTGTCCAGCAAATATTGTCAACCTTTTAGGATTTGGACTCTAATGATCCCTTTTGTCATGGCTTCAGGGGGCCATATGCCAATTTCCTGAGTTTGCCTTACAAAAACTAGTAGGGAACTGTATTAAAATTAAAATAAATATATGGCAGGAAAAGAAAGTTATCTTAAAAACTAACAATGAAACAGTATAAAAGAAAATATTGGGAATGAAACAGATAACACTCCCTACTGCCAAAATCTGGATATGTAGATTGCTTCTGGATTCTTTCTCAGAGTGCTGTAAAACACACCTATTTACCCTGTCATGGACTGACCACAACAGATCCAAAGTCAAATCTAAACAGGAGTAGAAACCAAGAGAAGCATTTATCATAATGTTCAACATCCGCATAAAATTTTTTTCTGTACAAATTTAAAGCTTGAATGAATGGATACCATACAAAAGTATGAATAGGTTGCAGATGCAAGCCCGAAGACTAAAAAAAGGAACTAACACAGCAGTTTGAAGGAAGTGTTTGAGGAATCAAGGTGATTCTTCCCTACCTATTCACAGCCTCCAGTTGCACAAGCATAATGATACTTTCTCGGTTTTTATATACCTGATTAATAGAAATAAAAATCCATCTCCTAATTTTCTGAATCATCCACCAGTATTTCCTTTGCCTACAGAGTCAAGAGTTTTCCAGCGCAATCCAACATTTAAATAAATAACACATGAGACTGAAAACCAAATCTAACAGCTCAACTTTACTTTTTTTGTAATTTATTGAGATCCATCATTAATCAGATGGGATTTTATAAAGATGAAAGAGGAAAATCTGAGGCTTTTGTCTGTTCTGATCACCTTCTTAAATTACTGGCTATGCAAAGACAGAAAAAAACAACCCTAAGTGCTAAGGTTAACCACATAATTACATAGCATTTCTTCTTTTCTTTTTTTTTTTTTGTCCCCTGTCCCCACTCCTCCCCCTGGTTCAAATCAATCCATTAGTAGGCAAAGTTACAGTATTTTGGAGTCAGCTGTTAGATCTGACCTCTGGAATTCATTCATCTGAATCTTCTTGAAGTGACATTGCTTGTCAAAACTCATAAGCCAATCAAATTCTTAAACTGAAGTGAGTTGTCCTCTCGAATTAAAATGATACTTTACGCAGATTTTTACATACAAAAGTTGCATTGTGCTTTTCTGCCAGGACCAACTTTGCTTTCAGAAACTTTATTACAATTGAAGTATTTATCCCTTAATCTTCCAAAGGACAAGGGGAAGAGGGCATGTAATTGGAATTCTCTTTGACGAATTGACACAATTCAATTGAATGACAAAGTAGGTGAGAATATTTCTAGTGTGTTCTGAGATGTTTTCATTTTAAACCAGATGGGAAACAAAGAGGAACTCTGGAACCTTGGGAGTTACTCTTCTGCAGCTCCTCTTTTCTTTCCTCCTTTCCAGTCATGCTCACATATTCTAATGCAGGGCAATAAATTCTGTCCTTTTTAAGGAACAGTGCTACAAAATTCTCTCTTGGATGGAGATTTTACTGTAAGCAGAATGACAGATGTGCACACTGGTCCTTTCCCAACAACATTTCTTCAGTGGAGTTAGCCCATCCCAAACAAAAGTTTTCTGAAAAGCAGGATCCAAACCCTACATCCAATCTGCCAGATAAGTGTGCTTAAGTAAGATGAAAGCATATGTTCTTGCATCACTTCTAAAGTGGTATTTTCCTGCATATAAAGTTTACATTTATGAATCTTATTTTGAGCAAAGCTAGAGCAGGGCCCAATTCATTAGGAGCAACTGTTTAGTAATGTCTGTCCATTTACTTAGTTTCTCCACCTTTTTTCTTGGTGGTGACCAAAATATGACGACTCTAAGACCCTTCAGACTGATTACATTTCTAAACAACTATTCTAGACTACATATTTCTATATAAATGCAATGGCAGAAAATAGGCAAAAAAGGCATATAAAGAATGCTTTTTTGAAACACAGACTAATCTCTGTGTGTATCACAGGACCAGAGGGGATAAAGTGAAGGAAGGGAGTTCAGTATAACCTTCTACAGCTAAAGAGAAATCCCACTGGAAAAATTAGAGACCTGGCTGAGAAATACGGATATGGACTTCCCAGGCTTTCACTTTGTTCTACCAAGAGCCATATAGCTCAGTAGGTGGGAAAGGGACACTTAGAAAGGTGCCTGGAAAGATGAAGTTAAAAGACAGTCTTGAAGACAGGATAAAAATTACTTGCCTAAACTAGCAATCTGTTAGTGAACCCTAAAATACTCAAAGCTATAAAGACAATACTAAACAAGTCAAGTAGCAAGATGAAGCATCAGTAAGTATCAAAGAAACTGGTTTATAAAATTAAACAGGTATATATATATATATTAATGTCTGCTAAATGTTTCTTTCAGAAAACATTAGGCACTAATAAAAAAAGACTGCCTTAGGGCTTCTATAGCACTGGATATATCAAAGGGGGCTTTTACTAACAATTTGGGGAGTTTATGCCTCTGGGTGCTACTGCTGTGATTTCAAAATAGAATTATCTGATGCTATGTGATTTCTTGAATCATTAGTTTTCCATCTCTTGTAACTTATTTTCCATCTTTCTTTTATTTATACACACACATACTGATACAAACTGCCACAAATAAATAATGAAGCAACCTTTGAAAATAAAAATTACCGGATACTTTCTTAACATGTATTCAATACATACACATCTGAAATTATTATCTAATGCAATAATCCTGATTACTACTGGCATGGCAAATTCACCTCATACATTGCATGAGACTATTGCATCCCTGATCTGCTACGATATTATTACATGACACATTCTAGTCGGACTTCTAAATGTTCTAAAAGGAATACTTACATCAGCTATGAAAATGAGCAAACATCACAAGATTTTAAAGCTACCTGAGACATTTCTCAAACAAAGCCTTATATTACTAAAAGGGCAATTATGATTCTGTCATTCTTTTCTAAATGAAAGACTTTTCCATTAAAAAAATTAACTCCTGTTTATGTCAGAAAGGAAACACAAGAATTGAGTAAAAGGGGTGGAGTGTATATTTTAAAAGTACTGCATTACATAGTACTCCATCTTGACTCAACAGAGCAGAGGGTTTTCTGGTTATTCTTGACAGGAAGCACAAATGTAAAAATTTGAGGGTTTTTTTTTGTGAATCTGGAATTAAGACCCTAGTCCTGAGCATGAAATGATATGAACATCATCTCAAAGAAATATCTGCTACTGAACCAGGAGTAACAGACAAGAGGTAGCCCATGACACTTAACATACATAAATAGTATGGAAATTTCAATAAAATAACTTTTCCACCACTGACTTATCAACAGCTCAAACTATTTCAATAAAGCATTTCTCTCTGTCTCTTGTTTTGCAATCTGACAAAGTTAAAACATGTTTTAAAATGTTTTAAAAGAAATTTATCAACACATTGCTTATTTTCTTTGAATAAGAGATTTTTGACACTAAGCAGAAAATAATTTGGTTTTCCATTCTTCTATTCCCAAGACATATTTAACTATATACTACTGACATATACAAAAGAGAAATACCTGCCTCCTAGAAAACAAAACAAAACTTCAGCAAATCCCACTGTCTTTTCTGCATTTAAAAAAAATAAATATTGGCCCTTGAACATTAAGGTTGGAATGAAGCTTTGACTTAAAGATACATTGCCAATATATAGGAATCTAACATTTATTTTCCAAAACAAGGAATGTGCATTTTTTCTGAATAATCAATCTGTTGATGGTTCTGATCCAGCAATACACAGTCTATCTTTTCTCAGCAATACCACAGAATTTATAGAGAAGGCCTAAGCAGTTTGGAAAGCCATGAAGTAATTTTGGTTAAGAACAGATTTAATTTGTCAGCTGTGTTCAATACAGACTATGAGTGCATGCAAATCAGCAATGTCATAGTCTAGTTGAGGGTCAGTTCATGTGACAAATTTCTTGTGAAATCAGAAAAAAAATATAGTGGGGCTTGGGGAAACAGCTGATTTTGAAAACTGTATGGCTACAACCGGACAAGTATTATCAAAAAGAGATGGTTAAAAAAAAAAAAAAGGAACTTTTAGCGATTTCAAACTCAGAGATTCTAATGAGAGGTGAAAACAGTAAGAATTTTTCTATTTACTTGAGCTACTCTTAAAAGACACCAAGAATAATATTCCTAGAACAAACATACTTTGAGTTGAATGCAGTGAAGCCTTGCTTGGCAAAGACTTCCAACTGAGAAAGAACTGAAAAAACGCAAATATAAGCAAGACAAATCCCGTAGACTTCAGCTATTTCACAAACAAAGCATGAGAGTCAGTGGGAAAGGCTAATGCTCAGGTGGTTTAGATCTAAAATATATCAATGCCTTCATGTATCATCAGTGGTACTCAAGACTGGAAATGTTGAGTAGAGTGACACCTGCAGAATGTACCAATTGCTGTTGTTTTTACTTTCCCAGTGAATGAAGGTGGTTGCTGGTAAAAGACAAGTTTGATACTCCCATCATAACACAAGATGAACTTTTAAAATAAGAGTTCAATTAATGTAAAAACTTTACCATGCCCCTTTTATATTTTATAGAAATAAAATTGGTTTTAATTGAAATACACAATCTCACATCTAAAGACAAATAATGCAGAAAATAGAAAGAAAAATCCAATATCAAATATAAAACACTAAAAATTTGTCTGCTGACAGATTATTTTCACTGTCTGCCTGATACCATTTATCAAGATTCTCTACACCTAATTGTTGGAAATAAAAGAGAAACAATACCCTTAAGGCCGTGTACAGCTCATCTTAGACATCAATTCGGACTTCATACTTCCTTTCCTGAATTTCTAGTCTGGGATCATGCCAAAGAGTAACTCAAGCCAATAGTCCCATTTACATTGTGAAGTGTGTCTCAAAGATATTGCAAGGCTGCTAAATTGTAGTATACAACAGAATACTGAGAATAGCAGAATTCAAATAGAAAATTAGAGAACAATGAATGAGGTAAAGTTAAGTGTGATATGCAGGGGAGGAGCGTGGAGAAAGAAACAGATTATGCCTTTCACTTAACTGTTGCCATTGCCTGTTGTAACTGCAGTGTGGTTGCAGGTGTGATTGTAAGGACCTAGGTAAGATGTCACTTGTAGAAGAGGGTAATACCTTTTATTACAACAACTAATGTAGAAAAAAGGTAGATAATTTTTGAGGCACATATGCTCTTCTTCAGGCTTGCTCTTCTTCCCGAATCTTGTCTATTTTATTCATTTCTGTCAGCTGATCAAACATGTTTGTGGCCTGACACAATGAAAGACATACGTGTCCAAAAACTTTTAACATTTCTTCTGCATCAATTCCTTTAATGAAAGGAATTACCTGACACTGTAAACCTTGCCTCAGTTCCTTTTCCCATCCTGCACCAATGATGAAAATTCCCTCAAGTAATTCAGAAGGAAGAGCAGACCTACCTGCTTTGCTTCTTGTCTCTATGTTGTTTAGCCATGCAAAGATCAGAATCCAAAGTACCAAAATGCTATAGGAAAAGATACTGTTGTAATACCTCCACTTTGGCAAGCACCAGGAGTTACTAGAAATTTCATGGGAAACAGTCTTCTCTTGAGATTTCCAAATGCATTCACAACTCTGTCTCAAATTATCTCTCATATTTGTTAGCTATAAGTACCAAAACACACAAACAACTGAAGATTCTTCTAATTTTAATGAGAGGAGTCTAGCCTTTCATTTGTCTCCTCAGTACCTTACAATGGCTAGTCAATATAATAATTGACAATGACTTTGAATCTGAATATAGTTTGAATGAAAGTATTTCAAAGCTCACATGGCACTGTTCCAAATAAGCCTGGTCTCTGTGTAATGAAATGCATTCTTTCTGGCCTAATACTACAGGCTTGGCAAAAGATATGCCGGTGGTATGAGCAAAAATTCCAAACCCGAGTCTTGCAATTGCCTGTCTGAAGGGTCATTTATTGTGTGTGTTATCAGCTCCTTGAGAGTAGCCCTGCTGAGAAGAACCTGGGTGTCATGGTGGATGAGAACTTCACATGAGCCAGAAGTGTGCTCTTGCAGCTCGGAAGGCCAATGGTATTCTGGGCTCCATCAGCAGAGGGGTGGCCAGCAGGGACAGGGAGGTGATTGTCCCTCTTGAGGCCCCATCTGGAGTACTGTGTCCAGATCTGGGGCCCTCAATACAAGAAAGACGTAGAACTGTTGGAGAGGGTTCAGAGGGCCACCGAAGTGATCAGAAGGCTGGAGCACCTCCCCTACAAAGAGAGGCTGGGGGAGCTGGGTTTGTTCAGCCTGGAGAAGAGAAGGCTGCAGGGGGACCTCATTGCAGCCTTCCAGTACCTGAAGGGAGCAGAGAAACAGGAGGGGATTCAACCTTTTTATAAGGGTAGACAATGGCAGGACAAGAGGGAATGGATTAAAGCTAAAGGAGGGGAGGTTTAAATTAGGTATTAGGGGGAAGTTTTTTTACAGAGAGAGTGGTGAGGTGTTGGAACAGGCTGCCCAGAGAGGTGGTGGATGCCCCATACCTGGAGGTGTTCAAGGCCAGGTTGGATGGGGCCCTGGCAACCTTGTATAGATCCAGGCCTGGAGGTTGGTGTCCCTGCCTGTGGCAGGGGGGTTGGAGCTCTATGATCCTTGGGGTCCCATCCAACCCATGCCATTCTATGATTCTATGTGTCTGAACTGCTTCAATGCAAATTAACAGGAGGTCACACTGTAATTGGAATGTAATTGGTAGAACTGGTTATGACTTGGTTTCCTTTCTAAAATGACAACTTATGCTTCATCTGCCATTATATTGGTGTTTTCTGTATTAATAAAAATAGAAATAAAATTTAAAAAAAAAGAGAGGAGGGAAAAAAAAAAGGCTGTGAGCAGACAATATAGTTGTCTTTAATGAAGAGATCACGTGAGCTAATCAAGACCCAAAGAGTTCACCTTTAAAATACCAAACCATCTGGCTTGCTGTCCCATGATAAATCTCAATGATAAATGTCTTCATTTTGATGTTACAAAGGAACCACAGACCTGCTCAGTTTTGGCACAGCTGAAAACACACTGGCAACAGTAGAATAGAACTCAGATGTCCAAAATACAGAACTAAATCATTTTGACCTGCAGGGCATGGTATATTTAGAGAAAACCTGATTGCAACAACAGAAAAAAAGCCAACAAAACAACCAAAGAAAAAAAGAGGTTTAGACTCATCTGACTGTCTCTCCAGAGAAAGACACATTTTAAAAAAAGAAATCTGTACTACAATTTACTAGATATGCAGATTCAGATCAATTCGCTGAAATGCCACTGGAGGTTCTAAGTTTTCCACGGCAGAGCATTTGGAGCATGTTTTTTTGTTGATTGGTTTGGTTTTATCTCTACAATTCCATCTGCATCCAGACAAAGCAAAAAGCTTGCAATGGGCATGATAGAAGTTATGACATCCTTTGATAACTCACATTTTTTCAGTGTGTCATATTTATTAAGGATAAATTAAATTAGCCTGGGAAATCTGAGGGGATAAAAAGTCACACAAGTTTCACCATATCTAAATGTAAAACATCCACCCACACCCAAAGGTACAAAACCAAGTTTTGGGAGAAAGTTTGCATTGATTTTTTTAATGCCAGCATTTCTAATACAGAAATGGGCAAACACCAAATCTTTTATTCATTCCAATTAATGACACCTCAACCAAGCAGAAAGCACTTTTATTTTTTTTAACTTTTTTTAAATTAAGAAATTAAAATTTTAAAATCCAAAGTTTAGTAAACTGCAGCAAATATGATTAAAATATTTTAATTGTTCAACATCAAACCCCCCAGAACATAAAATTATAAGAGGCTCCTAGCATCACTCAAATCTTGTCCTATGGATTACAATGCTAAGGGATGAAAGAGATGGAAGTAGTGCAGGGTCTGGCACTTACAATGCTAAGGGATGAAAGAGATGGAAGTAGAGCTACAGGACTGGACTAAGCAAATGACATCAAGACAAAAGGTTGTAGGGCAAATCCAAAGGCTCCATAACTAATAATGAATAGTCTGCACTACTTTGGCAGATAGAAATTCTGAAACAGGCATATGGGAAAGTACAAGAGCCCAGAAAACTCAGGCAGCATCTGATATTTCACGAGATTAATCTGTTCACGGTCCCATTCTTTATTTCTACTTTTCCTTTGGATCCAATTAAAGAAGTCGACATGAAATTCTCACTCAATTCATGTCAATCAGAATGATATTCAAGCATTCCAGTAGGAAGCACATAACTTCAGTGAAACTGTGATATTATCTTACTTCTTTCTTTACATGTACTGTTGTTCTGGGAATTGCGTCCAGCAGAAGGTAGTAGAGAATTGAATCACATCTCTTTCATTGCTCAATTTGAATTTCATGGTGTATGCCGTGGGGATAAATACCTAACATCTCTCAGAAAACTACAATGGGATAATTCCTTAGGGAGATTAAGTCATTACCCTGTTCCAGTGATTACAGCATGCCCGTGAAAGCTGTAATCCAAATGGGAAGATGCTTTTTTCCTCAGCAATTACTAGACTAGAGAGACAGGAGATCAATGTTTGTATTGATGCTCTTTTATAAAATTTACATTTTTATCTTATTGCAAAGACCTGTGCTTTTCCATTTGCTTCAGAATCCAATCTAACTTTTAGTATACAAACTATGTTATATTTTATAGACAGACTTCTGAATATGTTATGAAATGCTCAATACATTGCATCTTTTATAGGCATCATTACTTGAAAGTGGGAAAAATTATTAGTAAAATAAAAAACTCTAGGTTTTTTCCCTACATTTGGATAACAAGTTCCATTTAGTGAAATATCTACTGTAAAACTTTCACTAATATTTGATCACACAATGTTCAATCAATTCCTCTAATAGTTCTCTAAAAATCCAGAGGAATAACAGAATTAACTACACAAGTAGGATAATAGTTTAGACCATTAAAAAACCCCAAGATTAAATAAATACCCGGAAAAAAAAAAGCCAATAAAAACCCCAACAAAAAAAAACCCCAAAGAGCTCTGCATTTCAGTTTATTTTCACTTAGGTTCAGTAAGACCTAAAAATTTTTTTACCAAAGTCTTTGCTGGACTAGAACTGCTCACAGTAGCTAGAGCAGTGGTATGAGGTGTCATCACTAAGTATGAAACAATCCATCAGTAGTATTAATTTCTTGAGTGTTATGAGGCTAAACTTAATATATTATTAATATAATTTCCTTTAATAGTTTACTGACTACAGCAAGAGACAGCCAGCCAACTAGTCAGTGTACTACTATAGGAAGAACATATTTGAAAGTGCCTTTAGCTTGATACACTTACCATTAAAGAAGTAAAAACCAAAGCAAATCGTACTGTAATTCACAGATAACTTTAAGATTGCTTTTACACCAAAAATATAAAGCTAACTAAATCCCTAAAAGGTGGTTAAAAAGGAAGGCTTTGGGGTGTTGTTTTGGGGTGGTTTTTTTTTTACTGTGATAGCAATGTAAAAGTATCAGAAAAAGTCAGTAACTTTTCATTCAAAGAGAAAGGTATGATGAAGTTCTTATATACCTAGGGTATTGTCAAGATTGAGAAAGATCCCTTCAAAAGTCTGGATAGCAACCTTGGAATTTTTGGAAGCAAACATTAGCAAGCCAACAGCTCAAGAAGTTCCATATAAATTATAAACTCTCTTATTCCAAGTTCATTCTTACCTTTATTAATTTGTTTTAAATCTTCATAATTTACACTTTAATGCTATTGAACTTGATTTTGATTGTATTTAATATTTTAATAACTTAGTATAATTAAATCTTAAATATCTTTTTAGATTTCTAACACACCGGAATTTTCACTTTAAGATGGAAAAAAAGGACAATAAATATGTTCCTAAAAGTCCAGCTTTCATTGACTCCCTAAGCCAGAAATACTCGTCCAGCTTTTCTGTGGTAGCAGTTAGCCCCAGTTTGATCAAGTACTCCATTGAGTGACCAGACTTACAGCACATACACAATATGATGTTGATCTGTATATGAGCGGCAGGTCCAGACTTTAAGTGTTAATTTCATATAACATTTACACAGCTAAGTATTTGCCCATTCCTAAAAGACTCCTAGGAAAAAAAGAAACCTGCTAGAACAATTCAACAGGGCTACACAGCATACTCCGTGTCAGCAGTGGAGGGGCTCTTGAGAAAGAGAAAAGGCAGAAACAGAACAGAGGATGGAAAAATTGGTCTAGCAGGCCACATGCAGCTGGAGGCATCATTTGGGTACCTCTGCTAGAAATCATAAAATTCTATAAACTTCATGGAATGGGCACTGTTACATTACGCACTACCTTTATCCTAGATGCTGCTATTTCAGAAGCAGCAGGGAAAGAAGCATAAGTTATATGCAGATCAAGAACATAAACAACTGGTAATACACATTACCCTTAAGCATGGTTTTCCATTTGTTTCCCACAGTAACACTGGAAAGACCACAACCCGCCCCTGAAGGTATCTCTGCTCTGCTGCCTGCAGACATCTGCAGAAAGTTCCTCCTCATTTTCTAGTGAGGTGACTGCAGTGTGATTTAAACTAGAAATATCTCAATTGTCCATTCTCCCTTTGAAAAGGGAAGTGCTAGTCATAATTCCTGCTTAGCTAGATGATAGAAGGTGATAATCCTTTCTGGAATGTCACACTTAATACCTACTTTGGGTGTCATAATCACTAAATTCCAAGGAGATTAGCGCTGTAGAATGCACTAAAAGAAAACTTTGCTACAGCAAAGGGAAAGCCCAAGAAGAAAACTGATAAAACTATATAGGGATATTTTGTAAAATCAAATTTTATTCCAATACATGTTTCTAACAAGATTTCATACAGGTGGAAAGGAAATTTTAGGAAATAATACAGTGTCTTCTGAAAATCTGTTATTCCATAGTATTATGGAATGGTGTCAGATCAACAATCATGGAATCCATAGTGACCTGCTGTTGTATATGAATTAACAAACCTACTGAATTCATATCCTTCTCAAATTGGTCAATATATTGACTATATACTTCATACTGTCTCATTGATAATAAACCAATTTTGATTAAGTTCTTCAGAAGTTAATTCACATGACCTAATTCAGGAAAAAATGTTCAGAGAGGGAAACTAAGAGCCTGGGAATGTGATGTATCCTAATGGAGAGAATTCCATGGGGAGAATTTCTGACCACTATGAAATCATGTTGCATATCACAGCGGTGCTGCTTTCAAGTCTTCATGAAAAGCATTGTCATTTGAAACAAACAGGGAAAATCCAGATACAGTGTCAGAGCCCAAAGGGGTAAGACCAAGCATTAAGCTTTGGTCTAACACAGACAGAAATTAAAGAAAAAAAAAACCAAAACTGATCTGTTGGAATACACTAATTCACTCAAGTGGAATAGCAGGAGGAAAACTTCATCCAGTTTCATAGACTGGGATTTAGAACTTTCATAGAAGTATTGGGAACTACAGATAAAGTTTATTCTTTCAAATGTGTTTATTGAAGGTGAATATGTGAATCTCTTATAGTCTAAGGGCTACATTTTAAGATCCGTATCAGTGAGGCAGCAGCATCTTCATGCAGTTAGGCTCCTTAACCAAGATAATTCCATGCTATGGAAACAATAATAGCATACAATACTGCAGGTGGAATAACATGAATTATCTGACTATGAATATTCCAGAATGGATACAGAAGATGGACTGAATAGAGAACATATAGCATAACTTTGTGGAAATTTTATGAGAAAGAGGAACACATGACATTCCATTCAGATAACAGGATGAAATTAAATATATTTTGGAGTGAATTTGAAAAAAAAAAAATGGAATTTTGAAGTCAAATCTAACACGATTCAGCCAAAAACCTCATTGTGTTCATTTAAAAAGAAATGCCAAATACCAGCCACATGAGATACTTCATATTTTATCAGCCAATGTAGGAAACCCAGTTGGCAAGCCACAAGGAAGCAAAGGTATCTGCCAAGGGCAGTGAACATTCTGAGATCATAAATGTCCACTAACTCTTCTAATTGATTTATACTTGGATTCTGCTTCTCAGTATATTGTTGAATACGTTGAAGTTTTGATTACACTATCCTTCTACCACAGACCACTTAATTAAGGCAGTGCAGAGGCAAGAAGGAAGACTGATAAAACAGTACCACAGTTTGTACATACATCATGATACTTTGTATTTGTTGTAGCAGTAAGTACATATTGGATCATCATGCAAAGGTTTCCAGTCAGGAATGTATAGATGTGAAGAACGAGTCAGAAATGAAGGGAAACAGACTCTCTATTGTTGAAAGTTTGCAGATATCTTGCCACTTACTAGTAATGTGAAAACCTCCTGGAGTTCACAATAACAACACAATGTTTGTTGTGGGGTTTTTTTAATGAACTAGATTAAAATTTAATGCTTAAAAGAAAAGCTGTTCCTGAACAGATATCAGATCTCTCTGAATTTTAGTTTCTTCCTTGCGGATTAATAACCTGGTTTAGTATGTCCTGCACTTATTGATGGAAACTCACATTAGAAATATTGGCCAGCATAAAGCCACAATTTCCTATAATGTCCCAAAGTAGTTAGCTACCAGAACTTTACGGATTATTAATGCATCTCCTGTTGGCATGCTGCCGTATACCATTTTTCATTGAAATATTAAACCAAATTCAATCTTTTCTAGATTTTTAGTAACGTAAAGCTTGCAAATACCATTAACCCCCTTCCAATAAAGAATCTCTCATTCAATAAGTCTTTTAGGCATATGTTTAAAACTATCCACACTCAGCAAAAGACAAAAGCACATAATGGAATTTAAGTGACAGTTCAGATGTTTTGCTGGCCTAGAGTAAGCAGTGTACTTGATCCTAATAAATAAAAAAAAAAACTGACCAACCAAAACGTCAAAATAAGGAGGATGAGCTTTTAGATAAATGTTTACATCAGTAAACTGAATTCAGATTTTAAAAAACTAGAAGAATTTAAATAATTAAGCATAAAGATTCACAAATGATTTTATGCAACAAGGAATTAAGACCCTTGTCATTCAGACAAGGCTGTAGAATTGAGTACTACACGGGAACATCTAATAGGAAAATTCATTGTTTAAAAAACCCTCTTAATTTTACAATTATTTATTTTTGTTTAATGTTACTAAATACCTTTTCTATCATTAAAAAGGTAAATTGTATTCAACAGTAGTAAGCATCTGTGTTTTAACTCGAGTACCTGATGAGGTTCAATGATACAATGGGGTTAACACACATTACATCAAATAAATATACCCATAGATATTAGCCTCTCACTCCTCATGAAAGGCCCAGTAAAGTATTAATATAGTTAATAAAAATCTTTAACGATAACACTTAATAAATCTTTCCTAACATTTTTATGCTCCCATTGTTATTCTTATGCAATAATTATTACTTTACAGTTTCCAATTAGGAACTGCAATATGAATATATTTTATAGATGATAGCATTTTTCTTCTCTCATCTTCAAAAATTTGAAGATACTATCACACAGTTTAGAAAGGTGAAATCACTGTCCTAACAATCTATCCCTGTTGAAACAAAAACACAGCTACATTCCTTCCAGATGTGCAATGAGAGTCACTCTCTTCCCAAAGGATGCAAGAGCTCTTAGAATTTCAAACGCTGATGCCATGAAGCCCCACCAGACACTCCTCACAAAATTTTTTTGATGAATTAGTATGTGAGCCTAAACTTTTGTGATAAATGACTGAAAATAAACTCATTTATATCTCAATGGAGAGGATAAATTTTGTTTTTGCTTTGGGAACTTGAGGTATGGAGAAAGCTATTGACCATTCCACCTCTCACTGGACTAACCACCACCAACAGTAAAAACGTGTTGTTTTCCAGATTTCCTTTCATGGTGGCTCAATAAATTTATTTGGAGAGAAAGATATCCACCAGAATTCTTACACAACTGCATGACAACTGCCTGAATCTGTACAGAAGGTAGAAGTCACTGATCATAGAATCATAGAATCATAGGGGTTGGAAGGGACCTCGAGAGATCATCGGGTCCAACCCCCTGCCAAAGCAGCTCCCTAGCTCATATCGCACAGGGAGGCATCCAGACGGGTCTGGAATATCTCCAGAGAAGGAGACTCCACCACCCCGCTGGGCAGCCTGTCCCAGGGCTCTGTCACCCTCACTGTGGAAAATGTTCCTCTGCATGTTGGTGCGGAACTTCCTGCGCTCCAACTTGCAGCCATTGCCCCTTGTCATGTCTCCACAGACCAATGAAAAGGGGCTGGCTGATTCCCCCTGCATCCCCTGCTTAAGATAATTATAAACATTAATTAGGTCCCCCCTTAGTCTTCTCTTCTCAAGACTGAACAGTCCCAGCTCACTCAGCCTTTCCTCATAGGGGAAATGTTTCAGGCCTGATCTGCAATGTTAAACACATAGCTAACTTGAAAAGCCTATGAAACTTCAGGAACTTCAAGGGAAGCTGTGAAATGTGGTTCCAATGTTGATATGCACATACAGACTCTATTAGGTTATAAACAAATCTGATTACAAGATGGGCTGTGAATAAATACTGGCTTTGGTAACATTTAAAAATCAGCAGTGTGGTAACTCTTATCAGACAAATTCTTCTGTGATAAAGCTGAAGCAATAAGTTAGGCCACATATTGGACAGAAGCTTTTAATTCCGCAGCTTTGAAAGCTGATCTAACACTTTCTCCTACATTTGCGAGTATAGGAAAAGCTAACCTTCACCTGGTAGTCCAAAGTACTTATCTCCAACAACATATCTTTAAGGGAAGACAGACACATCGTAATTTTCTTTTTGAATGATGAGGACGTAAGAGAGAGAACTTTCAAGATGGTTATCCAGCAATCATACAGATTTGCATATCTACAGTAATCAAAAATGATTTCTTATTGAATAGAACTGAAATAATTATTTTAACTGCTCAGAACAGATTTCAGAATGGCATTATCAATTATGAAAGAGTCAGAAGCAGTGTAGAAAAAAAACCCAAACAAGAACATAAAGTACTGCTTCAAAGTAATGCAGGCTTTTTGCCTTCATCTTCCTCCTCTTCTCCCTTTCATGCTTCTACATATTTCTGGGACTATTCAAATGACTTAAAACAAATAAAATTTGTGCATAAGAAACTCTTTTGGCTAAAAACATGAGGGCTTATTACCACATTTCTTTACTGGCACAAAATCTGAGAAAAGCCTCAAGGTGCAAATGATCTGCAGTCTATTTAACATCATGGTTATTTATTTTTATGGGCACTCATTATTACTCTTTACTCTAAATTATAGGTACATTCCTGGCTCCATTTCCCACTGTTCTGTAATCTTTATAATAATATATTTTTTTAGATTTCCAAATCCTCCTCAATACCTCATCAATCAAAAATGCATGTAACATACACTAGTTGTTATACTGGGCAGAGACAGCAAACCAAAGCTTGGACCCCAGATAAAGACTTTACTCACAACCCAGGGCTGGGATATATGCCATAACTTGGGTAGCATTTACCAGGAAAACCTGTTTTCCTATATCTCAAACAGAGACTTTGCATACAAACTGATATGCACTGAATTAGTGCTTAAATACCACAGTTCCTATTTTATTATGGATTATGTGCTGAACTAGTTCTGTCAAGTTTAGAACAGTATGCCATAATTTTGACTAAATCTAAGCACATGCATCTTTTTCCATGAAAACAGTATTACAAGTATGCCCATTTCTCCTGTCACAGAAAATTTTCATGAATATTTTGATAAACAGCTGTTATGCTATAGTAGTTTATAGCCATAATAGTATCAGCTTCAGCAAACCAATGACACAGCATCAGAAGCAATCACATAACACTTAATTATTTTTGTGAACAACTCAGAAAAGTATAGTGTGGATCATTTTGATTTTTGGGTTTACTGGACAGGAAAAAACTTGTGCTTTGATGAAAAAGCCCTTGGATTTCTCATCATCTACCCATTAAAGCTGAGCTGGGCTGCTGTCACTCTCTTCACAATACCTTTAGAGAAAAGTGGGTTTGAACAGACTAAATCATATGGCAATGCTCCTTTCCTAAAACTGTGTTTTGTAATTGCAGAAAATAAAGGCCATTATGAAAACCAAGATCCTGTAGTAAAATAAATAATTTTAAGAGCACTACATTACATATGCACACAAAGATCATTTATTAAAATGCAAGTTGTACAGTACAAAAAAAACCCCTAAACAAAAAACCACCCAAAAACCCACTACAGATAGAAATCTCCTAGAAAGACCTAAATGCTTTAGAAGAAACTAACCTCTATAAGCTACTTTGAAAATTATAGCCTATCTGCATTGGAAGCTCCTTGACATGTTCAGATTGATAATGATGCCAGATGCCCAGAATTGTTAATTTTCACCTGCCTGTCCAGATCCTCTCTCACCTGTTTCTTTTCTTTATTTTTAAACTTGATGAGATGTAGTTATCAGAACTAACAACTGTGTATTGAACCACACAGACTGCAATGACTAGACAGTGCTTTGCACAATGCTTATTTTATCCTGTGGGAAGTTTTAAATGATGTGCAAATATATTGCAAAAACATGCAACAGCTGATACAAGAGATGTCTTTGTTACTTCTTCTATGGAAAAGTCAGAATGATCCAGACAGGAGAAATAAGCCTTGATACCATGAAAACAAGCACTTTGTAGACAGCAGTGATAAAGGACATATCATTAAAATTATCTAAGAAGCAGATATGTCTCTGATGTAAATGTTTGTAGCCATACAGTGCCACAGACATCTTGGCTTGACCACTGTAGACAGTGTTTTCTGTCTCACCTGCTCAAATATAAAAGGAAAAAAGTGTTTTCTTTATTTTATTTACTGCTTATCTTCATTATTCAATTATCCACTGGGCCACGTATAACTTCTTGCTACACACATCCTTGACAATGGGCCCATAAAAAATTTCATGTTACTCAAATAAGGTGACAATAGAGCTGTAAGTGAAAACTGCTCCTGGTTATACTTTAAAAGGAGAAAGTCTAACATCCTCAAGAACAGAAAAGGAAACATGGTAGTATTCAAACTCCTGAACTTTTCTCCAAAGCAGCATACATGTCATTAAAGTTCTTCCTGTGTTTCAGTAAGAAACACATTGACTTTTCTGTAGACATGCCATTTACATCAGCAGCCGATTAAAATAAACAAACAAAAAATTAAACTTCGTAAATTCTCAATAATCCTGCTGTGAAAGGCAGCATGAATCCCTTTATTTTCTCCTAGAACCACCTTTCTGATGATAAAAGGGGAGGGTGGGAGGAGACAAAAAGAAAGCAATTCTCTATGAGCTTCAATAAGTAATTCTCTGCTGTTACTCTCACCCGAGTTGAGATGCATATGATGTGTTATTACCACACAGGTATTCAGATAGAGTCTGATCCATGGTTGGTTGAATTCAACAAAAGGAAACACATCCCATGAGCAGAATTACTAAACCTTTCTCTAAACAAATAGAAAGACTGGAGACAGCAGGTGACAGACCCTTTGTTAATTGCACCCCAAGGTTTCCAGGCTCCCTGCCTTATGACATTAGATCAAGCTCCCTCCTTTCCCTGCTTTCCAAATTCCCAATCTTTCAAGCTTTTTTTACTTGCTTAGCCAAGCTCCACAGAATATTGCATTATAAGTGCCCACAGACACTCTACATAAAAGAAAGTTCATAAATGCAGATTGCTCTGTTAATCAGATTCTCTTCACTCTCTCTGGCTTTTAACTCAAAGCTGCTCTTCAAGCCTTTCCCAGTGCATCTAGTCTTCCCTCTTCCCCACCACTTTCTTTATTAAGCATCAAGGCATCAACATATGAAAAAATGAACTTTAACTTAATCTTAATTCATCTATGCAACAAATACAGGAAAATGTAGGAGGCAGCTTTAAATCAGTTAGAGAAGGTTTTGTAAAGTACAAACAAGCTTATCAAATCCAACTTTATCATTTCCTTGTTCATACAAGCTGTGTGATTGTCCAAAAGTTTCTCTGGCTTTACATACTCATATGTAATTTCTTTTATGTTTGTATGAAATAATAATTCTGCTTGTCTGGTCTTCTCACAGGGTATTAGAGTTACATGAGGGAAAAGGTAAAAAGCATCAGTTAACTAATGAAATCTGTGAAAGAACACTTTTTTGTCTAAATATTGGAGTGACTGTCAAGGAGACAGAAGCTCTGACCGTATTTCATCTTCAAATTATGATTGTCATTTTTCACAGACTAAAAGAAATCTGACAGCCACCCTAAGATTTAAGATTCATAAGTATCTTTTCAATGACATATTTCAGTGCATTTGATTACTGAAATTACAATATGATCCATTTCACACTGTCCCACTCCCCCTTCTAATTTAAACATGTTATCTATCAAGCTATCATTAGAAAGGTTAAATCTCATCAAGCTGTTCTTAGGCATCTCCAAGTGTATTTCCAAATTAAGAATCACCAAAATATTAGTACAGATGATGATCAATGAAAACATTTACACTGCTCTAAAAGAGGAGCTTAAATTCTGCACAAGTCTTGGATAGAATTAATCCATAAGGTTCCATCTATTCTGTTGCCATATACAGCTTGGCAAACAAGATCAAAATGCCCAAAATAAACATCTGGATGAAGGCTTCCTAGCATCTCTCTAGGCACTACAGGAAGTCTACACATTGACAACTAAGTAATTCTTGTAATATTCAGTCAAGCACCTTCAAGTTGGGGTTACACTTTAGGACATGGTACAGAACTGACATACTGTCTAGCTGTGACTCAAGAATCTGTGGCCAGCTGACTACATTTTAATTATAGGGAAAGGATTATTTAGATAGTTCCACACTGAAACAAATCTGCTCCCAAGAGGCCTGAGCTTAGTAGCAATAAACATAGCTGTAGCTTCCAGCATAGGCAGGGAAGCTCTCCAGAGATGAAGGTTCTTTCCTCAACAGGTCAGCAGGCAATGACTTGCTAAAACAGGGAGCATATCACATGTATGCATACCTAGCACCTATCATCTTCAAAGATTTTAAATTAATAGTACACAACATTGTTCAGCAATTAATTTGAAATGAATGCATGAGAAGCATCAATGCACCAATAACTCGTGACATGTGACACCATAACCTCTAGACATATATACATCTTGTTTCCCTCCTCCCTCAACATCTCATTACCCTGCAAGTGAAGAGTTGGCTGAAAAGCCTCAACATATAGCCAGCCATATGTGCATGGCTAAAACACCTGCAGGTAGTAGTTTTAGAGCACAGAGATGCCTAGCCTGTGGACGGATTTCCGCTCCATAGCCCATGCAGGCTTAACTACAGCCGGCAGGGGGGAACTGCCTGGAGATTCCCCTCTTGTACTAACATACTTGCTTCCACCACAAATCAGAAAAAAAAATATTTCCTAGACTGATTGAAAAATCTTTTGTAATAAGCTTCTTGTTGATTCCCAAGATTCATAAACACTACTGAGATGTATTTTTTTATTAGGAAATAATAGTATATTAAAAAATATCTATTTCAAAATCCATAAACTAGGGCAGTTCAAAATACCTACAGACTGGTATTACATAGTTTGCTTTGGAACTTAAGCAAAATCTTCCTACCCCCCTGAAGAAAAAAAAAGTAACAAATAAAAACTTAATATAAGGAACGCACTAATTCTTTTAAGTATAAATGTTAGCTCCACCACTGATCTTTTGATTCCCCTTTACATTTCAGTCTTTGCTACATCACCATACTTAAAAACTGCAGTGAAAGATAAAAGTGAATTTGACCTTCACAGATTAAAATTATTACAACTTGCTGTTGACAAGTACTTTCTGAAGAAGGAACCAGTTAAAATTCAGTGTTACCAAACAAATTGTTTTAATTTTAAGTCAGTCCTATAACATCAAGCAAAATTATTATACAAATTTTAAAACTGGATTCCTTAATCTCAAGACCTCATTTTATAAATCAGATGCTGTTTACTTTCCCAAATTCTCCACATGGGACTGTAGAAGTACACAACATTTTAAGCTTAGAAACTGGCATCTTCTAAAATGTCTGCTGAAAAGCTCTCTACATTTGGTCTCTTACATACACAAGAACAAATCCTGAACATCCTCCAGAACTTTAGTAGCAATATTATTTTTTCACTACCACAGGCAGAAAAGGTAAAGAATTAAGAATGACAAAGTAATATTCAACTCCCTGGTGAAACACTGTAGCTTCTTTAGGGGATATATTGGTAAGGAATAATTTTAGAACATAAATATTAATCTGTCAGGGAAATACCAGCTCTGTGCAGGATGGAAAATTAAGGTTACAAACACAGGTCTGCTACTCTGTGCATTTCTAGCTACCATAACAGCCACAGCAAGCTGGCATCCATTCTCACTGACTATCACCACTAGAACTCTTTCAAGTTTTTCTTTCTACTCTGCAGAACATACTTGTGGTTTACATTTTTTTATTTTTCTAAATTGCAGTTCATATTTTAACTTCTCATGGGAACTTTTTGTGCCTGAATGACTTTTCCTGTATCTCCCAAATGAATGCCGTTCTTGCAATCTATTTCAACTAGTTCACTTCTTTCAGATGCAAACAGCTATCTTCGCTAAACATGAAGACAACAGGAAGAAAAAAAAGCACATAAAGGCTGGCAGAATAAGCAAATTTATGGACATTAGCAGTGTTTCAAGCACTCTGTTTTGTAGCATCTCTTGATGTTCTAATTCTGCTCGCTTGTGGGACCACTATTATGGTCCTTTATTGCAAACAGATTTTTCAAGAAAATAAAAAGCTGACAGTTTCACTTTATTATTGAACTCACCTTGGTAAAATAATTGTTTTCTATAATGACAGAGCAAAACAAAAGTTAAAAGAAAGCAGTGAAATGATTAACAGTTATGTGACGGACTCCTCCAGCTATCCTCCACACTTCTACTGTCATTGTTGTCTAGCATCAGATTACAGGGCAGAGGCAACTATACCCACAATTAGCATCTGAGAGGATGTCTACATATCTCCTTTTTACGTTATTGCAATTTCACCTGGTGTTTCTTTTTCTTGACACAGCATGTACTTTACATCAGTAATGGATGGCATTAGCACCAAATTGCTTTGGAATGATCTAATAGCTTATATGTAATCTATTTATTATAAAGTTGCTCTCTTTTTCCGCTCGTGAAATTTATCATTCCCTACCTTAAGGAGGAGAAAAATCTTCAACTTAGTTAATTGGGTGGGTTTGGGAGAGGCAATGGGTGTGTGTGTGAGAACATCTGCAAACCTTTTTGCTTTAAAACAGATTCTGGCTCCTTCATCAGGGCCCAAGGAATTATTTCCATTGAGCCTGCTCCTTTTATTTCATGGAAACAAAAATGACTGCTAAGACAGGCTGCTCCCACTCAACAGTTCAGAACACCCCCCCAACATCTGGATGTTACCTCCCTCCTATGAG
Source organism: Hypotaenidia okinawae (assembly GCA_027925045.1). Taxonomy (NCBI): domain Eukaryota; kingdom Metazoa; phylum Chordata; class Aves; order Gruiformes; family Rallidae; genus Hypotaenidia; species Hypotaenidia okinawae. Next base: position 15,359,603 of record BSDF01000008.1, read on the forward strand.
AAAGAAGTAGGAATGGGATAGATGCAGATTTTCAAAGCATAACTCTGACTAAATACAGTGATTAGGCTGTGACAGTTGCCACTGTGGCAGCAGCTAGTGGCAAGGAAGCAGAGCTGGTGTGGAGAAATCCAGCACGTTGGTATAGTAGTCCTGTAATTTTGGTACAGAAATATTCTAACTCCACTCAAACCAGAGATTAATGCTCATTTAGGTCTCTATTAGCTCTGAGAAGTGATGCCTACTGCTACAAATGGTTTTGAAAGATCAAACACAGGCCACGTGCTCTTTATACCTCTCTGTTTGTGAACTGCTACTGACCAAAAGTAAAAGAAAACAAATTCAGGGATTGCAGTCATGCTTGGTCTTTAAGTAGACATCACAAGGGATGCTTGCATTCCCCTCTCCATAGCATTCCTGCAAAGAACTCTTATTCACTAGCCTTACATTTTTCAGCCTACTGCACTAAATATCATCATTACATTTGGTAGGCATTCTAACAGAAATGCAATACAAATCTGTTTCACTTGAGAAGCAAAGCCTACGGTTCCTTAGGTTTTATAACACAGCGCTTAGTACAAATTCGCTGAATCTTTTCAGCGCTTCACTATGTGATTTTAGGAGTCTATTTTCCCCAGTGGCAGGCAAGTACTAAAATTGCACTGCATTGCATTTTGCTCTCAGTAGGTGGGAAAGTGCATACTCAATGGGTTATTTTCCATTCTTTATGTCAGTTTTATGCAGCCACAGGTGGGGGGTCTTTCAGGTGGTTGCTTAGGTTTACTAGGCACTTTAGAGTCATAGACAAGCTTTCTTAAAAGGATCTTACAAAATACACCAATATTGTCAATCATGCAGTAAAAGAATTTCATTCTGTGTAAATAGAAATAACCTTTAAAATCTCTCAAACTATAAAAGGCAATACAATGAATATCAACCAAAACAAAGGATCAATAATCCCCTGTTTGGGAAGGGACACAAAGCGATTTCACTTGTTTATACTTATTGTTTACCTCTCCGTCTCTTCCCCTTCTTCTCCCTAGGTGTGATGTCTCTGCTTAAGGGCAAACAAAGTTACTGAAGGACGGCATGGCACTTCCTATCATTTACCTTCATAGCACTGAGGCTACAAACAGACCACAAAATTATCACAAAACAGGAAAAAAAAGGGACGTTGTCAACCTACTTAACATTTGCTTTCAACGTTCTGAAAGGAACTTTGATCAGCAAACATATCATTAGATCATGAATACAGATATTCATATCCTATAAAATGTTGACAGCTTTCTCTTCATGCATAAGAATATGCAATGAAACCATACAAAGATGCCCCTTTCTTTCCTGAAGTAAAAATAAAAGAGAGAAAACTTCACCCGCTCCTGAACAAAGAAATGCAAAATACATTGCATCTTTTTGACTGTTGATAGATTGGAAAAAATGTACATGCTATAACACGATGTGTGCTCCATAAAGAACCACACACAAGGGGATCAAATAGTTTCATTGCTCTTATGCAGATGGCTGCCCTGACTGCGCAGGAAATGTCTCCCTCCACCCAATTTTAAAGTAGGCTTCTACATGTATTCACTACGTGGGAATTAGGATTTTGTTTCTGATGAGACCCACATTCCCTTCATTCAGCTCAGCAACACTAGCCACAGGACATCCTTCCTGCTAAGTAGTCTAAATCCTTGGAGAAATGCAGGTCGAGATGGAACATCCAAACAACTTTAATGACAAACAATATGAAAAACTGTGGACAGTATTCAGATGCAGTAGTATTTTCCATGCCCAAGCTTTGTTTTTCTCAGTAGGGTTCAGTTATTTAGAAACTGAGATATACAAGCTCAAAAAAGATGATTCTATGCAATGTATTTTCAAAGGCTAGTATTTGTCCATCTAAAATGGTAGCAGTCCACTAGGCAAATTAGTTTTCAGAAATAATAATCCTGGTCCTTAGAATATTTTGTGAACATATAGCAGTATCTCAGATGAGAGCAAGAAATCTTGTTTGCAAAAGCACCATGAATCTCCTGGAATTTTCTACCAAAAAAGGCATTAAATTAAATGGCTATAATTTAAATTTTTCCTTGCAAACTAATTTTAATAAGAAAAAAAAAATCTTTAAAACTTCCAACATTTCATACACAGACTTCTAGAATGGGGCAGAATTTAATTGCCTCTGCAATTAAAATATGCTCATATGACAGAATATTGAAAGGGAACATGTACTGTAAAGGTTTTGGTTTTTTTTAAACCAACAGCATAGAACTTTATCCTGTCTCTGCACTCCAGAGCAGGACAGGCTGTATGGAATACTGCAACATGTGTCTATATGTTATTAAAAACAGTAAATTCCCTTTTAAACAAGGGTTGCAATCTGTGCACTAAACACTCATTAATGGTTATGAATCAAAATAAAGGGGAGGAGGGGGCTTGTAGCAGGTGCGCGTATCTATGAATTTCAATACATTGTAAAACTGTCTGTAGCCAACAGCTTCATCATTTGGCCTTTCTGAGCTTGGAGACAGGCAATTTTTCATGATTTTACTATTTCTGGCCAAACAAAAAGTTTTTAATTAAATATACAACATGATTCCAGATGTTTGTTTATTTGTTCCAATAAGGCTGTAAAAATGCCTGAACGATAAAATTGGAGGACTCTTGCAAAAACAGGCTAGGCTGGAGTGCTAGCTAAACACGGGGATCTCTCGGGAGACTGTATGTCCACAGCAGCATGTATACTTTGAAACTGATTTCTGTGCAAGGGCTACAATACCACAGCCCATGACTGGATGACTACTGCAAAAGATTATATAGCCAAGTGACAATTTTTTTTTTAATTGCCCATTGCAGATTCATTGTATCATTAGTTCTCCTACATACCTAAAGAAGATTTTAGATGGGTTTGGATCCCACGTTTCCACTTATAGAAGCCAATGTTTTTCTGCCACCTTATAATCATGCTACTTGGAGCTTGAGCATTCTCATGGTTTCTTATTGCCAGCATGACAAAATGAGCTATGTTGTGAAACATCAGACACTTTCTAGCCTACCCAAAAAATATGTAGTTACAGTTTTTCCCCCATTAATCATATTCCCTCTGATGTGACACTTGTATGGGTAACTGGGGCCCAGGCTGCTAGGTTAGTTTTGGGAAATATGGGAAAAGTTGCAATGAAAACCTCAGAAAATATGGGACTAGTGACAAAAATACGGAAAAATGGTTAGAGCTTCAACAGTCAGATTGGGGAATGTGCCCTGTGGAAAAATGAAAGCCTTCATAATATTTGGGGAAAAAAACGCTGACAGTTTTGAAAGACTGCCTAAGTCTTAGGCTCCTAATTCCCATTAGACGTACAACGGGTATTTTGTGCCCAACCTCTTAGATATTTAACAATATTATAATCTAAATTTGATTAACCACTTAATTACTTTTTATTTTTAAAGTGAGGACATAGTCTTGAGGTGGACTAGGCAGGGTCAGGCTGTGGTTGGACTTGAAGGTCTCTTCCAACCTAAGTGATTCTATGAACCTTGCTGCAGAAAATACCCTTATTTTATTCCTACAGAAACATAGCACTTCAGGAAGGGATCCTCCTATAACTTACTTCTGGTCAGCTTGGTTACACCTCTTGGGTTCACTTTTAAAGCACAGAACACAGAGAAGTCTCACAAATAAAAATAGGCTGTCATTTAAAACCAAATTTTAACTTTTCCAACCAACTATTCTGACTTTGCACAGAACTGCCAGTCATCCTGAACTCATTCACCCCACCCTCGTTTCACATGACTGGCTGCTCTTATCATTGCAATACAGAAGATAACAGTGCATTTTTATGTAGTTTTAAAAATCTACGATACCCTGATTCAAATTCAAACATCTCTTGTACACACAGACAAGAAATTGTTGACCCTGTGACAAGAACATGAATCCAATGACCCAGAAGATCTATTTTTTGAACCATATTAGTTAAGGTCACACTCAAATCCAGCCCAAATTTATTCCACATCTGTAAAAGTCTTTGTGCTTTATGGAGAAACACGTAGACACTGGCAGAGGCTATCCCTACTAAGCAAGTGCGGTAAATCGTTATACAAAAGACCACTGCTATTGGTGGTGGTTCTATTCCAGTAAACAAACAGATTAGGGCACAGGAGAGATACAACAGGGGAGCCTCCTTTATCTGCTCTTTCATTATTGCCCAGCAATAAACGAGTCCATGGCTGAAAGCCAAATGGATTACATGTATGTGTACCAGACTTGTTGATTCCTTTGAAAGGCAACATCTGTGACCATGTGTCAATTCACACAACCTGGACAGACATCTAATGTATTAGCAGACTCAGGGCAAATACCAACACACACGGGCTTCTGTTTTCAGATGGAAGCATTCCAATAAGACTCTCTAAGGAAATGTGCCTTCAAGCCTTGCTCCTTAACATTGTTTCACTCATCCCTTCTACCTACTCTTTTCCCTGCAAAGCAACCGCATCGGAAAAAAATGAGGCAGTAAACTAGAGTGCAGCTTGGAAGTTAAGAAACACAGATAGAGGTTTGAAATTAGCTGCACCATTAAAGAAACAGACATGGGTCAGCACTGTTATTGCGTCTCAAAGTGTAAAGTTTGGCAGGTCTATGGACACAAGCAGCAGCCATCCAGCAGTGGCTGTGAGAAAGGCCTGGCCTTCCTTTCTCTCAACTGCACCAGAAACAGCTCACAACCAAGTTCTCTGAACACCTGACACTTCAATCCACTTGTCACAGATTTTCCCTTTCCAAACTCTTCAACTACAGGAAATTAGGGAAGGAAAACAAAATCTTTTCCTAACCAAGTCTTCCCTGACATTGGAACTCATTTTTACCATCGCCTTGCTTTCTATGCCTCTCCCACATCTGTCGTGCTTCCATTAATGTACATTTCCAGAACTGAACAACTAACTAAGCAAGGCACTAGTACCCAATTTTGTTTCACACAGACAGACTAAATCAGATTACTTTTTTTCTTCTCTCTTCCACCCCTATATCAGACTCCTTATTTTAGCCTTCTCCCGCAGAGCCAAAAGAAGAGGATTTCCACCCACTCCCCTTGGGGCTAAGTCATGAGCACAGCACAACTCACTGTTGGGACATAATTCCTGGCATTAGGAAATGTCACAGTTTATTTTAGAGTGTTCCTGCCTCTGGAAAACATGATCTTGTCTGCTCCGTGCTACTGTGAACTTTATGTTACTTTGTTTTAAGGTTATTCATCTCATGGTCAAAAGATCCTGCCCTAAGAGGTATACAGTCTATCACTCACCATAACATCACAGCTTACAAACTATGGTATTTTCAAAGGACATCTCATGTAAACCAACAAAGAAATTTCTTGCTGTCCACAGCATCTCTGCCTGATACAGAGCTTCCATATATGCATCTGCCTGCAGTTCTCCTATTCATTCTATTCTTAGTTAATAGACAAGTTAAAGCAAATACTTCTTATACACATATGTAGAGACCTTTTATTATAAATTTTCTTAAGATTCCTTAAATTAATTGAATGATAAAGTACTCACCACAGGTTTATTATTATTTTTCTCTTTTTGGACATGAAACAATAAGCTGCTTTATGCAGATATACAGAAAAAAATCAGTTGATAAGCATAAAGTGCAGTTCACATTCAGAAAGCTAACTAATTATGATAAGTTGCTACATAAATTGCTTTGTGACTTTCCCAGCAATCAATTTCAAACTCTAAATAAGCCTCTGGCTGGAAAACACAATGAGTACCTAACAACTGTGTCAATAACAACAACAGAGAAGACTGCAATGATAATATAAACAGGATAATTATCTTTCTGGAAGTTTTTATGCAAACTGATTTTATTTTCTTTTCATGTCTGTGATTTAAAGACAGTGTGGCTTTTTGGAGTGCACATGTATTTAGTTTAAAGCCTTCAAAAATAAGAATTTTGGGTATTATTATTTAAGGAGCATGTGTCAATTTTATATTTTTACTTCAGAAAGTTTAAAGTATTATCTTAAAACTCAAGGCCCAATTCTTGAAGGACTGATATACATTATTATTTCCAGATGAACCTGAGAATATTTATTTCTAAAGTAGACTGAGTATGTTGAGGTAGAACAGGTAAATTCCTGCAGAATAGTTTGGGGCTTCCACATAACACATCAATTATATTACTCCCTCAGGCTTTCCAAATATTCTTCTGTTTCTTTCAAGACCAAATTTTGAAAGCAGTAGGCCTCCTTTGACAACTATTGGATTGTAAATTCCAGTACAACTGTATGGCTAAATACTTCTTGTGCATTCTAAGGTATACTTCTGTCTTGACCTAATACATATCTCAACTCTTATAAAGGTAGTAGTTGTTTTTTATGCATGGTACAACCTAAAAATCAATCAGAATGCTTTCTGTATAGTCATACCAGTCACTACTGATAATTTAATGTGCCAAACACTCCGAGTACAACAGCACAGAATAATGACCACAGAAAAAAAACCCAGACAGATCAAGTTCAGGTGTCTCTCTGATACACTGTATGACCTATGCTTTTGTTTGTTTAAGACATCAAAAATTTGGAAAGATCTTCATTCCAAAAAAAAAAATCTTCAGCACACCTCTTTTAGATAAAGAGAGAAGTTTAGAAACCTCTTTTCCTTTGTTCAAAAACGCTTTCTAAAATTATCTTCAGAGAGTTAAGTGCTTAAAAATATTCTGTTCCTAGATTTCTGGGCATTGCTTCTGAATGCAGTTTACTTTCAAACTCAGATTAGACAGATTCAGAAAGTAAGAAAATAGGTATGTCAGTTGACTTAAACATGCTTCTAGAAAAGAAGAAAAATTTCTCATTCGTGCACTTATCATTCAAATAGAAAATAAGGACAAGTAATGTCTGTGCATACCAGAATATTTGGATAATTAACTGAATAGACACCAAAACAGGACAGTGGATTTGTCCAGGAAGTTCTTGCAAGCCAGAATAGATTGAAACTATTAAACTCTGGCATAAATCCAAGCTAAGGTTCTAAAAACTACTTACATAAATACAGGCTTCATTTTTAATGGAAACAGCTTCTTCTTCCTTTTACCAGTAAGCTATGGCACAGACTTACCACTGGTTGTTCCCAGAAACAGAAGCACGAGAAAAGGAATAATTTGTAAAATGTTACTGGAAACTAAATGGCTTTGGCAAATTAACAGAATTTCAAGTAAATCAGGTAACAGACAATGTTATAAACTGTCTGTTTATACAAAGGGTATCTATTTTTTTTAATATACAGCAAAAACATTTTCATGATAGTCATGATTTATTAATATTGCTTCTCGAGATAGAAAATTTGAAAAATTTGAAAACTAGAACAATATAAGCAATGGAATTTTAAAAATAAACACATTGTATGATAGGAGAAAGTATCTTTATGCTGGCTTGTTTTATCTGGGGAAGAGAATTGTACACATTTCACACGAGTAAATCACTAGTGTCTAAAAACCATAAAATTAAATCCAAAAAGTTAGTTCAACAAAGGCCAAGGAAAGACCCTTAGGAGTTTGAGATCATTGTTTTGGAATCAAAACAAAGATAGCTGCCTAATGGGACAACAATTAGATCTCATAATCAAGTCATATTACTTTCAGGTGCCCAAAACCTGTGTAGAAGGCCAATACATATACTGCTAAAAAAATATGAACTGTGGGACCAAGTAAAGTTACCATTTACAAAAGCAGGTTTACGCAGTGAAGTATTTAAGGGAAAACAACTTTCCCAAGATGGGGAGAAATTTTCTATGGCTTAAAAATATGTATCCAATATTTATTGCTCTCTTCATGTACTCAAGCATCGAAACACTTGATATAATATTTAAAATTATTATTCCATATCATTTCACTGTGATGCTGCACTGTCATATTCTATTTCTGTGGGCTCTCAAATTGAGAGAGAAATTTTTACAATTCCTGAGTATAGTCTGTACCAAATATGGTACAGCACATGAGAATGACATGATTTTGGTCTCCCTGCAAAATTCATAGCTAAACAGAGTAAGACATGTCCAATTAAAACTGTACCATTCCAACACATTCAGCTTGTTCCTGATCGCCCTCCCAATATCCCAAAAATCAATTTACAGCTGCACCAAATGATTTGACAGACTTTCAGATTCTAGTAAACAAGTTTTTCCAAGGACAAATAAGAACTTTCACAGACTTACAGCATTCTTCTTTCCATCTTGTATAGAAAACTGACAATATTTACACATGCAACATCTGATTCAATCAATTTTTACAACACTGAAAGCCTTCAATGAAGAAAAAACAGGAAGATGTTCTGAACCTAAAATAGCATGCTTAAGTATTTCATTCTTTTCTCGGATATTTTTCTATTGACTCCAATCAAAATTTTATGGGCTTGTGATCTTAGAAATTTTTCTTTATATAAAAAGTTGCTTGAGTTATTTGGCCCTGCCAGCAGGTTGTTCCAAGCTTTATTTACAACACCTGGAATTTTGGAAAGTTTTCTTAATTATTTCCCAGTGAATATATTTCATACACAGATATATATGTAAGTATAAACTTAGTGGATCATGGTAACTATCTCTCTTTTAAAGCCAATTTTACCCCTTTTTTTGGATGACACTCTCTTCTCCATTCACTTTATTTATAACTTGGCTTAGTCATCAAGGAAATTTTCAGCACATGTTTAGCATGCAAAGCAGAATGTGTCTGGAAAGAGTAAAGACAGAAGTAATAAAGAATTATGTGAACAGCCAGGGGTAAAAAGTTGATAGTTTGGAGAATATAACTTTCCTCTTTGATAGTGAGACCAATCATTCTCAAACCATAGCAAAGACAGGAACATAGAACCTGGTAAGCTCCAGCTCTGATTGGACAATCATACGGACATGTCTGGAATGTCTACTGGAGCAATACAATTGCTTTATTGCAGGAGAAGTCAACCAATAATACAGGCAACACAACTTTTGATACTTAATGCTACTGGCACTTCTTTTCCCAAGACAGATTCCAAAATCAGCCATGAAGTTACCACATTCCTAATTCACTATCATCTAAATAAACAGATCTGAGGATACCTGTCTTTTAATGGTACTTTTAATGTGTTTTTAGAGAACGTAGGCATTTACAACTGTTTTTCTACTTATTGCCTTACTGGACCCTAACCATTTAATGTAACAACAGAAATCCAATCTCAAAGCAAATGCATTTACCTAAAATTCAAAGCCACAATAAATATCTTGAGAGCTGGGGGAAGGTGAGGGAGGGGGAGAGCAGGCAGTGGGTTTCAATTATTTTCATTTGGCAGTTGGTTTGTTTGGTGTTTTTTTAATCTCTGAAGACTAGTCACGTATTCAAATCCAGGATTTTGGTCTGGTCCTTTCTCTTTAAAAAGTAGGAGTTACTACATGAGGTCAGCATCAGAATGCAGTGCACTACAGCACTTTCAGGATGTCTGATTTCCAACACACCATATCAATTTACACCAAGAACAGAATGTAGCTTTACACCCATCTTTAGCCCTGACACAAAGACAGGGATACAGACTACAACAAATTAGTTGTTTTCCTCATCCTTCCCACCTGAATCCTTGTTCAGTTGCATTGCCTGTCTGATTCTTTCAAAAGGTTTTAAGTAATAAGGCATTCTACTAATGCCACCTCATCTTCTGCACAGAATTTGAATGTACGATAAAACTAAGCTACCACCAATTCATAAATGTAAGACTGATTCTGATATCCTATATAAAACCAGCCTCTACATAAATGATTTTACATGATCAAGACGGAATCAGTGTGTAACATGGAAAAGAAATTAATATTGTTGGTGTGGTTTTAAGCTTAGCAAAGCTGCAAGCTTTATAAATTTCTCCTTTTTAGAACAAAGGTGAAAGAGCTTGGAATGCACCCTTTCTGACTGCTTCGGTTTTTCACCTGCTCCCTGAACTTTTTGCTCCATAGGTATGCAGAAGGAATTTAAGAATTTGCCCAAGGTGCTTTTTAAGGTCTACGGATTGGTGAAAAAGGAAATTGAACACTGATCTATCTTTAATGTTGAAAAACAGAGAAGAACCCCATTCTATTGCAACAAAAATGCATTAACATTTCAAAATTATAGCCCTAAATTTTTAAACTGCCAAAAAGATCTCTCTCAACAAATACGAGAAAGTTTACAAATTCTCCCAAAATTACCAGTGCTCCATATAATCATCTACTTCACAATATTTAAGTACTCTAATCTCTTTACATTTTTTCTCTCACACACACAAAAATATCACTGTGTTATTATCCATAGATTTATTTGCTTTCCCAGTAGACTACCTTTAAATCCTTTTCAATATGAATTAAAATCTGTAGTCTTGACAGGTATGGTTTTCTCATCTAGTACTTGAAAGGCACAGTGTTCTCTGCAAAGTGCCAGTGCAGCAGTAACAAATACAGAGGAGACCTTACAGCAAAGCTTACCAACTTGCAGCAGTTCAAACCAATAAAAGCTTAGTTCATACCTCTGTGATTAGTGAGGTCTCTAGATCCTGAAGGCAGAGGCGTATAGTGAATCTCTGGAGAAGTGGAGGCAGCATCACTAGAAGCCTGCGTGATAAAACAAATATTATCAGTACTCTGAGTGTGAGTCAATGATTATGGAAAGAGGATACACCTGCAAGATGAGTGCCTTAATGTGGTTGCAGGTGCATGGAGTCACCAGACATGTAAGGTTTAATTTGTTTTTGTTAAGGCTGCCTGTGCTCCTTCACGATAGCTACACTCACATGAGTTTACACAATGATATTAGGTATGGTTACTAAAAGAAAATTTTCGCACAGCTTCCAGCTTCCAGAAACTGCCATCTTTAAACAGGAAATCTTTGGCCAATGTTAAAAATGTTCTTTTTGGTGAAACAGATTAATATTTAGCTGAAGGAAGTTATGAGTGAGTGCCCATGCAAGAAAGGAGACAGAAAATAGAAAGCCAGGTTAAGATACCATATTTTTGAAAACTAAGCAAAAATATGATTCTGCCATTCCACTGTCCTGAGAGCCAAATGAGGGGCTCTGTTAAAAATTGTAGTTCCTATACTGAAAAAAAAGTGTCAAGTATATAGAATTGTTAATGATAAACAAACCCACACCGGAAGTCCAATATATTTAAGACATAAATACCAAGATGACTCACTCAGAATCCCTTGAAGCAAAATGTTAAGGAGAAGAGAGGAAACCCAAATCTCTGTCCATAGTAAAAACAACACAAAGATGCATCATGCATCAAAACAAGTGCCTTAATAGAGACAGGTTTGCCTAAACAGTAAGGATGCTATTTGACCTCAGAGACATCTCAAGAACCCTGTAATTCCAAGCCCCCTGCCATGGGCAGGGACACCATCCACTAGACCAGGTTGCCTAAAGCTCCATCCAACCTGGCCTTGAACACTGCCAGGGAGTGTAAGACCACTTACCAGATATAAATAGAATACCTAGAAAATCTTGTCTCTGCTGGATCACCAGTGATAATATAAATTTTTCAGGGTGTCACCTTTTCAGAAAGATAATGCTATAGACACAACTCTCACGTTCAGCTAGAGTGAATAATACTTTGATTTTAATGAACTGTAATCATGCGGCTCAAACCACCCTGGACTTCAAAGTATTTGAAACCTTCCCTATGATGACCAATACCAGCTGAGGATCCACATCATCTCAGAGGATGAGATAGATGCCCCTAACACCCAGAAATGTGACATCTGAAATGAATTCCAAGAAATGGCATCTGTTCAGAAATACCTCCTTTCTTTGGGCCAAGTAGTTCTGGGTAAAACAAGAAGAAAAATGTCACTAACTATTTAACATAAGACTTCATCCCTGTAAATCAGTCCAAAAGCTGGAGGAATAAGTGGTCTCATACTGTACACTCTAGATGTTATCTGCCTATTCAAGTGTACTTATTTGGAACTCTGATAATAGTGAAGGTTTCTCTTTGGTACTTTTAATCTCAATTTAGACCGTTGACAGCTTGATGATAGCTTTTCCTAAAATTACTGGAAGAGACTTTGCCTTTTCAGCAATATACCATTGAGTGAGCAAAATTCAAGAGCTTCTAAAAAGGATATTGGAGTGAAGGGGCAATTTAGCTTTATTTCCAATTTTAGGAAAAGCAAGAACAGGAGGGTTTGTTTATTGGTGTTTTGCTGTTATTTTATGTACAGTATATAATTCCCTGTCAAATATAGAGCAGTTTTGATTACCTTTGAGCTAAGCATTCAGTTAGAGCAACTTTAATTCTATGGAATAACATCCAGAGTTAGGATTGTTTTGCAAAAACCCTGGCTGGAGCTCTGAACCACGATTATTACTAAGCCTGTGCACTAGCAGAAAGACAACTATTTGTTTTCCCTACCACATACTCATGCTTAGCCCTAAGCTATTTTCTGAAGAGATTTGTATAGATTGTATTACTTTTAATATTCACATGAATATTTTGACAGTGACAGTATTGATATGTGACAGTTCTGTCTTCAAGTATTGGTGACATGCATCAGAAGTTCTTGTTACAGTGGAAAGTAACTACAAATAACTTTGAGGAAAGCTAAAGTTAAAATTGGGTGCTAGCTTCAGTTGTCTAGGAATGGGTTACCAAATAGCTCAGTAAGAAACTCTAGCAGTATTGTATTCTTGCAAGCATTAGTCATTCAAGTTTTGCAGTATATCATAGTACAAGGTATAAAAGTTACAAGGTCGGTTATGCAAATAACCAAAAATTTGCTGAATTAAGATATCTCTGTCTTCATATTAACCTGTAAGTTTTGTCCAAGCAAAGAATTGTACTTGATACTCATTAGACAGATTGCAAGAGTACCAGATTTTCAAACCATGTTCATCAAAATTACAGATACTTTAGCAACTGCAGTAGGAAAAAAAAAAACCCAAACAACAAAACCAACAACTAAAAAACCCAACCCAAGAACAACCAAATGAAACTTCCCCAAAACTAAACTTCAAGTAGTTTTAATTAAAACAATGTTTACTTTTTAGGAAATTTTACTTTCTGTTGATGAGTAATGGAATATTATTAATACATGAGAGATGGTAGAGCACAGAATGAGATGTGGTAGCAAAACCCAAACTAATTATGAAAATATTATTTACTGTGGAACTCAAGGCCCAGACTAAAAATTCTCTTATATCTGCTACCTTAGAAAGATTTAAAGTGTTTGGGATTTCTCCTTTGCAACACCTTTCTCATCTAATATGGGAATATCTCAAATTTCTAGCATCTTGCTGTGACACTTTTGTTTCAAGGAATTGATTAAGAGGCAACTTTCTTGGGGACAGCATGATACTTATTTTGTAAGTCTGACCCACAATATCAAGAATTCTTGTGTTCTGTGAAACTGTTGTGTATTTCCATTCATCACAATTTTAAGACTTGTCAAAGTCATCCAGTAAGGTCACACAGAAATGACCTTAGCAATTTAAAAGCTCATTGCTTCTCATTTGATGACTTACATTCAAATAAAAATGGGAAACAACGTTGTGACATTGCAGTGATCAGCTCAATGTTACATATCACATCATCAGATGCAAAACTTCTATTTAGTAAAAAAGTATGATTTATTTCAACAGTTTTTTAATATATCCACTGGGAAACTACAATTAAGAATGAAGGAAATCCCTACATTACCCATTTTTTTAAACTGACAAAAACATTTCTCCATAAAGGTATATGATTAATGGGACAATTTGTGATATGGTTCTGACTTAAAGGATCAACTCATTCTTGCTTTTGAAAAACTTTTACGTAAACAAACAGTACTCTTTTCCTGATAAGCTTATTCTCTCTCAAATGCACTCAATGCTTATAATTAATCACGCTTTAACAGGTATGTGGCTTATTACAATTTTAAGAAATGTCTGCATAAACAGCTACTTAAGCTAAGGACTCATTTTTGATCTCTTGGGCACACAGATTTTTTGCAAGAGACACAAGGGCAACAATCTGCAATAATTCCTATATATTTTGAAAAACTGCCTGAATACCTGTTCACCAATACGTCAGCACAATGACAATTCAACCCCTTTATAACACTGATGGCAGCAACTCATATGTCTTAACCCCTAACCATATTGGCCTACAATGATTTGTTCACATTTGTGATAAAATGTACAGAAAACTTTCATGGAACTCCTCCTCTTTGTGGTTTAGCCCCAGGCAGTAACTTTATTTACAATGCAATTGCTTTGCTATGAACTCAGGAACCACAGAGCCAGTGAAAGGAAGATAAAGCATGAAAGAAGTGATAGAGTCCAGAAAAAACCCAGAAGCAGGACCTGAGAGGACCGCCCTATATGGCAGGCTACAAAAGGTCTTCCTTTCTTCTCCCTAGCTGTGAACTAGGCTCGAGGTCTCAAATGGGAGAGCCTGAGTTTGCGCCTGATCCCAATACACGGTTATGCTCCGGAAAACCAACAGGTGGCACGGCATGCTTATGTGGAGAGACAGCTTTCACTGATGGCATGGGATTTCCCAATTCCCTGCTCCACAGCCTAGCATAGTAAACCACAAGTCAGCAGCTGCCTTTACTAAACCTCCAGCATAAATTAGAGTCAGGTTAATGAAGGGGGATGGGGGAAACAAGTGTGGGTGTTATCACAACTTTCCTGAACTCTGAAGGTGTACTGAGATGACCTCCTAACCCTGCATAGAAATAGTGATTTATTTTTAAATCTGGTTTTAGACATTTGACCATGGTATTGAAAACCAGAAGAACATAGCAGATGAGTACTGGGTGAGAGGTGGGAAGGCAGGAAAAGGGCATTGCCCACTTTTGTCCCTATCTAATGCCTTAAACTGTGCTGTTTATATTTTGCTGAATCAAAGATCTGAATGACTTACTTTCAGCAACAGCCATTTTGAAGAAAATTGCAAGTAGTAATTTAGACAATCCTGATAAAGAAAACAAACATAGTCTGCTTATTCTGAACTATGCCATTTTATTTTTTATAAAAATATCTCCTGATAAAGAATTTCCTGGGGAAATATAAGGAGTCTTTTTCTCAAAGTTGGTTTGGGTTTTTTTAATAATAAAGAGAATTCATAAGACAAGAAAAGCATATAATGGCAGATACTGGTGAGATATGTGGAATTTTTTTTTTTGCGTTCTGCTTCTTTTGCCTCCTAATCTAATACTCATAATAATTAAAAAAAAAAAAAATATCAGGAGCCTGACTTTCTAAGCCCATGGTGCTTAACTTTTAGTCTGATGTGGAAATGAAAAATGCTTTTCTACTATGCAAACACAAAGTAAAACACGAAGTGTAATAAATAAAGAATAACATTTTGTAACATTTAGAAGAAAATGAAAGGCATACACTGGCAACAGGCTCTCAAGAGTCTAGGAATCTAATTAGACTAAAGAAAAGTTTCATTTGGTTTAAACTCCTGAATTCCACTTTTCAAGGAATAAAACCCCCAGTATTTGGGTGGTACTAGTAATGGAACATCCTGTGTAGCATCAGGATATATTGTATATCTGCTGCATCAAAACAAATTTGTAGAGACCAATGGTTCACATATACAAATGGTCTGCTACTTTTGGCAACTACACACATTCCTTCAAACATTTTCAGCTGCTGAAGGAAGTAAAGTGGGGACTGTAATTCAGATAAGCCAATCCTATTTGAATCATGGTAAAATTTAAATGAGTTTGCTTTCCAAATTAAATTTCTCTACTAGACATTTCCTTTTTATATTTCCAAACACAAGAATAAACAAATTTTTATCTAATATTTATAGCTACGTTAGGAAAAAATGTTGCAACCCATTTCTGACATTTTAAAATTTATTACACACGTGTTTCAGCTATAAACAAGAGTGTGACTTTGAACTTAGCAAATATTCATTCCAGACATTTTAGCAGCCTATTTTCATATGTGATGGTATTAGTATAGTAGGCCAAATTTTTGTAGAACATCACTGTAGAACAGTGTAGAACAGTGATGTTATATTTTGGTTAGCCTTCTAATTCCAATAACCTTTAGCAAGAGAAGGCAGGAGAATTTTGCACCTTTAACAGAAGTAGTGGAGCTTAAGAAGATTCAAGGGAGTTCAGAATATATTTTCCTTATTCTCGTATAGAGAGATTATCACTTCTCGCTTGAATTTACTTTACCTTTTGGTTTTCACTTAATGTTAAATTGCAAGGTTGAAAGCAGAGTGCAACTGGATCAAAAATGTAAATGAACATCAGATAATTTAGGCTTAATTGAGTGTAATCGATATGTCTGGTGAGCAGCCAAATTCAACTATTGTGAAAAGCGCCTAATGTATGGACATTATTTTCGGACTACTGAATGCCAGAAAATAATGAGCTGGCATTCAGCTTTGGTGAATCAGACCTTGAATTTTCATCTAAGAGCAGTTTTGAATTATTACTGAAGATAAGGTGTAAATGTGCAAGGGATTTTTATCCATGTTTCTCCCATGAATCATAAATGAGGAAAAAAATTACAGTCTAAATTGCACTTAAAAGGAATAAAGTCTTTTCATGTCATACATGATTTATCAAAATGATCTCATTTTAAGAGTACTGTGGTGTATCTTGATTAATAACATTAGTAAGCATGATGAATGGCCTCTTTAATGGTAACGCAGAATTTATTGGCAAAATCCCTGCTTCTACCAAAAACGGTGGGAAGTAAAACACACAGCAGCTAGTAACTTGCAGAAACAGCTTAAGAAAACTCTCCCCTATGCATTTGTATTTAGACATCTTTTAAAGTTCTTAATTTGGTTTACTCTCAGGCTCATTTTGAAAAGGCACATTGCAGTTCCCTGGAAGTCAAGCTGAACTCTGCATGTGCTGTAAGAGGATGTGGTGTATTAAGGTCTTTCAAGAACCTCAGCCCCATCCCCTTATGACCTTTTTCAATATCCTCTTAATTTTTCTTCACTATCCTAAATGCTTCCCTTCTCCCATTACTCTATCCTCCTCCTCTTCCCCCTCCCCTCCTTTTTTTTTAAAGCCTGCTCCAGCCTGCCCTAACTAATTTCCTTTTGGGCTGACAGATCAGAGGCCTTCCTACCACTGTTCCTTTTAGACCTGTGAAGCCCTCCTCGTAATCCTGCTGCTTGTCCACAATTAATCTTTCCAGTTGCCACATTATTAACACTACCACCCACAGACAGAGGATGCCTGAGCACGGCTGGACACTTACTCCCCACTGGAGCATCAAAGTTGTCAATCACACACTAGTCAGAAAGTTGCCTGCTGTCAACATCAGAGGTTTTCATCCTCTCCTACCCGCTGATCAAACATTTTTCTTCAGAAGATTAATTCCAAGTCCCCACCCATTTCCTCCCATATCCTCTTTCCCTTTTAGGTTTACTCAATGATCCATCTTCTGTATGGAAAAGGAAGCAGTGTATAATAGAAATCCTTTCAAAACAAAAGTTCAGCAAAACTAAATTTAAATCCCAGCTGTTATCAACCTCTTCCCCCTCCACCCCGCCCTGCGCAAGTTAAACACCTTAAAGAGCTTGGATTAGACCTACTCACAAATGCCTTTCTTTGATCAAAGGCTCCAAGACTTTCCACAAATATAATCACAAGGCAATGACTGCATCTAAGGAGTCTGAATTGATTTGTTCTACTGTAACATATAGCATACAAAAACACCCATTAGGTTTTTTGACTTCCAAGACTATTCTTCTTCAACTTATATCACTGAAAAGCCCAAGAATTTTAGTGTCTTCGTAACAGCATTTTTCAAGCTCAGTAGAAAACAAAAGTAGAAAACAACTACCAAGGCATGGTAGTTGCCTTATACTTTTTTTAAGTCGTACTTTAGCTAACTACATTTAAAAGCAGAAGGATGTAAGAGATTCTGCTGCTCAATTAGTTCATTTTAATGAGTTGAAGGGAATTAACGTCATTGTTAGCACCTCTCCCTAAACATATACCAGATTCTAATATTTTCTTTTCTGATGAGTTAAACTTTACTGCTCAGGTGGCTCAGTATCTTTCATTATGGTAGATACAGCATCTGTCCCTAAAGGGGCACTTTAAAAAGTCTAGCAACACAACAGCGAATGAAAGAAATACCCATTAATATAATTCAACAAACAAACTACTCACTGTAAAACTTAATAAGAGAAAATCAATTTAAAATTGCATTAAAAAAAATAAATCAAAGTTGCTAAATTACACTCATCCCTAAAACAGATTTTTGAATGCTTTTTCTTCTCATAGACTAATACTTATGAAAATCAGGAAATCGACGAAAGAGATCAAAAACATAAAACAATAAAGGAACAATCTGCTGGCCTTAACTCTTTGTCTGAGTTTGAAACAGTAAGTCCAAGGAGGAAGCACACATTTTATCTGGCATTTCTTTACCAGCATCTTTACCTTCCTTCACCTTCTGGGAGCACACATGCTACATTCTTTTCATTTACAGTATGCAGGATTCAATGGGCTTATACACTAGTAAAATAAAGTGCAAGAAAAAGATAACTAAGTCTGTCATACCCCAAACCACAAAACTCTGCAACTGTTGCCAGAGAATTTAGAGTTGTCATGCACAACTATTCTTTGAAGTGTCTTGTAAAGCAAACCACAAATAAACTTCTAGATGCTAGCAAATGCCAACTGTTTTCCCAAGTTCCCACCTCACCAATGCCCAAACATGCCATTTATTGCATTTCACTCACCACCCAACAGCTCTGAAGGAATGAAATAATAATACAAAGTTTTTAGGTATTATAACTTCAGCAGAAGGTGCAAAACCATATGTACATCACTTATGTGAAGTACACTGATAACATCTTGGATACCAAGTTTCCCTGCAATGTTTTTCAAACAATTATATCTCAACTACAAAGCACAACACTACTGGAGTAACTGCTAAGATTTATGCTATGCTATGGCACAGCAACATACACACTACGTATAAACACAGGTGCAGAACTCAAATACCCATTACATACAGCACAGTAATTTCTTTCTTTTCATAGACCTGTATTTTGAAATACAAATTAATCAGAACTGCTAAACTTGTTTTTGCCAATCTGATGGCCATAGATTCTTCAAAAGCAAAGACAGAATCAGCAAGGCAGACTGCTTTTTTTGTATAGGAACCTCTGTGACTGGTCCATAAATTAAACCAGTAACATACCATCTTTCCTTGCAAACACACTCAATGATGATCAGAGAAATGCAGAAGTGTGTCTATGTTTCACTGACCAAGCATAGCTGTTGGCAACGTTAGAGGGTTTACTTTCCTTTGCTAGTCAATTCTGCTGTACCCTGCATGCTTCATTTTTTCAGAAGTATGAAGAGTGCTGCAAAATTGAAAGCTAGACCCTAAAAATTCTAGGATAACAGTGGTTTAAGTGTTGTTGAGTTGCACTGATCTCCTTGCTTAATAGGAATTAAGAAATGGAATGGTTAAAAATGCTTTTAAGGCATCTTCATTCTGTCATGTGGGAATAAAACCGAATTGCAGCAAAAACCTCTTGTCACACTACTTAGTCAGCAGAAGAGGGTGCTGTAGTGTAACCTATTTAAAATGCAAATAGAGTAACTTTTGTAACAGCAGATTAAAACTAGCATTTTATTCACTTGGCATACCCACAGCATACTGAATGCTGGAATCAGACTTGTCACTGCACACCGCAGGTTATTAATGGAGCTCAGAATGGTGTTGCTAAATGTGCAAGTTAAAAGCAAATAAACAAAAATGGATTTATCTGTGGTATTTGTTCTCTGGGAGAATTCAGCAAGGCCTGCCTTACACTGCACATTTGTTTATCCAAGATCACTGAAGCTCAATTTTTTGAATTTTAAAATTTTTTTTTTAAGTATTTGCTTGACAGCCACTTACCACAGCCAGAAGGTTTGGGATATGTGATCTATAACATTAACATTCTAGAGAAAAACACAGTTATTTTCAACCTGTACAAATAAATCTATTAAAAAAGACACACAGGAAAGAGTGTATGGTGCACAACTGCTGCTTTCTAATAGGCCTTTCTGGACTCTCATGAACACATGAGAAAACACAAAGTCAAAAGCTTCAGCAGAACCAAATCAACACATTGTGCCATGGCTTTACACTTCATTTTCCTACAATGTCAGGTGTTAGGGCAGGCTAGGGGTTTTCCCTCTACATTCAAGTCAATTCCTCTATTCTTAATCTCGATCTCTCAGAGATTCATCAAAAATGCGATTTAATTACATCTCCTCCCCCTCTCCCCCTCCCCAAAAGAGCGTAAACATGACTCCTTTTTATCTCCTGATACATCTGGACAAGTAGACAATGTGCTAAAACAAAATAAATCTGCCCTGACAGTCACATCAAAGGGTTCAGCTAGGGGCTTGCAGCTACTTAAGGCACAGGAATGTTGTTGCTAAGCATCGCTCTACAACCTATCAGTCCCTTAAAGAAGAGCTTTTTTCTTTCAGAGGGAGATGAGGAAGGCTGGAGAGTGGGAACCAGACTGCAAAGGGAGATTGGGGATTTTCGAGGATTTTGAAGCTTAAAGTGAATTGTGTGAAGAAAAGGGGGTTTGTTTTGTTTTGCCTCTTGACATACAGTCTACATTGGGGGGAGGGGCACGGATAGGGGAGGAAGAAGGGGTTAAAACTTGATGCAACATCCTCTGAATTTTCCCCTTGGATAAAACCAAGCAAAGTCTTTGATATCCTTTTTCAAATCCCTGTGCTTATTGCAGATTCAAAATAGAAAGATTGTGACCAAAAGCAATAGGGCTGGGATACCAAGCCTGTTAAAAGTATATTGCAAAATGCATCCCATGTCCGGCTCTTTTGTCAAGCATTTGACAAATATGACATACATTCCTAAAAACATGAAACCATGAACAATGTACATATCTAATAAATATGCTCTACAGAGAAAGGAAACTTTTGATACATACACCCATAACACAATTTGATGCTTGATTTACTACTAAAAACTACTCCCTTTAGAAAGAAGCCTTCACTGAAATCTTCAGTCTTCCACAACTTCCACACCATGCTCTACAGGTCTTGATTTGTATGTGTTTAGTGCTAAAAATGCAGAATGAAGCCAAAAGAATGTAAAACAGTGCTAAAGATCACACCTTAGAACTATACTAATCATAAATACAGCCATGACGAAATAAATGGACAGCTAAAAATTCCAATTATGCTCTCCTCTCACAGACATAGAAACATATCTGAGGCAGATAGATAGACAATCCAGCTTGAAAAGTATGAATCAATTAGTTTCAAATCTTAATTATCCTGAAGGTAAGCTAAGAAAACCAGTAGTTCAGTTACAGCACCACTGAGAGGTGAATGAACTTTGATCACGCATCTTTGCTTTTTTAAAACAGTTCATAAGTTTAAAAAATCCTCTTTCTTTTTTAAGAATTAAACAAAGAAAATGTGAAATGGACTCATTCTACATGCAGGGTAACTATCAAGAACATGAACAATTACTGAGTCCACAATATTACACAAATAAATAACACTTAGCATTATCTTCAGCACTATCATATTTATTAAACAGTGACTGAGGGCAGCAGTAACCATTTTTATTGTCCCATATAGCTCTTATTTTCTAATTAAACAGAAGGTTATTTCCATTGCCAATGTAGCCATTTATCTTATTTGAGTGTTACATAATATTTTTTGCCAGCCAAGCCTGACTATAAAGTGTTCTGTGTGGTGAACTGTGGCCCAACTTGCTTTCCTGTTTGGTAATCATAGAAATGGGCCATTTTGTGCTGTGCTAATAAATAAACTTTTTGCAATTTCTCCTAAAACATGATAAAGCTTATACTTTGTCCTACCCTCTAGCTTCAATACAAGGGCAATGAGCTGTATTATTAAAGATATAGGTCAAGCAAACCTGATGATTTCAATCCTGTGGGGTGCTTTAGAAACTGTTGTCATATTACTGAGATCATTCTGCTGTTCCTAATTATTCCTCTTGGTTGCTTCACATTTCAAGTGATTTCTCTCACACTTCTGTCAAAATTTATAAGCCGCTCTGTGTTACAACACTACATTATTTCCTCACTTGTTATGGTAATATAGGACAGAAACTAGGAGAATGCTTTAATCTAGCTGACAAGGATAATGTAGTCTAGAAATGTAATAAACTTTATATTCTACTACAGAGTTGTGGGTTTTTTCCCTACCATGAAACATTTCATATAGATAGGCATCTTAGAAAAACTAATTGCTACAGTAACTTGAATATCCTCTTATCTGAGTTGCTTTTATCAGAAAAAATGTATCAGCATTAAAGCATTCACTCCAATAGCTTGTGCATTCTCCTCATTCCCATAATTGCTATTCTGCAACATTCTGTTGACTGTACTGTAAAACTACATACTGCCGAAGGAAACCTATTTCCAAGAAATCTGTGCATCGCACAAACACTGCAAAACATTTGTAATTAACAGGCTGGGCTCTAACAGTGCTGTAACACATCTTGGGCTGACTGGCACAAAATTTTATTTGCACTAAGTAGCTTGAGACTAGGAAAACATAAAATCAACTTTATGTGATAGCTTCATGTTCTACAGTGTACTTTGAAGGATTTCAGATTGTAAGGAAAGCTGCCAGTGGATAAGGTAGTCTAAGGAAAGGTTTGAATTTTAAAACTAGTGTAGGGAGTGCTTACTGTGGAGGCTAACCTTTGGAAACATAATTCCATTCAGAACATAGTAGAGGGTACAAGATGATGTTAAAACCCACACACAGTGAAAACCCAAAACCAACCAACCAGCAAACCAAACAAAAACACAACTCCAGTTTGAAAATGGAATATGAGTAACTCAAATATCCATCCATCCCGGTATTTCTAAATATAGTTTTGCTGAACTAGCTTGCATTTGCAATTTTCTGTATTTGTCAAACATCCTATGTATTTTTAAAGTACTTTTAGTTGTGAGAAAACTGGAAAAGATATCACTAACAGATCTATGAAAAAAGACCTACTGTCTCACAGTTTTGTGCTGTATCATCATGATAACATGAAGGCAAGTCCACTGCATCAAAGCCATCAGATAAAAAAATAAGTATAGGTGCACTGGTCTATAATGACAACCTTTAAAGGGACTTTTTCCAGATATATGAAAAATAGTATTTAATTCAGTATGTCTACTGGAAACATACAGGAGGCAAAGATGAAGCCAGTGTTGCTCCAGTTAGGAATACCCACTAACAGCAGCATCAGGAGGAAAAAAAGACTGGGGAAGGGTGGGGTGGGAAGGAAAACCACAGACCAGATACATGGTTTTGTGTCTGTTCCTACTTCTGTCTTCCTTTTATAGGAAGACATCATCCTTTGATGGCCTGACTGAAGATAAACTTTTCAAGGTTTGGAGGTGTGGGAGTGGGGAGAGAGCAAGAGGCAGAAAAAATATCTTCTGACGGGTTTCGCATCTGGATCCCAACTAGGACAACTGCAGTCCCTGTCATGTAAACTGCTCATGTGTTTACAAAGTGAGATTTCACTCTTCTATGACAAGTTCTTTCCCAGACAGAAGACCCAGCATGTAAGAAAGACATGCTTTCCTTCTTCCTTTTGACTTCTCAGCTACCAACTGTCGATATGTAAAACTGTCTTGAAAGGTGATGATTTTAAAAGTGTCTATGTTCAGATTTGTTTACACAGTGTATAGCCAAAAGGCGGCAATGTCACTGGCAGTTTTAAAGCTGAGCTGTGATGGAAAGAGCAGTTAGGTCTTATAACTTAACACAATACAGGAATTTGAGGGATGTGAGTCATGTGATCAACCAATATATTATTAATTTGTAAAGTACCAGATTAGAAAACAGAAAGCAAACTCTGATGGGAAGCATTAACCACAAGAACTAATTTTAGGATCTTCACAAATGAAGGGACAAGAGATGAGAACTCATACACAAAAACATTAAACTGCAGTGCCACGTGAGCAACATCACATCAGTACATTTACATAGTTTTTGGTAAATCAAAATAAGCAAAAAATAATGGCAAACACTAGATACCATAAAAAGGGGAAGCAATCAAAAATAGCTATGGAAAATATAAATTTGTTTAAAGGAAAAAACACAAACACAAGCCTGAAGCCTACAGAAAACACTCATGCAGTGCTAATGCTTTAGGATTTCTTAATTCTATGTAAAATCATGCCCTACAAAGTAGTTCAGAGCTGTCTGAGTCTTCTTGTCCATATGTATGTATCAGAAACATGTAACAAGATGGAGATAAACTCAATAATAAAATGAAACTTACTAATTTTTATTTACTACTCTTTAATTTATTAATAAGTGATGTCCATTTTAAAGTATTATTTCAAAGCAACTTTTGCCCTGCATAAGAGAAGAAAAAAAAATGGCAAAAGTGCTGTTTTATCTCAAAAGTCCTTTTGCGTGCTCTGTGTATGGATTGTTGGGAGTTCAAGTCTGACCATTAAGTACTGGTGAGAACGTTCTGTTCCTTCAGGTAATGCATTTGATTATGTCTCTGAGAGGCCTTCTATTCTCCCACTGAAAAAATGTTCTAGCTAGCACTCCCTACCCATACAATCCAGAAAGCACTTGACAAAGTCGATCCCTCAGCTCGACTATTCCCCCAAATTTGTTTAACTTCGTGACATACTACAATTCAGGGATGAGGGGAGGGGGATTGTAAGACAGAGTAACTGCTCATTTATAGAACTGTTGAATTTTTCTTGGTTTCAGCTGTTACTATGGTTACCTACACAGCTGACATGTACTGAGCACTTCCAGTCTTGGCTAAAAATCTGCCATCTAAGTATAGTCTGCCGCAGTTGTAGGAAAGCTGTTCCAACAAATTAAGTGTTGCCACCGAAATTCTACCCTGAGTGTGTAAAGTCTGTTTACAACAGCTGTTTCTTTCCATATCCACTGTCTACTAGATGGAAGTTCTGAGTCTTATTCCCCCTGTTGCTGTTCACTTGAAGTGATGCTATTGACATACTGTGATCAACTCTCCTCTTCATGCCCTCTTGGCTACCCAAGATAGACAGAATTTCCTCTATTTTCTCACCATGATTTATGTTATTGTGTCTTCTAAGAAATCACTTGCCCTCAGTTTCTTCTTCAGTGACCCAGCAACTTTTTAGACCCACCAACTTCTCCAAATAGCAACAGGGTGTTCTGGTAGCAGTTGTACCATTAGCAAATACAATGATAACATTAAAATTTCCCCACATGCTTGATACCTTAAAGGAGTATCAGATATGTGTACTAAAATCTAATGACTTTATGTTTTATTTCACTAATAATAAGGTTACACACCACCAGGCAAAGAACTGATCTCCATGAAAGCATGTCTACTTTATCAACATAAAATATGTTCACTGGTACTTAATGAACCAAACATATGCCATGCTGAATTTATACTATTCTAGCTTCTTAATCAAAATAATGTACACCATATTTGCCTAATTATATTACAAACCCAAATGAAAGTCATTGTAGTCTATCCTGATGCCCACAGCTTGCATTGACCAAGGGAAGATAGACTAAAGGAACAAGTTGTCCTTCTTCCATTCCTGCTGTCACCTGTCCCTCTTTCTTTTTACCAGTAGTTGAATCTACCACTTGTCAACAAGATGACACTTTCAGAAAAAGCATACACATTTACAGAACGTAACAAATGCATTCTGAATCATAATATTTTTCACAGAAGCTGGAGGTGTTCTCATTTTATAACACCAAAGTAACCCTGAAAATTTTTGATATAAGCATGAATCATTAAAGTGGGTGGGTAGAGGGAATGGAAAGAATATTCCCCTTTTCCCCACTCTGAATACGAAAAACTGGGTAGAAACAATACTGATACCCCAAGCAGGTAACTCGGAATTACTTCAGACAAAGTAAAATACTGTGGAACTGACATCAAAGAGGAAGATAAAATAAATCTGGGTTATACTGTGGATAATTTAAAGAGCAGCCTGCATTCATGGAGTACAACCAAGCACACAAAACAATGGTATAAAGAAAAAACGATCCAAAATTATTCCACTTAACTTACATACATGGAGTTACCTCTTTCCTAGATTAATGTTTCTGTGCGTTCAATAGAGATACTGTGGGTTTAAACTTATCACTGTCTGCAATTCTGCACTGACAGTGGTTTCTTAATGCACAGCAGCATTTCTGAGAGGTAGTCCTACCCAATTGTTTGAACGACTTATGTACTCCTCAGAAGTTACATTTCCTAAATTGTGTTAGCTTTACAAAGAGCAATTCTATTTATGTCAGTGTTTGCTATTTTTTTCCTCTGCTTTGCATAGTGTAAAAATTTAACAGGCTTTTGTATACCCATCTGAAGCCAGACTGGTTGTCTCACAGGGAGAGCACTGAAACAGGCTCCCTAAGGAAGTGGTCACAGCACCCAGCTTGACTGAGTTCAAGAAGCATCAGGACAATGTGCTCAGTAGTCACATGATCTGACTTGGCTGGCCCTGTGTGGAGCCAGGAGTTAGACTTGATTCTTTACAGGTCCTTTCCAGCTCAGGATACTCTATAATTCAATGATATTCTAGATATTCTCTCAGTTTTGCATGGAAAAGTTTATCTGTGAAATTCTCATAGTAGGCTTTAACACAGTCCTGATGCAAGAAGTTTTTCAGGTTTGTACTGCCCAAGACCAACATCTATTCTGATCACTTTCTTCCATTCTGACAAGTGCTTCAATATCATGGCCCAAAAATAAGTCTCTAACATAGTAACAGAGAATATACCATTGCTATGGTGTCTTTTGGCAAGAATAATTCAGGAGGAAGAGGAGAAATAAATTCTTCAAGTTGTATCTCTATGAGTTGGCATACATTATAATCCAAAATGCTTATCTGAATATTTTTTATTTCTTCTCTTTTTTTAATCCATTAATACAGAAGAAGATGGGGGTTGTAGTAGAAAATCTAACCTTTAGGTCTACTTTCACTTCTTAAAACTGGGTTAATTGTTCTACAACCACAAATGCTCAGACAGCATAATGAAATGAAATTAACAGAGCCAACTTTCATATCTCTGACTCCTCTGCTCCAGTTATCCAGCATGGAATAACAGAAACAAATACCACGGTAAACATCTTCAGACATTCAGATTTAATTGAAAAATTCATTTCCAGTTATACATGTTCTGAAATTTTTTAAAGAAATGGTAAAAAAAAGATCGTTCATAAGATTCTGTTATTTCAGCACTAGACTTCGGTCTCAGTACCTAACTCCTGGCATGACTTTTTTTGTTACTATTACATCTATAGGCTGCATAAAGTATCAAAGTTAAAAAGAAGATGACATATTTTGACTATTCATGTCAGAATTCATTTTCCATTATATATAACTTTAGATTAAATTATGAGAAGCAGACTGATGCACTAAATGCTTTACCCTTTGAAAAATAATTGGTCCAGCAGTCATTTAAAAAACTGAAGATACTCAGTTCCTTAAATTACAACCACCACATCTGGAGGTCACATATTTTCTCACATTGAAGCACCTTTGTGCTAAAGGACGCTTCCTTCTTTTCTTTTTTTTTCCCCCTCTTTTTTCTTTTTTTTTTTTTTTTTTTCTGCCACTGAATCTGACACTTTTGATACAGTATGATTTTATTACTCAGAAATATTTATTACTGCAATAAAACTGCACTTTCCACTGCAAAATATATTATTAGATTGTGCCTTCAATAACTACCCCACCTAATAGCAACTGTCAAATCAAAAAACTGAACTCAAAGCTCCTGTTGATTCCACAGGCAGAAGATTACGTGTTAATAGGGCAAGGCAACACATACATACTAAATTTCTGGATTTAATGTTACTTTCTTTCTTGCACAGCCATTATCCCTCAGAGTACCCAAGAAATACAAAGTTATGCAGTAAACAATAGATGAAAAAATCACTATTTCATATTGCTCCCCATGAGTAGCACCCAACAGATGGTCACTTTTTAGCAGTCTCACTTCTGTGCGTTTTGGCTAGAGAAGACTGGAAGACATATGCCTTTAACTTGCAGGTACACAACCGTAGGCTAGCATCACTTCATTAATTTTCTATTGAAACACCAAAGTAATTAAGTTTATTCCCATAAGCACGATCCGTAAATTGTTACATCATTTAGCAAACTATTCCAATGTTAATACACTGAGATTTAGGCATTTGTACTTAGCAGAACTGCAAGTACATCCATATAAGAAAAAAAATGGCATGTCCTAACTTGATTAAGACATTAACTTGATTAAGAGTCTTCCATCCTCTATCTTGCATTGCTGTCTAAAATGTTACTATATATGTAAAATTCTTCTTTATCTTATTTTCTTCAAGGTTCTATTTTTCAAACTGTGGATAATAAAATTATACAATCTTGAAAGAAGAGGAGCAACCAGCTAAGTAGTGGTTGCTGTAAACACAGTACTGAATGTATGAATTTAACCTCAATTTTCATCTGAGGGGGAAAAAAAACAAAAAACAAACCAAACTGTTAAAAATGTTAACATATTTCCTAAGTTATATTTTATTGTAACCACACTTGCCTTCTCTGAAATGAACAGTACAAATACAGGAACATCAGAAATCCACACAGAGACAGAAAACAGTCTTTTCCAGCTCAGCTGTTTACGATAATAAGGCAATCGTCACAGACCACCATTACTACTTGTACAGAACCTCCTTCATCAGGCTCAGATCCACTGAGAAAAACCAGCATGAAGCTAAACCAGCAGAGGACTCTTCAATGAAATGAATACTCATCTACTGGGTTTTCATCTTCCAGAATGTACTTGACTTTTTCTTTCTACTTTTAATAATATAGCAAGGAGCACTGGGTATGTTTCCAAATGTTGGATATTCATCTAAGAGGAATTAAAACAGCAAGGTCCATCTTTCACTAGCTAATATGGCTTCAAAATACATCTCCCAAATAATTAAAACCATCAGAAGACTGATGAAAGAGTTACCTTTTTGTGCACAACAGCTGCTTTCTGAAATAACCACATGTAAAGAAAAGTTAACCAAGCTAAGAAAACAACTGAAGACACTCATACCAGGTGCATCAAACAAATCACAAAAATTTTTACCAAAGCAATAAACTTTGCATGATAATTGGTAAAAGTAACAGATACAGAAACCACTTGGTCAGGGCTGGAGACCTCTATGTACCTTTATTTTGTTCAGGCCAGGGCCTAGCCATATTTTTATATGATATTCTGAATTGAGGTGAGTTCTGATACAAAAGTCATAGGAGCTTTTGTAGTGTGCATGTCCCAGTATTTTAGCTTCTGCAGAGACACTTTTAGTCCAAGAGATGATCTTTTGCCACGGATTACAGCTTTTAACTAATGTCTTGTGCTTTGCAGTGGATTTTATTTTTTTTTTTAGTTAATTCAGGATTTTAAAAGTTTGTTCTTATAGCAAGCAAAGCTGCTAACTAACAGTGTTATACTGGAAACTTTGAGAAAATGATATTATTGTGATGTTCTACTCTGTAGGAATGGTGTTGAGTGAATTTTTAATGATTTACTAGTTCTACTTGACTGAGCTTGCACCCTGTAAATAGATCATATGATCACTGATCACAAGTTAAACTGCTTTTGTTTCCATTATGGCATGAACTGAGGGTCTGTTGTACAGTACCAGAAGTTCGTGTGCAACTCTGTGTAAGACAAGGGAAGGTTACATGCAACAGGCAGTTAATGGCTCATACCAGCAAGCCCTCAAACTGAGTGGAGCTCATGAGGTTGAATTTTAAAAACGTAGCTGACCTTGCAGCTAGGGGCTTTAACTGTGTTTTTACCCATTTATACCTGGATAAGTAAACAGTTACTGAATGCTGAAAGGACCTGAAAGCCTATTTTAGCCAAAGGCTAATCCCTATTCTCTGTGGATGAAAGGACTAGAAGTGAAAACAAAACAAAAATATTCTCTGCTTCAGGTAACAGAAAGGTAAAACTGCAATAAACAATTCCATTAATTTTAACCTTAATGCTGCCTTACCCTCTATTTCTAATGAGCACTTCAGCCATTAGAAAATACTGAATTGTTCTAAAAATTATGGAAACATTACAGTCACAGCAAAAAAGATAAATATAATATAAATCAAAATAGCTCAGAAAGGTTCATCTTGTAGATTAAATTAAAAGAATAAATGATCAGCAATCTTCTAGTTTCATAGCTTGAACGTAATACAAGATGTTCACCGCTTGTGCTGCAGAAAACACAAGTGATGTCCAAATGTAGTCCAAATGTGATGTCCAACAGGCAGTGATCTTCAGTTCTACACACATATATCCGTGTTTAATATTTTTCTCAGTACTATTGTTGAAACCAATGAAAAAATAATGGATTTCTTTGTCAACTAGCACATATGAGTAAGGACAAAAGGTTTTGAGGTCAAAAGCAACTTCTGGGCTAAAGACTTCTTACTCATTTTACAGATTGTTTCTCATGAATTCTACCATAATATCCTAGATAATTTTTTAAGATCCTTAGTTTATTTTGTTATTTTTCCCTGCAACCTGTATTTCAGCTATTTTGTAGACAACAGAAGAACAATCCAAACACTTTCATAGCTTCAATATTCTTCTTCATGCACAGGTACATATATTTTAAGATACATGACAAATAGATGTTGGAGGAGGAGAAGGAAGGCCAAGGGGGACATAGCCCTCAGCCACTATGCAGCATGCATTACCTCGTTTGAGTGACATGGTAGCAAAAATTCACTTCACAGCTCTCAGTTTATTTTCTAGCTGACACCCCAGGATCTGACATTTGATGGCTTGTTAATATCTGTAGGTTGCAAAGTCAAACCTTCTCTTCATTTCAAGTACCCATACTAAACCCTAGAACTTTAAGTTCTTTTTTTATTCCTCAGTCCAAGATGCCTCTATCTCCTGTCATAAACCAGTCAGCATCCTGCACTTACCCAAAAAGAGCATCATACTTCCATTCACTAGATTTTGAAATAAATATATATTCTTGAAAAATCTATTATCTGCACCCAACAAAATCAGACACCTATAACCAATAATGGAAACAATATTATATCTGATGCTGGGTGAAAGACAAGTACGGAGAACCTTGTGTCAGATTATATAAAATATAAAAGGAATATGCCTTTCCTAAAGAATTTTAACTTTTACTAATAATACAACAGCCACAATCATATAAAACTAACACATTTTACATTTTCCACAAGTTAAGATAAAGATTTCTTAACTGCTTTTCAACTTGAAGAGAACAGCATTATTCAGTTCAAACATTAAGCTTCATATGTTAGTTCCACCAAAGTTAGACAGGTTTTTAGCTGCCAAGGTGTTAGAAAATACAGAACCTCTAATACTTTTCCCATCCCCTTGCAAATGAGCATTTTGCTAATATACTACTGTAAATGAGTTCTGTTTCGACACTGTTTCTTGCTAACATTTACATGTGTGCTTTACGATCGTTCCAAAACAAAAAGCTCAGCAAACACAGGGGGAAGAAGGAACAGAAGCATGCCCAGGCAAGGGAACTTGTTGCCACACCTATTATCTGTATGCATTAGAAACTTGACAAAATTATATGCTTAATTTAAAGTTTTGCATCAGAATTAATAGGAAGATGCTGACAGGCCTCAACTAGACCTGGAAGACTGTCCAGGTTGCGTGACAAATGAGGCCATATGAGCAAAGCTATGAACAAGAACTCACAGTCACAAAGCATCCAAAATAAAACAGTTCTGATTTTCTGAGAGTTGCTTAAAACTTCTGTACCTCTGCTTGAGGCCTAAACTCCTCAAGACGCTAGAAGAAACATGAGTCATCACAGCTGCAGTAATATTAGATATTAAGTAGAAGCAGTGATTAGGATAAAAGAGAAGTATGGGGAGAATTTGGAAAAGTATGCCGATCTGACCTAGCTTTAGGGACAAGGCAGAAAAATAGCATGCGCGAGATGACTGTGTACCTGAACCTCTGAACAAAAGCCCTGGCTGGACTCACCTGGGAGCTTCCTGTTAACAGTGGGAAGTGTTCATAAATTAAAGATATGGGAGAAAGGCAAAGCTGTACTAGCATCACTTGTAAACTTCATTTCCAACATGGTACCTAAATGCTTAGCCTTAAGTCTTACTTAATACAGATCTTTGTTTCACCAGTAAGACAGTCTGATGTTGGGGAATAAGTAAATCAGAGTGTAACTGTCAAACTCATAATACCTTCAGGGAAGGAAGAAATTCAAATCAAAGAGAAACTCAACAAAAGCAGCGTTGCAGGCAACCCTGGGGCACCTGCACTTCAAGATTTCTGTAGGGGTACCTGGGAACGTTCCTACAAAGCTGCAAAGACTCTCTGTAAGAAGCTGTTTTGACGAGAACCAAGACCTGGAAGGAGTTTCCCCTATGACTGTCATAAAGGCCCTTGTATGAGACAAACAACAGAAACAGTACCAGAGAGAAGGCAAAAATCTAAAAACTGCATCAGTATTTCACATCAGAAGAACCTGCTGGAATCTGAGAACAGACTTAATTGTTTTGCTGAGCCATTCTATTATTTACTTTCTAATTACTTGTAGACATTGAAAACATTTTCAGTATAAAAGAGATGATGCAAAAATTCCTTAAATTACTAAATGTGTATGAAACTTTTCCAAAAAGAAAATTAAAATCAAAGACAGATTCTGCAATTCACCAGAAATTAATATTTTTAAGTCATTCACTTACTTGAATGTAGTTCTATAAATAACTCAATAACCAAAAGTAATACTTATTAGCTGCTGTATGATATCATGCAGTTTTTTTGACACTTAAACTATTAATGACAAAACAAATGCCCTTACATTTAAATTATATTTACCATCCTAATGCAGCTAGAAAATACTGATATAGGGCAAAAAAGTATCTTGGTTCTAATATAAACTTTTATATAGTTTATTAAATTTTACATTGATCCATATGAAAAAAAAATTTGTTTACAATTTGAACTGGGACTCAGAAACAAAGCTTAACTCAACAGTAAAGACTGGAAAAATAACATCTGTATAGTTATTTGTACATTAAACTATTAAAAATATTAAACATTGCATGTTAAGTTCAATTTGGAAAGGAACAAATTATTCCCTTATATGTGTTTGTGGGCTGATTCTGAAAATAAGCATGTGATTATGAGAGTCTGAGGGCTCCCACACATGTAGCATTTGTGCACAGAAGTTTTCTGTGTAAAATGGAACAGTACTGTTTTAGCATCTCTCTTGAAAGAGAACATCTGCTGATTAGCAGGAGCCTTAATATACAGGAATGTCTGGTTTCTGTCTCTAGCTTGCTACTAAATCATTGGCTAACTCTTTTCTTTCTGTAAACTGAGGAATCTAAGGCTTGCCTAGTTGTGACATTTCTAGATTCCTAATCAGCCTTGGAAAGTGCTTTGAAATCCATAAAGAAAAGGCCCATGCAAGTTCCATGCATCACAGATATATAATAGATTGACCTTCGAGACTCATGTGAAGTGTGCTATTTCTCTTCTCATTTAGCTGAAGATGAAAATTCACTACCTATTTGCAGTGATCAGAAGTAGCACTTCCAAAGAAATATAATTAAAAGAAGAAGAAATGTTATTTTCATCACTTTATAGAAAAGATTAAAAGCCTAACTTTCTTCACTGAGCCTCATAAATCAGTACACTGGAAGCACATCTATTTTATTTATAATACATGTTGAAACTTAAAATTAAGTGGTGTACATATAAAAACACTAAAGGTGACAGACAGCAACAGGAGACACCATGAGAGAAATAAAATTGTCAGCCTTTCTTAACATCCCAGCACTTCTAAGCATCATAAAGTAGCCACAAATTAATTGATTCCTAGAAAATCTATCCCATGCAGCAAGAATAAAGGAAAGTTATTACATGACCACACTATTTCTTCCACTGTACTTAGCAACCTAATACTTAGCAACAGATGAGCATTAATGTCTCTTATACTGAAGACAAACAGTGATGTTGGACAGCCTCAATTCCTGGGCGCCCATGTACTCTTAGATAACTGGTACCTAAAAGACTTTTGTCAAAATTACTTTTGAAACATACATCAGTTTTTTCTAGCTGACCAGAATGCAAATGAGAGTTTCTGTGAGTCTACACTTAATTTCTGTTCCAAACTGGAGACCATCTCTTCAACAGCAGGTAAGTGAAAGAATTGGGAAATACAGCCACAGGAGTGAGTACAAACAGAGCATGAGGCATGTGGAATTCAAAGAGAAATTATGCTTATGTATAACACATGTAAGAGCAGATAAAATGTCAATTTTGCATAGAGAATCTCTCCTTTTAGGCATCTTTTCCTTAAAAGTAACTAATTACAGGGTCATTCTGAGCAAGAAGCATTTAACCTGCTTAATGGACGAGGGGAAGGCTGTGGATGTGGTCTACCTGGACTTCAGTAAAGCCTTTGACATGGTTTCTCACAGCATTCTGATTGAAAAACTGTCTGCAACTGGCCTGGACAGGTGGACCCGCTGCTGAGTTAAAAACTGTCTGGATGGCCGGGCCCAAAGGGTGGTGGTAAATGGAACAAAATCCAGCTGGGGGCCAGTCATGAGTGGCGTCCCCCAGGGCTCAGTCCTGGGTCCAGTTCTGTTCAACATCTTTATCAATGACCTCGATGAAGGGATTGAATGCTCCCTCAGTAAGTTTGCAGATGACAATAAACGAGGAGGAAGTGTTGACCTGCCTGGGGGTAGGGAGGCTCTTCAGAGGGATCTGAACAGACTGGACCGATGGGCTGAGACCAATGGGATGAAGTTTAAGAAGGTCAAGTGTAGAGTGCTGCACATGGGACACAACAACCCCATGCAGCGCTACAGGCTTGGGGGAGACTGGCTGGAGAGCTGTCAGGCGGAGAAGGACCTGGGGGTATTGGTTGACTGCAGGCTGAATATGAATCAGCAGTGTGCCCAGGCGGCCAGGAAGGCCAATGACACCCTGGCTTGTATCAAAAATAGTGTGGCCAGTAGGTCTAGGGATGTGATTGTGCCCCTGTACTTGGCATTGGTGAGGCCACACCTTGAGTGTCCAGTTCTGGGCTCCAGTGTCCAGTTCTGGGCTCCTCACCATACGAAGGACATTGAGGTCCTGGAGTGAGTCTAGAGAAGGGCAACCAGGCTGGTGAGGGGGCTGGAGGGCAAATCATATGAGGAACGGCTGAGGGAGCTGGGGCTTTTAGGTTTGGAGAAGAGGAGGCTGAGGGGAGACCTTATCACCACCTACAACTACCTGAAGGGAGGTTGTAGAGAGGTGGGCGATGGTCTCTTCAGCCAGGTGACAGGAGATAGGACAAGAGGAAATGTCAAGAAGCTGCACCAGGGCAGGTTTAGATTAGACATTAGAAAAAAAAAAAATTACTGAAAGAGTTGTCAGGGCCTGGAACAGGCTGCCCAGGGAGCGAGTTGAATCACCTTCCCTGGATGTGCTTAAGAAAAGGGTAGATGAGGTACTTAGGGATATGGTTTAGCTTAGGATGGGATTGGTTGGACTTGATGATTTTTAAAGGTCTTTTCCAACCTTGTGATTCTGTGAAATACAGAGGATCAAGTGTTTATCATGAAACAACTCAATAGAACATCTTCTGTGGTAAACAGGAAGATGCAGGGGAAAGACAACTGTGGTGTTAATAACAGAAGAGTTATTAAATATTGGGAATAAACGTATACTTTGAGAAATAAGAAAAAAGAAACATTTTAATTTTATTCTATACTGTTGTTTTTCCAGAGGATGCTCTAAAATATAATCACATTGTGTGCCAGAAGCATCAAGGAAGAAAACAGCTTTAAAATGTGGGTGTATTTTCTTGCTCATATATATTCTGAGAGGAGACTTCTTGCCTTTTGTACCTTCTGTGAGGTAAATAAATGGATGACAAGGACTAGTTGGTTTCTAGAACTAAGTAGAAAGACTGCAAAGACCCTTGGTATTACCTCATAAAAATAACAGTTAAAGCGACCCAGTATCACACTAAAGGAAGAAAGCAAAGTCAGCATATAGGCATATGCACTTACCAAGACAGAAGTCATAGCCTTAAGACAAGAAATTGCAATTATTGTGGTATTATTATTTTTGCACTTTGTACACTTCAAACTTGAAACAGGCAACAGTGTAAAAAAAAAAAATCTAAAAATGGATAAATGGAACACATGTAGCATTTATGAGGAAAAAGCACGAGGAATAGAGAGTTACAAATACATTGTTTTCATGCAGTAACAGAAAGTGAACTGCCACTAGTGTGATATTTTTTGATTTAAGAATGCAATACTAGATATTCTGTTAGGAGCACTGTCTCACTGAATTTGTATTCTTGCATTGTTGGCACCTAGATGTCTAATATACTTAACAGCTAAGAAGCTCTGCTGGTGTTATAGATGATTTGAGAAGAAAACATAGACAATGGCACTAAGAGAAAAGACTATAAAAAGATTCACGATTCCTCTAGAGGCAGAAGCAAAAACATCAGCTCCTTTTGTAATTTCACAAAGTGAACTAGAAAGGGCATTAAAAGAGAGGAAGAAAAAAAGACTTCTTAAGAGTCTTAATCAAACTCTTACATTTAACAGCATTAATGCTAAGTATGCAAACGTTCATCCCACTGATCATTATGGTATCAAGAACTAATTTTCCTCCTTTTAAGAGCTTATATGTCACATCACACCCCTTGGGCCTTCTAGAGATGTATTTAAATGTCTAACAGAGGGAAAAGAAAAGCATTCCAGACAGCCAGGTGTTACTGATTCACCCATTAAAACTTCAGTTATAAAATATCCCACACAATGGTAAAACATTTCAGTCATTAGCCAATCATAAATAGATTAAGATGACATTCTAAATTATTATGACTATATGTGTATAAAATTTACATTGCTCATCACATTATCCCAGGTGTCGGCAGCTCTGATTATCTGAAGTTAAAGATGAAGTGCTTGTATTATTTGTTCTAAGAACTTAAGGAAAAGAAAGACAAAGCCAGATATAGCAAATGTAACATTAATCCTTAGACAGAAGAGAACTTCAGATTTATTTGTAATGATGCTCATTCATTTAATATTATATCACTGAAAATGAGGTCTTGTTTCCTTTCATTGTAAGCTTTATGTCAGCCTTACTATTTCATATAATAAATGTGAAATAGTAAAAGAAGTCTAAGATTTTTAAACCTTGTATTTCCTAAAATCCTGTTTTCCAAATACAGAAAATATATAATGAATACACACACTCCACATTTCAATATCCACTTTAAAAAAAAAAAGATAAAAACGGACTTTTCAAATTACATTACTCCCTCTTTTTCTATTGGTATGCTATTTACACAAACTTAGTTGCCTATGTACATGAAAATAATTTCTGTGCTTATTTATTTTTTTTATCTACGCTGTCAAACAAGATTTGAATTTTATCATTAAAACTATTTCAAATTTCTTTTTCCCTTTGGCATATGATTAAATTTCTGAGTTGACAAATTAGAGAGCACAACCACTGTTCCTATAACTATCAGTGAGTGGGCTTTTAACTCACAAGTCAGTATAACAAAAATTGATTAGGAGACAGCTGATGTACATCAAATTCCCTTGCATTTACTATGAGCTAAAAGTCTGTACTGGATAGCCACTATCATGTTAGAGATGTATCATAATGCTCAGTGCTAAAAAAAATGCAATTTCACAATTGGATGAAGTCAGTGAAGATGCATTTCCACCAAGAAGGCTTTTCTGCCCTCCCAGTTAAGCCTGAAATGCATTTCCATTCTCTCCCTTGAACTCACACTTGCACATAGCATGTGTGATGACTTCCCTGACCTGTCTGAAAGTTTCCAAAGCAAAATAATGCATAAATAAGATGGCAATTTTTCCATCAGGGCAACAAACTAAACTGTGCAGTCATCAGCCAAAATCACAGGCAGAGAAGAGGACCAGTCCTCTCAGTGGCAGCACAATCTGCATGTCTGTTCCCTGCTCCAGCATTCACCAGTCTTGTCTTCTGAATTCTCAATTCTTCGATACAGGATTGCTCATCACTGTGTGTATATACATTAACACACACAGCATGCAAACATATTTTCTAATAGGGCCGTAGCCTCCAGATACACAAAAAGCAAGCCTCTTCTCTTATTTACCCTATTTCCACAGACAAAGCTTTTTTCCAACTTTTTGCATTTTCTTCTTTTTGTTTAATTTTAGGAGTGAAATGCTGCAAGTTTTGGCACTAGTTCCAATAGAAACAGATTTCATTCTTCAGTGCTTTTAATGTTCTAGATTAGCTAAATGTTAAGTATGTCAAATGCTGTCACAAAGGTTTATAACTCATGAACAACTCTGCACTAATAAATCAGCCAAGACCAAAGCATCAACATGTTGCAAACATTACCGGCATATGTGTCAAAAATATATCAGTAAACAGTGAGTTAAAAATCATTAAATCTAGTCAGACTGCACCCTTTTTAGCATACATACACAAGATTATTTTTGTTTACATCAGAGACAGGCAAGCACCCAAAAGAAAGGAATTACTTTCTATTGTGCTTGAGGATGAGAACTGATCTATTCTACTGTGTCTGGTCAAATGTATTAGCTTGCTCTCAAGGAATGTTAGGATGAGATTGACTTCAAAAGACCGGAAATCTGCAGAGTTTTTGCCAAACACCCGCTTTTGCCATCTGGGCTTCAGGTGTTTCTGGGTTCTCATTTCTTTCAAGGCTTTGCCCTTTTTTTTTTTTTTTTTTTTTTAATGTTTTCTTTGCTGTGATACACTAGGATGCTGCTGCTATTCACTACAGGGAAGAAAACTTTGACTCTGTTTGCAGGCTAAAGCCCATCTAAACCCATTGCTTTGGTTAAAACCCACTCAAAAAACCCATCCAGTCAAAATAATATGAACCAAATCTAATAATTAATTCATAATTCAAAGATAAATGTAGAGAAGAAAGAAAGAAGGAAGCAAAAAAGTAAAAAAACAAAAAAACAACTCAGGAAATGAAAAAGGAGAGTAAAAAAACAAACAAGAAAAAAAGAAAAAATACGAAAATTATTTTTAAAAGTTCAACATGTGGAAAGGCTCAAAACTGCAGAAAGAATTTTTCACAAATAAGAATTTCTTAAGACTTTCCTTACAGCCAAAGAAATTGAGGTACAAGAAAATTATAGGATTTGCCAAATGGAACAGATTTTGAAACTCAAAATTATCATTGGAACCATAATATTACAGCTTACTCTGCAAATCATGTTTATACTAATGCTCACCAATGAGATCTTGGAAAAATTTCTTTTGTCAATTGTGACACTGCACCTGCCTGTAGCATTTCACCTGCAACATTTTGTCTTAATCCTTATGGCTAAGAATAACACCGTAGCTGTGGGTTTAAAAACTATACAAGTAATTAATTCAGGGATTCAAATTTGTACAATCACCAGCCACCAGAAAAGGTCCAAACAAATCATCATATACTCTTGGCCACACTTCTTGGCAGACATATTAATAATAAAAACAGAACGAAAGCAAAAAAACCCCAACCCCCCCAAGAGTTTTCGCCAAAAAGCATAGTTGTCTGATACCATAATCCGTCAGAACCCTAATCAAAGAAACACTAATGCCTATATCCAAAATATTCAAATTCCGCTGTCCTAAGATACCAAATGCTTGCCAAAATTCAACGTCTACAGGACTGAATGCAGGTTGAGTGTATTTTTTATTATGCCAGATCCTTTGAGAAGGCTAACTGGAAGCAAATTAGTCTAAATTTAAGAGGGTAAAATAGATTAAACCTTTTTCCAGTAGGTAACAAATATGTGCAGCACTGAGCAGCCTTTTCACATCATGTTTTCTGTAAGCAGAAAATGAAATTGGAGAGTCAGTCCTGGAAATAAAGAGATCATCTCAATTGCAGATGTGTTGTAGAGCCGGAACAAACCCAAGGCATCTGCCTAATGTCAGCAGAGGCCAAGCATTTCTTTTCCTTCCTTCAACTCCACCTCAGATAGTGTCATTTACATCAGCTCTCCAAACACTTACGGAACATTCTGGTACACTGGCTTCCTCTAGGAACAGTGACCCTTGGGGGAACTTGGCAGGGATGACTAGCAAGAGGGTTGTTAATTCATTTTGGCTCCAAGAGGCATTTTGCCTCAGGAGCTAATCTTGATTATTCTCCAGTGATCGTCCATCACATCAGGAAATCCCAAACATCCTACAAGGTATTTCAATATATTGCCTCATCCGCTAAAAGCAAGGAAAATATCTTTTTCCATCTTTCTCCCATTGACTAAAGAGAGAAGGTAGAATCTGGTACTTAGTACCTGCTAAAAATATACCAATGGTGGCAAGTTGCCCATCTTTTTCTCTATGAAACTGCTTTTTTTTTCTATAGCTCCAATGTACAATTTATTATAAATCTTATTTTGCCAACTATACTTTCTTATTTAGAAGTTTATCACTATCTCTGGCAAAACATATCAGTAATCTCAGTCACTGCATATGCAAAACAGGTATTAGTGGTGTCATGAGGATTTATTTTCTCTATTTTTTTTACATTGTGGTTTAAAACTTTGGCTAAGAATCATGATGGGTTTACCTAAAACCCATAAAAAGCAATGAGCTTTTTATTTCAAATAATTGTGAAAATTTTGGGGGAAAAATACGCAAAGTAGTGAAAAATTCCTTGCAAGTGGCTTGCTTTTCTAAGTCTAGTCCCTTATGAACACTTCCTAGATGCTACGGCAAAGACATCCTAGTTTCTATCATTCTAACAGCTAATTCCAAGTGGACTTTCTGTGATGAAAAACAGGTATGAAAATACTAACCATAAACAATATGCCTATTTGAGATATGCTTCTCATCGTTAAGATTTTTAACATCTATATATCTGTAAAAACATGCATTTACCTCTCAAGTGCCTTATGAAAGGTATATTATAAAGCAGTTTAAAGAATAATACCCTCCTGAAACTCAGTCATCTCCCTCTATTTGATCTATTGTTTTTGTTTGTCACACAGAAATTTATTCCAAGGAATGTGATGCATAAACAAAAGATTTCAAAATGCAGGAACAACACTGTAAAAACTTCTCTTCACCATCTCTCTCAATAGAGAACTAACCTTGGCCTGCTGACTAGAAATGATGAGAGCCTTTAGGGAGAACAGATGGGAGCTGAAGAGCTGCTCACAGACCCACAGGAGATGTTTGGCATATTGAGAAACTAGCTCTTCCATTGTAACAGCAAATAGAGAAAGAGTTTGAATAACTCAACTCCATGGCTTATTCTACTTGTCTCCTTCTAATGTGTTCACCAACATGAAAGTCTCTTTATAGCAACAGCTGAAACCATCCAGTTTTACTGGGGATTTCATGATGGACTCCAATCTCATCTTGAATCGAATGAGTTATAAGCACATCCATCTATGGCTTAGATGGATGTGCTTTAATATATGTATAATAGGCATTTGGGTTTGGTTTTGAAGCACTCAGCCCCCAAAATCACAGTTTAATATTGATGCAAACAGCTTTTCTGCAGTATTTAGTAGTAGCTGCTTATGAAGCACAGCAGAGGTGTCACTGATAATGTCAATATCTGTTCAAACCCAAACCAGACTGGTATTACTAGAAATGGCCTTGTTTTCTATTGTGTATCAGAAAAAAAATATCTGGAAGTTCTTAGATAAAAAACACAAAGTACAAGACACTAAAAATATTTTATTTTATTTGTCTATATCTTAACCTTTGTATTTAAAATTTAAATGTATTTGCATGATTAAAAATTGGCTAAAAATGTGCTTGATTTTGTACATGGTAGCAAACCAAGAATCCAGTAAGTCACTAACCCAGTTGAGCCAAGATGAACCAATAAAAGCTGCTCTGAAATAAAACTAAGGTTATTTTTTTTTCTTTTTCTTTTCTTAATAAGAGTACACACAAGATAGGAAGAACATCAGTGACTTCAGTCTCTGGCCTTCTAACCAAGAAAGGACTTGTGAAGGTGAATGGTTTGCAGACGAAGGGGATATAAAAGAGACAAAACCAGGATAAAAATTAAATAAAAAGTAGCTGTCTTAAACTGTAATTGCACTTCTCTGCTGAGCATGCTTTCAGATATATAAATGTGATTTACCATCAGCTTGCAACTACAAATCAGGTCTTAAGAAACACTTGTGCTATGAAATTGTTTAATCTCATCAAGCTCTGCTTTCACAGCAAGCCATAAATCACAAAGTCTTTGTTATCATAGACCTCCATGAGCGCCTCTCAGGCAGGCAATGGATCGTGGGTATATATAATCCTGACTGCACAAAC
Organism: Hypotaenidia okinawae; assembly: GCA_027925045.1. Classification (NCBI taxonomy): domain Eukaryota; kingdom Metazoa; phylum Chordata; class Aves; order Gruiformes; family Rallidae; genus Hypotaenidia; species Hypotaenidia okinawae. Next base: position 15,401,919 of record BSDF01000008.1, read on the forward strand.
AGTGGGGTCGTCGCAGCCTGAAATACTTTCATAATAGCCACTGTGCAGCTGGTGGAACACAAGCCTATGATGGATATCTCATTTCCTACAGTCGGCATCTATTTCGAGCAAATTATTACCACATAAATTTCTTGTCAACAGAAACGGCCAATTAATTAAGTTAAAAATTTACTCGTGATCACATCTACAAACCAAATAGAACTGCAAGGCAATTTTACAGTTACTGAATATACTGCAGGTCAGTTTAATGAATAATTTTTAACTTTGTCATAAACTCAAAGACAGGCTAATATCTTGAGGAACCTGACTGGAGAGCAGCTGCCAACAGATTTACACAAAATATATTTATGCAGATTTTGATTGCTGACATCTGGGGACAGAAATAAACTTCAGACAATTACAGAAGCTATAGAAGAATATGAAATTTCCTCCTTAAAAATATGCCAGTTTTCCTCTAAAACACTGCATTTAATCAGGAACAGTGCTTAGAAGGACAAAGGACTTTTGTTGGGGTAAAAAAATGGCTCATTATCAAAGCTGAGAACTGTAGTAAGTAAAACACTGTCAATTAGGCTTGCTTTTAAAACTACTTTGTTTTTAAGTTTCTGAAAAGTGCACTTTGCATGTATATTTATCACATACACATAAAAACATATAAAGTAGTCATAATTAGTGGGCGGAGATAATTGGATGTTTTCTCACCCCAATAATGAATAAAAGTTATTCTTTCCAAGGTGTCTGCACATCAGTTAAAACATTGTCAGCAGTGCAGCGCAAGAAAAAAATTAGAACTATGCCCTCCATACAAATCAAAGTGGGCAGATTGACAGAGACATGAATACAGCTACTTACTTCGGGTTATTATAGACATAAAACTGGTCTGCATGAGAACATGCACATTTGTAAGTACTTCATAATTTTTATTTTAACCTTCTTTCACCCTCTTCTCCCATGCACACATTCGTCCTGAAGTGAAAGCAAATATATCCCAGTCACAGCTAACTACGAGATGAAATAGCCATTTCCAACAGATAAAAAATAGACTATTAATTAAAATATGGAGCGGCTTTTGCTGCCACATAGAAGGTTCACTTTTATTAGAAGTAGTTAATGACCCTAAGTAACAATATGGTTTGACAGTAGTGGAGATATTTTTTTTTTAATTTATATGCCATTCTGTTAGTCTGTCTTCTTTAAAATTAAGATATAAATATCATATCTTTCATTCATATATAAAAATCAGCTGTAGAAATCTTTCAAAGGTTAATAATTAATAGTCTAATAAACAGAAATTATGCAGAAATTCCTCATCTTCATTTCAGAGTTTGAGTAAATAGGTGGGCCTTAGAGAAGAACCTGAAGTACAATTACAGCAGAGCAGTTCAGGAAGCAAGGATCGCTGGTCAGAACAGGCATGGGGAATACTCTTAATTATAGCAAGCAAATTCCAGCATTAAAATCCACACTCATTATACCTGTGGCAGAATGAGAAATTGTGGTAGAAAACATCTGGAAAAGGTTGACCACTCATGGTTGACCACTCATCAAAATTATTAGGGTAGTTTGAAAGCTGACAAACTCTTTGAATTGTATTTTGAAATTTCAGAGGTATTACAGGCCAACAGTGAAGAAGACCTCTTTGTACTCACTGTAGCCCTCTGGACTTGGAAGGGAGCTACTAGAGGCAACCACTACTGTTATGGGCAACTGAGCTCATTCAAGAAGGCATAGCTGGGATATGTTTCTGGAATGCAGGTTAGAGCTCAAGGAGATGGTGAAATTCTGCCACAGAAGAAAACTGGCAGATCGTTAAGATTAGCCAGGTCTTAAAGATGACAGGTTGGGTTCCAGCTAACCCTCAAGGTGTCAATGGAGGACTGTATGGATTTGCTAGAATCTAAAAAGCTAACAAGTTGTAACAAGCAACAAGCCTGAAGGAGACAACCTGCTCCAAAGAAGTATGTAGACAAAATGAATCTAATTTCATGTGGTTTGCTTCATAATGTCTTCATTGTTCTAACTTACAACATAAACCTTTGTGATTCACAAACTGATAAATATCTTTTGGGGGGAACTCTGAAAGGAGGGAAGGAAGGCAAGCAAATTTCCCTCAAAGTTCTGATGGAGTTATGGACCCATCATGGTCAATAGGAAAGATGTCAAGGTGCATAACGTTGTGAAGATACAGATCCTTTTATGGCAGAACTAACATTCCACATCACTCAGCACAACCACAAAGGAACACCGCCATTCATATGCACCTACACAGGTTCATACGAATAAGAGCTACATTACACAGCTTTTTCTTACCATTTGCACTAAAATCTAAAGTAAAGCTATTACTTTCTCCAGATTGTGGGTCATCTTTTTTGGCCTTGTGTGCTTTATTTTTAATGTTAGAAAGCTACACTCTTAACCTTTACAGGGGGTCCAATGGTCCTGATCAAAGACAATGTGTGGAGCCTGAAGGACAGTTGTTTTCATTTTAGGAGCTGTTGTTTTCATTTTCTTTTGAAGAAGAGTCAGCTTGGTTTATTTTAGGCCTTTTTCTGAGAGTTATACTAGTCTGACAAGAGCTGTGAACTCTTCTAATGACTGGTTCAATACTTAATTTTTTTTTTCTTAAGAGAGAAGGGGAAAGAAAAAGCAAAAAAAAAAAAAAAAAAGCACAAATTTTAGGAGATAGATGTCTCTTGCTGCTTGGAACAATCTTCAAATAGTATACAAGAAAACCTTTTCAAAATATTTTCAATTTAGCAAAGAATAATAAAATACAAATACCCCTGACTGTCAATCCCTATTTCTAAAGTAGATGGATGTTTGTCTAAAGAAAGTAAGACTTTGGAACATGTTTTAAGAAAGCAAACTATTTCCTATCTTTCTGAACTTGCATTTCTGAAATTAGTTATGAAAGCTGTTCAAGAATATTATGCAAACAGTCTAAATTTTCTAGAAATGGCTACAGAAGAATAGAAGGTAAGTTTTACTTTAGTTACTATCAAATAATCAGGTACGTCTGTTTCATGGAGTTTCTTACACTTCTCTCCTATTGCCTTGTTACCATCTCTGTGAAACATTCCCCTCCTCTGCTCTTTACTCTTCTCAGTTGTCCACATTTGTGTGTTTTACTAAGTTAGGGGCATTAATTCTGCAAGGAAAATTGTATTTAAACAGCACGTAGCAAAAGCTCCATTTCCATAAAAGCACACCCTGTTTTATAAGCAAAGTAATAGATGCCCAGATACTCAGGAATCTTCCTTGCTGAATAAGCATAACTGATTTTCTCCATTAGGAGACAACAGGAAGAGGACTGAGCAAGAAGAAATATGACCTTATATGTATATATAGGGTTTTAGTAAACAATCATTCCTTGTCTGTTGGAAAAATAGTTTTTAGATATTACATGGAACACCATTAATTTCTTTTCAACTTTTAGCAATGTTATTAAAATGTTTAAGTGACAGTAATATTATTGAATAAATAGGAAAAAATCATCAGAGTGCCACATCTTTTTCTATTCTGAGCATGGTTATTATATTGAATAAGGCACTTATATGAAAATATTACACGATTATCATCACTGAGTATGTACAGGGTGAGATCATCTACAAGTATCAGTAAAATCATACATACAAGTATCAGTAACCATCATACACAGTCTCTGCTACAGAGACCTAGAACCTAAATCTCCTTTCATGTTACAGAAGTCATTCCATTCAGGAGTATAACATAATAAATACACTACATAACAACCATTTAGTAATGATCCTGAAATTAGGAGTATGGAGATAAAAGTCCTGGCAGAAAACAAGGAAAACATGGACTGAGAAACTATTGACATGATCTGTCAATACAGAAAATGCCTATTTTTATAAAGAATTAAAACAATTAGTTGATAGAAATGGTCACAAATATCTACATGGTAACTACATCCCACTGAAGAACACTACTTTGAGGTAAGGTAATATAATACAAAACACCCATTCTGGAGATATTGTTGTGAATGGAACAATCTTGTTTTAATTATTCAGTTTGGTACAATTGTAGTGTGTTTAAATGAGCATAAGCAATCTTTCAGAATGCTTCACTTGCTTCTTTGTACATAAGAATAACTCATTCCAGGTGTAAATGTACTTAATTAAGCAGTACCCCATCTTTCTCCATATGAGTGAATAAATTTAAATGCACAAAACCAATTGCACAAATCAAAAATTTGGGTTAGAGTCCTGAGTTCTGACACAGACTGTGCAAGCAAAAAAAATAGGAGAGGAAGCAAGGGCAATATACCACACAGAAATTCCTTTCATCACCTGAACTAATAGAGAAAGAATGCTTTAGACAGTTTATGTCATTTCTGCTGCATTATTAATCATCCCTTTGCTTCGCTAGCATTCATGTTTGTTGTATGTTATGTTCTTCTAGGACTGTCAAAGACCCCTTCTTATTTTTTATGAACCACTGAGAAAACGAGGCAGTCAGATCCTTGAGGACTGCAATATCATCGTATCCTTATAGGTAGTGCAATGGGACTCTGCCATCACAGCAAGAGTATATCCAGAGTAAAGAATCAGATGCCCTGTCTGGACTTTAACATGTTTTCTATAAACATTTTTTTATAAAGTCCTCACTGAGGTCCTAAGCAGTCACTCCTCAGAGGACAGAAGGAAGGGACAAACTGTGGAAGGAAGATGCCTAGGAAGAGGAGGCTAGTGCAGATAACAAAACTATTAAATACAGTCTTGTCCTGTCCTACTCAATAGCAACTAGGAAAATCAGCATTTCTTCAGAGCACGATGTGTGGCAAATCAAAACCAACACAACACTGCTATGTAAATACCACATCTATTTTTAAATTTGTAGATTAATAGAGCCCAAACAAGACATTTTCAGATACTGCTATTTTTTAAATTACCACACATATATTTTCCCTTTTTCACCATGCCAAGAAATAGCTAGAAAATTATTTCAGTAACTGTTTTAGGGAAAAGTTACGATTACATTTCTTCCCAGGAAGATGGAAGTACAAAATAATAAAAAAAAAATCAGTTTAGGGGGAAGGAGATGGAACAAAAACATATTTTCAAATAACTTAAGCATGTTGAGTTTGCTTTTTTGTTTAATTTCAGTGACAATCTATGAGAAACTTTCTACAGAGACAGGTGAAACAGTAACCCATATAAACTCAGAAAAAGCAGTACAGTGTTTGCTTATTGTCTATGAGTTTAAGATATAATGTATTAATAATTTTAGATAGTACTGTTGGACTGTTTTTTAATTGTACTCATCATAGTATTTATTACATTTTTAATTTTACCAGTTAAAAAAAGATGTTTATCAATATAACACTTGCTAGTAAATCTATAATTAAACCAAAATTATCTGTGTACAAATTAAAAAGCTGATATATTAGGTTTTCAATCATACACTTTTTCTAACATATTATTCTAATATCATATCTAAGTCATTAACAAATATGCACCTAGAAGGATTTGCAAAAGGATTATGCAAATTAATATGGCCTACTTAACACTTGATTTACTTTGTCACTGTTATGCACCCTGTATGACAACTCTATCCACCTGAACAAAGACAATTGACAAATATAAGGAAACAGGCAAAGACTGTTAAAAGAAGACACTTCAAAAAAAAAAAAAAAGACTAACTTGCAGTCTTGTAAGAATACTTTGCAGCTACTCTAGACAGATTACAACAAACTAACATTCCACAACTACAGCTCAAAACACCACACCCTTCAGGTCATTTCTTTCTCTCTCCATGCAGAATAATATCTTCCCAAAGTAGTACTCAGAGCACAACACTTAAGGATAAACTGAAATTTTTACTCATGAAACCAGGAATTAGATAAATTGCCAATAATGAAGAATGCAAGGTATATTCCATAAAATTCACATATATACTCTCTGATCACAGAATAATTTGGTTATTAATGTATATGTAAACTGTTGTTTAAATTGTAAAATACTTATCATTCTACTGCCCTAGCCTCTGTCTTGTTTCTAGATTGTCTTAAAGTGAAAATTCTCCAAACATGTTTCATAATAGATTTTTTTAAAATAGTTTTAAGTATTTATTTATACTGAAAAAAATGGACTGCAAATCTAATTTAATATTAAAATATGTTCAAACATTAAATTACTTGAGCATTAAAAATTGCCAATAATATATATCACAAGAATGCCAACACATCCTGAAAACTGATCATTCATAAACAGACTCAGAGATTAAACGTAAGTTTAGCAGAAATCAAACCACTGTAAAACATGAAAACGCAAACTTTATTTCTGATCTATTTTGATGGACTTAACTTGCTATATGAGCTCTGTGATTAATGAAAAAGAAAATACCCTCAACCCCACTTTGTCAGAAAGCACAAAACAAAAAGCGAGCATTTCAAAACTCAGTAAGGCAATCACTACCAGTTACACTGTACTGAAGTCACTCCTCTAACTACTTCAAACCAGAGTGAACTACCTCTGAACATTGTCTTTTTTTCCCCAACTCCTTGGGATACGGTAGTAACAGGAATGAATTGTTGCTTGGCAATGGAAACACTGCATTTTTGACCCTACCATATACTCAGCTTTTGGCTATTTTTAATTAAAGATCATGGTGGAATAGTGCTTATTCTTACACTGGAGAAAAAATCAACTCCTAGAAGGTCCTTAAAATAGATTTAGGCTGTCAGGGGATAAATTTCAGTATGATATCATCTTAGAGATTGATTAGCAATAGCCAGACATAACAAAAGAGATTTTCAGCAACAGTGAACAAGAAGAAATACATTGGGCTCATGCAAATTTTCACAGGACGCAGAGTAATTCAGAGATAAATGACAAACCCTACAACAATAGGCCAGATGCAAATATAACCAATATATCTGATGTGTATGTTGCACTATTACTCAGCATCATTATAAAGTGGCAATCTCCAGGGATGATTGCTTTCAACACATGAACTCTGACCAAAAAGAGCGGAGATAAGCATTACAAGAAAGGCAGGAACGGGAATTGTAAAAAACAGTAGAATTAGCATCTAGTAGTACTGTAAAATAAACTTACAGTTCCTAGAGCATTAATGGAAATCTGTGGCCTTTCGGAGTCTAGAAGTCAACAGAAGTTTCATTTAATATTTTCAGACAAAATCTGAAGAGGAGCAAGCAATAAAACCTATAATTACTAGCCATAAATAAAGTAGAAATAAGCATGATGCAGTGTCCAAACAAAATAATAATCACATGCGTGCATTGCAATGGGAGGAAACAGGGCATTAAAATTAATAACCAGGCTTCAGGCCATGAAGACAGAGATTTCCCTGATGCAACAAAGGTTTAAGGACACTTTGTTGATTTACTCTGTGACAGGCTGACATTCTTGTAAGCATAATGCTCAAAAGCTCATTTCAGCAGTTTTAAGCAGCACGGCACTTTTTCCTGATTTATGGATGGTTTATGGTAGTTGGAAATGGACATAGTCACTGTGGCCATAGTTTGAAATGAAGTTAAGTGATGTCCTTGATGCAAACCCAGTGTGAAAAATGAAAACTATGAAAAAAATGAAGATGATTAAATACACCTTGATAATTTAGCCCAGTGGGAAAAAGGGCAAAGGGAAAAGATGACTCGTAGTGCAAGCAAAGATTACACTTGGAAAAGTAAATCCAAGACTCATAATACATAATGGCTACTTTTTCAGAGGTCAGTGGTCAAAGCCACTGCAAGACTGGCTCACAAAAATTATTACAGCAGATGCATTACATTGAAGTTATGCATATGCCATGTGTTTGCTTTCTTGAACCACACTAGGTTTTCATTTACTCCCTCAACTGCTCCAGAAAAAAAACCCAGTTAGATCATGACAAAAATAATACATCCCTCAGATTAGACTTCCAAATCCAAAGCAGACAACTTTTAAAATTTTTTCTATGTAAATTAATTGCTTTTAAAAAGAGTTTATAAAATTAACATGGAAGGCATCAAGCAAGCTAGAAAAAAATATTTTTGTACAGTCCACTTACTTGCTTTTCCTCAAGAAATTACAAAAAAATTCCAATAAACTTAAACTGGAACTAAGAGATGGTGGGTCTGTCTTTGAAAATTTTTCAGTATCAGCCAGTGAATCCATTTAAATCAAGAGGATTAGAATGTCAGAATAGTCACAGTTAAAGTGCCATTAAAAGGAACTACTAGTTGTTTAATCCATTACCTGTGAACTTATTAAGTATTTTTTCAGATTTGAAACATTCCCAGTATGAATACAAGTATGAGAGATGGGGGAAATACTTCAATCAGAAAAAAATCATGATCTCCACATGAAAGCTGTGGAAGTTGAGAAGTGCGCAACTGCCTGAAATGACTTAAGGGATAACTGTCACTGGAATTAATACAGTTTGAATGTTTAAAAATTACAACAGATTCCTTTACATTTCGAAGGGTGTCTGATTCCTGCTGTGAAAGCTTAATGTCTTTCCATTTGATGGAGAGTTGTGGTTGTTTCAGTATGCAGTTGACTAATGCCTGTTTAATGGATTGGAATGGTCAACAAGTGTCAGAGATACAAGTACAAAAGGTTAAGTTAGGAGCAGGTTATTATCTATTCCCCTTCCTATTTATAAGCTGTTAGCTACCCCTCAGAAAGAAACGATGAAGGACTTTGAGATGAGAACTTTGAAATATACAACCTACAGAAAATAATACTGAAGTAAAATAAAATGCAAAAAAGAAAAATCCCAGGCCATCCTAGCATAAAAAGAAAGTGTTGCAGCTGAAGTTCAGAGCTCAAAATTTCTTGCTGTTTCATTTGTGTAACAGCCCACCAGATCTCCTAAGAAAAAAAAAAAAAAGGTACTAGGAAGAAAAAAAAAGGTGGTAAAAATTACTGTATATAAGGCATTCTCCAAGCTTCTTTATGCAGATACTAGCCATAGAAGAGTTCTATGCAATATCAAATTTAATGCTTTTTTACCTAGATGTTTACCTTCAACACACTACACTATTTACCTAGTAGAGCTTTCAAACACAATTGTTCTGGAAAGACGGGACAGCATCTAAGTAACATCATGCTTCTGTTTAAATCAGTATTTATTTCTTTGTTTGGTTGTTTAAGAGCATATTTATTGTAAAACTTATTCAAGAATTCTGGCTGAACTGATAGAGTTACTTGTTTTCTCTAAAAGTGATTTTTAAACTGCATACAGTGGAAAGAAACGTTCTGCTAATTCTCACAAACAGCCATTCAATCTGGTGCACTCTATCCATGTGCTACTCTGTGTGTGTATTACAGAGATACAGAACATAAACCAAAGTCATCCACCTCTCAGTTACTCCAGTGCCTACAGTGGGGATACTGAATCTTCAGCACCCATTTCTTTGCTCTACACATCCTGTTGACTGGGGTGCTTACCAACGTGGACACAGCATGCCAACTTCCTTACTGGAAGACAAGCTCAGATATTCTACTGTGATACATACTTTGTACTTTAAGGATAAAAATCCATAAACATTCCTTTCCTTTTAATACTTCATGATGAAATAGCTACAAAAGTAAAATCCCTTCTATACAGACACCAACTGAAATTTGAAAAAATCCAAGTCTCTTGTCCCTCTTTCTTTAAGTGAGGACTTGCTAAGTCAAGTATTATTTTACCAGAAAATATCAAGTCATCATCAGCTGTGGTTAAACAAGAATGAACATTTCATTTAGAATAAAGGTTACAACAAAATGGACTTAATAGGGCAAACTTCTGAAGCCAGCCTTGGCAATAATACAGTTTTCATTTACCGTCTGAGATTAATAGCTAAGAAATAAAACTACAAAGATAGGAGCTTGTTGGCCTTCCAACTTTTAAGACTTTTAATGACTGAATTTTAAGAAGAAAGAAAAGAAGAAAGAAAAGAAAACCTAAATGTTAAAATCTGTCTTGGCAAAGCTTGATATACAGGGTTATATTTTTAAAAGCTTATGATATAATCAAACCAAAGTAAAACAATGAGCCCAGTGAATCTCTGTACTCAATAATATAGCAAAATATGGTTCATATATTCATAATATGAAGCAAATAAAATCTAAATCTCAGGTCTGAATTTTGTCACTTGAATTAGAAGCAAAGTGATCCAATCAAACTAAGGCTGCACATCTGAATTTGAACTCAAGTTTTGACAAACATGAGAAGAGTGGAGCAGGGAGAATGTCTGCTCAGATCCAAACAAGGCAGCTTAAAGAGAGATGAGTTTTATGAAATTTCATTTCTGTACATCCCACACAAAACACCATGATTTCCACATCTGACTTCAAATCTACATATCTAATCTGGTGACCATTACTATCAGCCATGTCAAAAGTTTAGTCAAAATACACAGAAAAACAAGATACAGGAATCACTGTTACCCAGACAACATACAGAGAAAGGAAGAATGCATGAGCAAGAAGCACAAGTGCAAGAGAGAGTATGTGAAAGGGTGATTTGGGCTGGTGGAGGGGAAAGTGGGGAGAAGGGGCAGGAAAGAGAGGATGAGCAAAAGTGAAAGTGAGAAAGTGTTTAGGCAAGTGAAAGAGCCGGTGGGAACAAGAAAGTGTATGACCAAGAGAGTGAAAAGGATGGAGAAGAGGAAAGGGTACAGGAGGGAAAATAAAGGCAGGGAGAGAGAGAGAAGAAGGGAACGAGAAAGAGGGATAAAAAGTACTTAGAAGAGAATAAGTTATTTATTTAAAAAAAAATTCAAAAAATTGTCTGGTAGAGCCAGACATGAATCATATATCTTTTTTATTCAAACCCCAGTGCTTTAATGATCTACTCTGCCTGTGGCATGCAGCCAAAGTGATGAAATGAGTCACATGACCCTGATAGACTAGGACCCAGAGTTTTACTGAACTTTACATACTGTGTATCTTCTTAATTTAACCCTGCATGGTTTAGATCCAGGCCTTTTGTTTTAGTAATTTCAGTATAGTTCAATCTGTTATATTTTTATTTGGTTCAATCCATATTGTTATGTTTTATTCAATTCAGTACACTTCCTAATCAATTCTCTTATCTGCTTTATTCTAACCAGTACAATATGTATATTATGTTTTATTTATTTCAGTGTAAGGTATATCAATTTTGCTATATGTTACATTAAGCCCTCAGCATGTTGTATCCATTTCTTCATCTGTTACATCCATTTTGTTACATGTTCCAGCACATATCAGATCTGTTTTGATACGATTTTACATCCTTGTAATTTCTTAAAGCATTTGTGTAGTTTTAATGTGATTTGTTTTTCATCTGCTCTTGCATTAATCTTCTGTAAGCTACCTCATATTTAAAGACCAGTAAGGTAAAATACAATATGGTTACTATCAATATGCATGGACATGTACAATTTAGTCTTTAACTAAATAAAGAATGATTCCTAGAATCACAGAATGGTTTGTGTTGGAAGAGACCTTAAAGACCACCTAGTCCCAGCTCCCCTGCCACGGGCAGGGACACCCCTCCACTAGACCACATTGCCCAAAGCCACATTCAATCTGGTCTCGACCACTTGTCAGGGAGGGAGCAGCCACAGCTTCTCTGGGCACCCTGTGCCAGGGCCTCACTCTCAGAATCAAGATTTTTTTTCTTAATATCTAAACTAAATATAGCCTCTCTTAAATCAACTCATTACCCTTTGTCCTATCACTACATTCCCTGATAAGGCATCCCGCTCCATCTTTCCTGTAGAACCGCTTAAGGTACTGGAAAGGCTGCAATTAGGTCTCCCCAGAGCCTCCTTTTCTCCAAGCTGAGCAAGCCCAGCTGTCTCAGTCTGTCCTCATAGGTGAGGTGCTCCAGCCTTCTGATCATCTCTGTGGCCCTCCTCTGGACTTGCTCCAGTAGTACAGTATCTTTCTTCTACTGAGGACCTCAGAGCTGGACACAGTACTCCCAGCACACTGTTTAGGGTGCACTAAATCTCATTGTCCATGTTGCCCACATAGATGTTAAACGCCACCAGTACCTCTACCAACCCCTGAGGAATGCCTCTTGTTCTTGGCCTCCACTTGGACACTGAGCCCTGGATTTTCTAGTCAAAGGGAATATCACCAGACTTCCATGGCTTCTCAAGACACTGCTAAGAAGACATTACAGTGTGATGATGAATTCATTTGAATTATGTCTGAATTTCTAAATGTCATATTTGGTGGGTATTAAGACAATAATGAAACTTTTGATAACCATGGAAGACTATTATCCTATATATTGTATTTCACCTCTGTATTTTCTATGCTCTTCTCTTTCACGAATAAGGAATAAGATGTGGAATTCCATTTCATGAGGAAATAAGACTGAAAACTCTAAGCATTTAAAGAACATAACTCAGCATTTAAAGAACATAACCCCTGCAAATCAAGAAGCATGTCTTTGAAACAGTTCTCTTTTTTAGCATTTAGATTTGAAATACCAGTGAAATGCAGATTCCTCTTCTATATGTCCAGGTTTGGTGGGGGGAAATTTGGCCATATTTGAGGGATTTTTTTGCACACGAGAAGTACAAATTTTAAATCTCTGTCTTTTTATTAAAAAGCATTTAAGATTCTAACATTATGTTATAAGAAATCATTAACTATCAACAGGATTATTTAAAACTGTGATTCTATTAATGAAAATTATGATGTTAATAATGAAAATCTGCATGAAATAAAATTAATTTGCCATATGAACAAAATAGTAACTTTGGCCTTATGTGGAGCTATATCTCTTGAGTTGGGAATGAAGAGGTGAACTGCAGGACCATCGGACTCTTAAAAGCAGAGAGAAACATAAATATGAAACACTTGCATCTATTAGCTCTAACAAATGGCAAAGTACTTCCTGCTGTATGTCTATCTGGATTTATTATCCTGAGAAGTGCTGTGGAGTCCACACTGCTCTTTATCCCAAATCATGTTTTTCTCTACATGCTGGTCCCTCTTCCTGGGAACTAACTGCCCTGCTCATCAAAACGCAGCAATTTAAGTTATCAATTTTGGCACAGCCTGGCTTCTGTTTCTAAGTTAGGATATCTGAAAGCTTTCCTTTAGTTACTCATCACAGATAGGTTGGTAATACATGTGATACATGTTGCCCTGATGATAGAGATCATTAAATTTGCTAGGAACTGCTGGAAGAAGGACTCCTGCTCCATCCATACCTCCACAGAGCCTCCTCTTCTCAGGCTGCTCAGCACTGAAAAGCCACATTACTGTAGAGATCCACACACATCTGTGTGCCAGTATGCCAAGAAGCACATTCACCTTCAGAGCAGCTGACCTGAAACATCCAGTGAATTTTAAGCATCTCAACAGGACAGGGATGACTTGAACCTCTTTCCTCAGTGTGCATTATATCTTTCCTCCCCTATTTCAGAGAACCACTGTATGATCTAGCTGACAAGGGAAATGGAGAAAGGGCAAGTCTTTTAAGAATACATATGGAGTTTCAATTTCCATTCTAAATTCAATCTGTAAAAGTTTGTAAGACAATGTCCATGTACTAAAAGCAGACCAGATTCTAGCCATTCAGTCTTTTCCTCAGCATGAGGACCATGTACAACAAAAAAAAATGGTTTGGGCTTTTGCTTGAGAGTTTAAATAATGCTCAGGTCTTGTGCTAGCATGAAATTCACAGAAATTAACATTTTCTATTTCTAATTTTTCATATTTCTGAAAGGTATGGAGAGGTGAGGGAACAGAACTACATTCTTTTTATAACAGATGCACATAAAAGCACCCCAAGGAATAGGCGATCCTCCAGCTCTTTGTTCTAATAATATGAAAAACATTGTTTTAGCTCTATCAACATAATTTTCAGCTACAGATTTACATGCTTAAAATGTCTTAAGTGTATAACAGTATCATACAGAATGTAGATTATATTACATTGTTCAGAAATTTTGGCATTCAGTTAGACTACAATACATCTGGAGATACTCCACTGAATTTACTCCAGTTTTGCACTGAACAATGAACAACCAAGACCTGGGGCTGTGTGTGTTATTTATTTGCCTCCAATAATAGAATATAATGTGCAGCATCAATGAGACACATTTGGGACTGTAGAACATGATACAGTTCGTGCAAATGATAACATTAATGAATCTAATTTTAAATAATCTTTTTTAAAGAATGTGTGCATGTGCTTGCATAAACACATACTCTACACGCTCTGATTCTGTGCATGGATTTTCAAACCAGGGTAAAAATTCTTACAACTGACATCCAAACCACTCCAGCATAATTTATAATGGAAACACTGACACTAAGCTGTACAGTAGCATGTTCCCCATGAACAATACTTATATAAGACAAAAAAGGAAAGTTTCCTCAAAATAAAATACATGAAGTTCAAAACCAAGATTAAAAGCTTACAAACCTGAAATAATTTTATCAATGTCTATATTCTGTGAACACAAACAATCCAGAGAGTGAGATTTTGAGTCATGCGTTTTTAAAGTTTTCTTTGGAAAATTCAAATTCCGTACGGAGTCAAGCCTAACAGCTTGTATTTGTGTTTGCAAAACCTATATGCCTTTTCTATAGCACGCACTGTGTCTATCGGTATGCACAGACACATTCTAATATTGTCCTCCACAACAAAAACCATCATTCTGGCAAAAGGAGACAGGAAAATCTAACACTCTCCTACCATGACCAAGATGGTAAGAGCTGCTGCAGTTGCCAAATACGATACACAAAACATTTAATTTATAATAGTTAGAACTTGGCTCTTGACCAAGCCCAAAGAACTATGTCTTATTTCACTTGCTCTTGAATATGTCTCTTTCAGAGATAAATGACTGTGCTGTTTGCCAGTTCTCTCCTCTGTTTGGCGTTTTGTTTAGCTACGCTTGTGACAAGCCAAGAGTTGATGCATCTGCTTGAATGTGTAATATACATCTTTGGTCAACTTAGCTTTTTTCCTTGACAATATTATGTCAAACAATCACATCACAACTGGCTCTGATCTCTTTGTTGTTAGCTAATAAATTAAAGAGTATTTATTATCTGCAATCCTTTTTTCCCTTTTAATGGTGACACATTTGTGGTGAATTACAGGGCAGCTTTATAAACTAGGCTGTGGGCCAGTATCAGCCCCTGCGTTCATGTGAATGTTCCCTCTCCCACTTGGCCTCCCAGCCTGGTGGTAAATCAAGGCAGCTGTCACAGCACACTAAGTTAGTGTGCGTCATTGGGGAGAGCAGGAAGCGTTGGGGGTATAATTCTGTCCATCAAACTAATATGTTATATCAGTAGCTTTGTAATCTTCTGCTATAAGTTATGGGAAGTGACACCTAAGAATTCACTTTGAAAGCAATGTGTTCCTCAGACTTTAAGCCAAAACAGACCCAAACTGCGGCAAGAGTTCCTCTGTTTATACGAGTGGATTTGTAGCAGCTAGCCGCCCCATCGCTATCAATGCAGCAGTATTTTACACATTCCATTGCTAGCCTCTCTCTGTTTACAGTCTTTGCAGCAGAATTTGTAAACTTTTAAAACATGATTTCTTCCCTTCTCCTTTTTTTACCCTTGCTTTAACCTCCAGTAGCAGGATAGATAAATATACTCCTTGAATGTTATCATGACAAAGTGAACTCCTGACAGATAGGAATGAATGGGAGACCTATTTCCCTTGTCCATACCCCCTTCAACCTTTGCCTTGACAAATGTGGGAAATAGCCATGTAGGACAGGAGAAGAATACACACAGCACTATGATAGGAATGTCAGCTTTTTTGTTAAATCTTCACATGATACTGAAAGAAATGAGGGAAGATAACCTTAAATAGGAAGCGTGTTTTCTAAACAGCTTCACAGAGTTCCAATTCACACTGTATCTCCCCTAAAAGGATGGCTTATTTTCAGTGACTATTTTTAATGCTTTTGAAGACCAACAAAAGAGGAACTTGGACTCAATTAAGTGTTTTTGTGAGGTGTGATTTGATCTGAAAGAAGTATGGTTTATCTTCAAAGTCTTAACCAGGCAAGCATGTCCCACAACTCTAACACACTGAAATCAAAGATGTATGCTAAAGACATTAAATATATGTCCACTCCTTGCCAAACATATTTCAAAGAAAATGTAATACTAAACCTCACAGAAGTTTGCTTTGATAATCTTTGTAATCAATAGTAAATGTAAAAAGAGCACTAGAAAACAGTACTCTTTTCATCCTTAAATCTAATTCTAGAGGCTATTATAATATAGAAAAACTTGGGAAAAATGAACTTCACTTAGTCTTAACACACACAGTACTATCATCATCTCATCAAACACTGACCCAACTTTCTATCAATGAATGTAATTTGCAGGAGATTTTAAAACATGTTCAGGACAGTTAGAGATACTTCTGATTCCACTGATCTGTGCAATGCACCAGTGCTGTTTAAACTTCCATTTCAATGTCAACTTGAAAATTGTAAATGATATTTCACAGGATCACATGGTACGCCACATTGCCTAAAACCTTAAGAAATCTTGTGTTTAATAGTATCAAGTCTTGTTCACATGCCTTACAAATTTGAAAACGCATATGTCAGATTTGGTTAAACATTAATAAAATGAAACATTTTATCTTGAAAGTAATCTACTTAGAAACCACTTTTCTTTCATCTGTTCGTCCCAGATAATTAAGGGAGCAGATAATTAAGAGGTATTTCCTCTTTAACAACATTTCAAAAATACATTTCAAAAATCTTCTTCTGGTTGTAACCACCATGATCTGAACAAAATTTTAAAAATGTCTAATTAAACACGCAGTTGATGGGATTTAAAATAAAAAAGATTCATTATCACGTGAGATGCAGGAAATTATAATTAACATTATAATAAATGTCTGACGATTAATCATCAGACACATCCTGGTTTTTGTTTGGGTCAGAGCTAATTTTCACAAGAAACTGGGAAGGGACACTGCCAGTACAGCTGAACCAAACTATTTAAAGGGATATTCCATGCCATATGACATTATGATCAGTACATAAAGGAGGGAAGATAGCCAGGGAGGAGTTATCATTCTAGGACAAGCTGGGTATTGAATTCCAGTGAGCAAATCACATTGTGTAACTCTTGCTTACTTAATTATTTTTTTAGTATTGTTGTTATTTTCCCGTTTCTTTGCTGTCCTACTAAGCTGTCCCGACTCCCTATACCACCAGAAAGAGGAAAAAGGAGCAGCTGTGAGGTGCGTAGCTGCTGGCTGGAGCTAGACCACAACAAGACCATATATTTGTGTAGTTGGTAGCAAGACAGCAGAATTTTACAGTGCAATGCTTTTCCTGTAGGATTTACTTACTTGGACCCTGTCTTGTACTCTTGCCTGCTGCACTTCCCTCTCACTTTAAGGTAAAAGGTCCCTCTCTCACTACATCACCTCATACCTGATTCCCCACCCCTCATGCACCCCAAAATCATAAATCTAATTCACTATTTACCTGTAACTGGGGGGTGTGGTGTGGGGGTGTGGTGCGTCGAGGGAAAGGTCTTGTAGAGATTCCAGGGCTAGACTGCAACAAAATCTCCACTATTTAGAGGGCTTCTGCATTGATGGCTATTTTGCTAGATACCATGTGTCCATGATGCTTTCCACCGTATCTTTTCATTACATGACCCCTTCAACACACAGGGGTATGCCAGCATTAAGATACCATTTATTAGGTCTTGTTCCATGCTACAAAGTTCTCAGATATTCACCATCATATGGCTATTTTCATTTGGGCAATGGATTTGTAGCTGAAATACACTTGCCATAACCAACTATTCCCTCAATAAAGTATACAGTGATTTAATAGAGCCTGAAGAAACAAGGTCTTGTACTTTATGTTTTTTCTGCAGAAGCAGCTAAAAAGTTAGTATTTCCAGCCCCTTTCCCAGGAATAAATCTCTCATAAAGACATTCTACAAATATCTCTGCTTGAGATAGACCATGAAAGCCCAGATTCCACAAACACCAGGTGTTAAGGATGATGTTAATGATCTCTTAACGGATCAAGAACAACTCTCTACAAAGAGAAAGGTACTGGTTAGAGTTCGGAACCCATGCTCAAAGATTCAATGGACTCTTTCCTTGCCTCTACACCAATTTGGCCTTCCCTGAACAATCATTTCTGTAGCTGCTGAGGACGAAGCTTCAGGTAAAGTTATTTGACGAAGTACTGTAAAAAAAACGAATCAAGCGTTTGTGATATTTTTCACAATCAAAGGTATTTTTTCCTCACCTGTGACTGCTGACTAAGGTGTTTGTTCTGTATACCTCAAGTGCAGCCCTGCCAGTCTAGCCATTAACACATTCATTGTTCCCCATTGCTGGATAATAACTATATTTCTCAAGTCACCTACAAAAATTATAGCAGTTGCACCAGGTTGGCCACATGAGATTTGGTGATGAAATAGCTTGCTCCTGTTTTCATGAGTACTCATGTAAAGCCATATAAAAATTCATCCAGAGTTCAAAGTATATCAGAGAGACAGACTGTCAGTACACAAAGCTAACATTTGGACTGAATCATCCATCATCACTAGCTAAGCACTCAGAAACCAAGTAAAGCCCTTTTTATATACACAGGGCAGAGTCCTATGACTTCCCTACAACATGACCTCCTAAAACCAAATATCACTGTTCTTAACAGAAAGTTGTCAGCTTTTTTCTTTCTCTATGCATATACTTTGACTAGAATTTTTAAAGAACGCAGAGGAACTAAGCAGTCAAATTTCACTGATAATGAGCACAAAGTGGACAGCTTACCCACTCAGCCTCTTATGGAATTCCTTGCTTTCACTTCTATTTAGCATTTCAGACATTCAGAATCTAACACCACACAAAAGAGAGAATTTTCAAATCAACTAAATACATCATATGATTGTAAGACTATGTCTGACACCAGGATGCATAAATCTGATTCAGCAATTTAGAAATAAAACATAAATATGGTTCCATCTGACACAGATTCCAAAATTCTATTTCCTGAACAAGCCCTCTGACCTTGCAGGCTTGGTTACACAGGCTGTACTTGAAAGGATTTGTCAAGCTTTCAGTCTTAAAATTCTGCAGTTTAATGTGACAACATGTTAAACTTTATCCCAGAAAATATTACAAATTGCAGCCACTTGTAAGGCACTTGGATTTACTCATTGCTTTTTCTTGTCCTTTGTTATGAAAGAAGAGAAACGAAAGAAAGAGAAATAATGGAATATATAAGTATGTCTTTTAGCAGTAATATAGGACTCCTATCCGGTTTTTGAGACATGCAACAATGTTATTTAAAAGCTAACTTTAAGGCATCTGGTATGTGTCTTCCTAGAGAAACAAATTTTTGTGGTTTTGCTCCCAATATAAGCAAAAAAAATTTCATTACAAATAAATGAAATGAAATTTCAAGTTACGAATGAAATTTGTAATGAAGCCAAATTTTCATTACATTTTTCATAGCTAACAAAGATCATTCCTCTAGCTATTATATACATGTAATGAATCTAAAGTTAATAACAGTTATTTAAGAAACTGTAAAACAAGCATTAGGTAAAAAATATCATAAGAAATTCTTTTTTTAAAATCCCATAATTACATATATGTGTTTTCATTTCTGGCCTTCTTTAACAGCTCTTGCACAATGATACTAACTAACTTAAAGAAGAAATTTTTTCACCATTCTAATGTTTGAATTAGATATGAAAATTTATACTATAGATATATGAAAGAAGATGACAACATTCAGCACCACCAGTGGATAATTTTCAGGACACATTTCACTATTCATCAGGCTGAATAGTTTACTCATTCTATATTGATTACGACTGCTCTCAATTTAGCTATATGCATAGACATTTAGCTTCTTCCGTTCCCATTCAATTAGTAGTTCTGATGGGTCCAGTTTCTGTTTCTTCTCTATTTTAAGTGAGGAAAAAAATAACTGAAGTTAATTCTCTGTTGTAAATTACTGTCTTTTATCTCATTTAAACCCATCTTGCTTCAATCTTATACACTCTTTGAGAACCTAATACAAATGACAACCTTAATATAAACAGAAACTATTAGAAAGAACAAACATCAGCTGAGCTAATCCTTCGCTCTACAGTTCTTTTGCAGACTTATCCTAAGCTATCTTTTCTGATTTGTAAAAAAAGCATAGCAGGCTCAACAGGGCTAACTGCATACTGGAACACAACTCCACATCAAGTTTTGGGATTTTGATCACTTCTGTGCCTCACTTTTGTGCAAATTTAGTCCTAGAAAGGCAAAAATGCAATCCTGTGGTTCCACCCCAGTCAGGCAGACAACAGACTTGGTTTGTTTGAAAAAGCACTCCCTGTTAAGTGCAGGACGATGACTGTTCAAATAGCAGTCGATTTTGGAGATGAGGGCGATTTTCTTCCACGTATCTCCAAATCTCATCACTGTAAGAAATGGCATATGAATGTAAACAGAACTACAGGTTGCACTTGCAAACAGACTGTTTCTCTGGAAGCTTTTCATTAAGACACAGCCATTTTTTAGGTTCCTGAATCTTTACTGCTGTATTAAATGGGACATAAGCAGTCATGACCTTTTGTGTCTGATGTCAGAGAAATGAAAAGGCCCAGCAATAACTGGAGTTTACATTGGCTTCATTTTCCAGTCCAGAATTAAATACACACTATATCCAGCGCACCATACATTCTTAAAGGCTTAAGATGTGATTCAAGCCCTCCTTGTGTGAAGAAAACAGATAACAGCTGGGAAACCATGGAGTAGTTCCAACAGGGACTTCTGCTTCCTCATATAGCCCTGCTCAATGAATTACAATTATAATATCTCTGTGGTTGTCAAACAACTACTTACTTAAAAAACACCAGCTGTACTATGCCGCCTTTTCTTCTTTTCTTGTTGCAAGACTTATCAAACAACTGAAATATTGTATACTCTCCAGTGAAAGCCTGGCCTGGAAACTTTGAAGAAGATAGAAGAAAACAAAACCAGTCAGCTTGCAGTTGCTTATTACACACTAGGTAAAATGACCTAATTCTTCTTTGCTTAATGTTCATCAACTTGAATAAAAAGGTCTGTATTTAAGAAGATTTAAGTACCCATTTGATGTCTTTCGGGATTGCATGGATTTATCTATGCAAGTATATCATTGTCAAATCTATCAAAGATTTGATTATCATGACAGCTTTTCATATGCCAGCTATGTGCCAGTTTTCATAAACTTTTATGAAGAACGCTTACTTCCTCCCCCACTTATTTAATGTCTCCAGAGTATATAATCTACTAATAAAGGATCTAAATCCAAAGGAATAACAAAGAGTTGAATGAAGCCATAAAAGTAATGACTTTTTTTTACAGGTTAAATTCTGTATTATTAACAGCAAAATCCCCAACAGGAGTCTTTTCATTTATACCTTCAACAGGATTCCTAAGAGTAAAACCAATGTAATACATAAATTACTGGTCCACTGCAACTGGGATCCGAATTACAATCACCATTATTACCAGGTACTTGAAAGAAGACACAAATTCTAAGATGAAAACTAAAGTCTCCATAGAAGGTGCTCCACCAATAGTATTACATTTTTTTTAAAAAACAAAAACTTCATCAGTTCATAAGGAACAGCATTCAATACGATCAGCCCTGGGTTTGGCCAGTTCCAAGTGTTTCTTAGAAACAGTCTTTATCTGTTTTCATACAAATTTGAACTGAAACACTTTTTATCCCATTAGGCATGTGTTTCTATGAATTGCCTACAAATTATTAGTTTGTTTCCTTGAGACCCAGTCAGAAGTCACCCTCTGTGCTGGGCTTCCGACTGTACAATTTTCACAGGGAAAATGAAGCATGCTTTCCTCTTATAAAGGAACAAAATCTAAATAGGATGACACGTCTCTACCAGGATATATTTCTTTCTTCAAATATATTTCTAACATGCAGGTTTCTCAAACTCAGCTTTAGATTTATGTTTTTTTCTGTTTCTCTATTTTGCCTTCAACTCCATTTTTGGATGCTTCCCTCTTCATTTCTCATCCCACCTTTTTTTTTTTTTTTTTTTTAAATACCTCCCCTTTGCACTATTTCAGAAGGCAAGCAGGTGACAAGAGTTGTTTGAGAATGACAATTTACTTTTCAGCACAGTCAAATTGACAGCCCTGGGACAGACTGCTGGTGAAAACTGATAATGCTAAAACTTGCCAACAGATTTATACAAAGTATTAAAAAATTCTATTTTCCCCACAGAGTTTAAAAAAAACCCTACTTTTCTAGGAAAGCCAAATCATATTTTGGGAGTGATTTATCAATTGCTTTTGATTTCAGTCTGCTTCACCCCATGTCCCATCAAGTCAATCAAAATCAAAAGGCTCTCTTCACTTTTTATGCACGGCTCAAACTAGCAGGCCCTTTCTGTGGAAACTCTCCATGAACATATGTGCACAGTCTCTCTGAGTATATTTTGAGCCATTATTAATCCTTCCCAAGTCACTTCTATGAACAGCATTTAAACTTTTGACATTACCACCCATTCATCCAACAGTGACAGCATTTTATGTAAGGAACCTGTAAGCTCAAGTATTTTTCCCGTGTTATTTTTGAACCTCAGGATGTCAACATTTCTTCTAAATATCTTTCTAGTAATCAAATAGTTTATATAAACTAATCTATTTCAAATCTCTTCTTCCAACAAAAAAATTCCACCTAGCAAAATGAAAATAACCCACAGATTATTTTTTTTCAATACTAAAATACTTGAATAGCTTTTAGACATGGGTAGAGCAACATGATTGTAGACCCATCAGTTTTGCTAACTGTGAAGAGGAGTGTCATATGTCTGAGCACAGAGCATGCAGCTAGCAGAACACCACAACAGAAAGCACACAGCCCAGTGGGAGCCCTTTCTAACCACAGAGCAAGAACTTTTCATTTCCCATTATAAGTATTATAAGGTTTTCAAGCCTCAGTTGAGCACAGAAATGCTTTGTGGTCATTTGGAGAGAGATACTGATACATGCTTAGCAAGTGCTGATCACAAGATACTTCATTTAAGACTCAGCACCTATGAGGATGAGAGCATTTTTGCATCGCCTGAGGTTTCACAATCTAGCAGTCTGTAGCTGAAGCAACTTCAGAATATGCTAAGTCTTCAAGCACTCAGGCTATAAGAGAACTGTGTTTCTCTACCCATAAAGAATTTGACAATAAAGAGTGGAAACTTTCCTCAGTTATTCATGAAAACACAGAGCAGCAGAGTGTAACTTACTAAGATTCTTAAAAAAAAAACAAAACCAAACCTGGTTTTACAGTCCCTGTAAATTTGTTTCTCTATTTGCTATGATACCGTTATTTGAAAAAAACCTGAAATGCTGGTTGCTATAATGTTTATATTACAGCTGAAAGTTCTCTCTATATGTATTCCCATTCTACATTACAGTATTATTTAAAATATTCACCTATTCTTGTTCACACTAACTTGACAGGTTTAAGGCAAGCACCCATGCAAACCACATGAAGTCTAACAAGGCCAAGTGAAAGCTCATGCACATAGGTTGGTGCAAGCCCAAACACAAATACAGGGAATGGATTGAGAGCAGTCCTGAAGAGAAGGCGCCTTGTGGGTATTCATTAATGCGAAGCTCAACATAAGCAGGAAGTGTGCACTTGCGTCAGTGTGCACTTGCATCCCAGAAAGCCAACTGTATCCCAGGCTGCATCAAAAGAAGCATGACCAGAAGGATGAGGGACATGATTCTGCTCCAATTCTCTGCTCTGGTAAGACCCCACCTGGAGTACTGTGTCCAGCTCTGAGGTCCTCAGTAGAAGAAAGATACTGTACTACTGGTGCAAGTCCAGAGGAGGGCCACAGAGATGATCAGAAGGCTGGAGCACCTCACCTATGAGGACAGACTGAGACAGCTGGGCTTGCTCAGCTTGGAGAAAAGGAGGCTCTGGGGAGACCTAATTGCAGCCTTTCCAGTACCTTAAGCGGTTCTACAGGAAAGATGGAGCGGGATGCCTTATCAGGGAATGTAGTGATAGGACAAAGGGAGTTGATTTAAGAGAGGCTATATTTAGTTTAGATATTAAGAAAAAAAATCTTGATTCTGAGAGTGAGGCCCTGGCACAGGGTGCCCAGAGAAGCTGTGGCTGCTCCCTTCCCTGACAAATGGTCGAGACCAGATTGAATGTGGCTCTGGGCAATGTGGTCTAGTGGAGGGGTGTCCCTGCCCGTGGCAGGGGAGCTGGGACTAGGTGGTCTTTAAGGTCTCTTCCAACACAAACCATTCCGTGGATTCTGTGACTAAAATAAAGAAATGGGGGGAGGAGGGGAATGGAGGTAGATCTACATCTTGAAACATTTCATCCCATCCCACTTCAGCGTCTGGTTTTGCCTTCCATGCTTCCATGAAAATTTAAAAATAAAATATTCCATAAGGTTGTTGTTGGTTTCCCACAAAACTCTTATTGTGACTTCCATTAAACAGAATTATTGAAGAGTTACCAGGCCTAGCAAATGAAAAATCCTACCACCACCTTGAATTGTTTGGTTCCATCGTCAAAATTAAAGTTGGAAAACACCCCATGTTAAAGTTGAAAGCAAGTATAATGTTTTTATTTTATTCCAGTAACATATTTTAGTTTTTGAAAGAAATAACACTCATGCATAGAGCATAATACTGCAATTTTACCAACGAGCATAGAGCCATTTTAATCACTGAAGGAGACAGTAAACAGTGCAAGCAGGGGTTCTACTTAACCCACACACTCTGCTAATACATTTCAGATAACAGGCCAGTGCATTTAAATAAAGTCCAGATTCAATTTAATAGTATTTGTTGCAAAGCTTTATCTAATTATATTAGTCAATCTTTATTACTAGCCTCACAAGTGCAGAGAACCCTATTATAATCCTTCTTTCTAATGATCTTTTCACTATCATAGTAATAACACTCAGCTATAAATTAATCATCTGTTTGCAATCATGAGTAAACATCAACTCAATTAACAATTGATAAATAAACAGTCGACTCTGGAGGCTATTTCTGTTATAAATGGGAGCACTGAAGGATTCAGTGCAGCTTTGCTATTTAACTCAAAAGAGCATTTATATGTATTCAGAGATTTCTGTTCTGCACAGTTTAAACAAAACGTGTTACATGAGCTGAGCAGGTTTCCCACCATAATGGTGCCACCCATCTTTTGTTCTGCTAAATGTGGGGGAGGATATGTCTGTCTTTTCCAGGGATTAGCTTTGTTCCTCTCAGACTAAACACAAGGTGAAGTTAACATATAGAACTGTTTGTTTCTCTTGTTAGGACTGCTTACTAAGCTTTTTCTCCTTTCTAAGCATTCAGTTCATTGGTGAGCCCAATGCTAGATCACAAGTTTCCCTCTTTAATTCATTTTTCTTCATTTCAGTTTGGTCTTGTTTTGGGAATTTTTCCTCTCCCCAGTGCAGGTGAGCAGACAGCACTAGAATAACTGTGAGAAGTGGGGAAAACATTTCCTTTGCTTATCTACCCTGACCAGAAAACAGAAGCTCAATTACCATGCTCCTTACTTTATTTCAGTTTTCAGATTTTGTCTTTTACAGTGCAATGAGAACTGAATCATCCCATGAGCTCAAGGACATCAAACTATCTCAATAAACAAAGATTTTGGCCTGGGCAGGAACTAGACGACTTCCATTCTACTGCCTCCTGTCTAACCAACATTCCACACCCATTTCTCCCATAACATTCCTGCTAAATTTCTACATCAGTTTTTCACACTTCTTATAGCTTGAAACACTGACAGCTCTCTAGGAGACGACGTAAATTCTTGTTTCTGTTTCTGTTGGTCAAGGTGTAGCAACCACAGACAGACTGGATCAGCTAAAAGACCCTATAAAACACACCAACTCCCATCAAAGAGTGGATTACACCTATTTTTGTGGCTGTACTGCATATTTCTGCCTCAGCATTACAGCTTGCCTGGAAGCTGAAATATACTGCAGTCTTGCAGAAGACTCAGAAATGACCGAGTGAGGGAAAAACTCCTCTGTCTGATGGTTAGTATGCAGCACATGGGCCCACAATATCTGTTTCAGTGCCAAGGACTGATCTGGCACAAAGGTGCCTCTCAGACACCTGACTGCTACAGTTTGGGCCAACATTTGCCCAGGAATATGTTCCTGTTTTGGCATAAAGACCATTTACTGCTGTTGTTACTTTTCTGTGTTTCTTGTGGTAACACAGCCCACAAGAAAAGGAAAGAAAAAAACCCCCCACACAACAAACTAAACAAACCACAAAAAAAAAACCCCTATTTGTGAAAATAGTTGCAATTCTTACTGGAAAAACAAAGCAGTAAGTTTGGAATCTGGTAGGACAAACACAGACTGCAAGAGCAGCATTTGGAGGAAGCACAAGAAAGCCTGTCTGCTTGTGGAAGGGATAGGTTTTTAATATATGTATATAAAAATAAAATTAAGAACAAGATTATTTTTTAGAAATTATCATTCCCTTCATAGTATCACCCTTTCCTAATACATAAAACGTTCCAGTCTTGATGAGCATCTGTTTTCAGCTGTAGAGCTGGTTCCTGAATATACTTTATATCTGTACTGCCCTGGAAAGAGTCTTTTGAAAGAAGACCAGCTTCTTTAGGAACTCTCTAGCTTGACTAATGACAACTGAGTTACCAAAGAGACTTGTATTGAATAAAACTCCATAAAGAATTGCTAATGTGACTTTGAGGGAAAGAGATCATGATTATTCCTATTTTTGCATGCAGGTCCATGATGAGTCTACCATCTGTGATGCCTCTGACTTCACGACCGCATGTTCTCATAAACTGTGGAACGCTCTGTAAGGCTATGCCTCATCAGTCCTCCAGCAATTCTTTCCCCAGCCAGCATCACTTCAGTTACTCCTGAAGTGATGTCCTGAATTTGTCCTAGCTCCTGCTTTCAATTTCAGACTTTGTTGCAGCAATTTTAAAGCTCCTTTTTTGCAAGCCTTTCCATCTCCTGTACCAAAGAGACCAGCCTTTTTTGAAATATCAAGCCGTATAAGCCTAGAGAGATTCACATAAGGAAAAAAAATAAGATGATGACTGTTCATAACATTTTTGAGGAAGGAAACTAGGCCTGAAAATTGCAGAATACCGTAAAAATCATGTAATCCATGACAAGCCTTGACTGCAGTTTTTTTATGGTTGTAACTATGTCATAACCCATAATGTATAGGAGGAAGAGTGTCTTTTTAACTAAAGAAAAAAAAAAGTATTCTGTTGAAGTTGCATTGTTGCATGAACAAACACATTGGCAAATACTAACGGTGAGGTTAATAAGAAACTCACCAGCATTAAAAAAATAACAGTAGAAGTGATAAATAAGGTATAGAATATTTTTGATGCTTCTCTGGGTGTTGGTTTGGGGGTTTTTTCTTACTTTAATGAAGTCGGCATTCACTTCTACTGCTAGACAACAAATCCCCATGTCAGTACTACATAAAATGTCCATTAGTAACCCTGAATGATCTTATATTTCTGACATTCTAGCTTCTTGTAAAATAAATTGATAGCCCACAGTAATACATGGTAGTTAGCAAGCCATTTAGAGAAAATATTTTTTAAAACATGCTTCTAAGTTGACAATTTGCAAAGCTCAGAAAAGTAAAGCAAAACTTGGACAGAAAACGAAAGGCTTGTTGATTCATGATCTAGTGCTGCAATCCCTCCAAGCTCACAATTCCCAGTTAATAACAGTTCAGTCCCACTGAAGAATACCTTCCACAGGACACTCTAATGCATGGGGCGCTGGACGTGTTCAGTCCTGAAATGGACATTACCGGTAAGGATCTCATAGGGTCAGATCCTGTAAAAGATGTAGTCCAGAAACACAGTCAACGTGGAACCAGTTCTATGAGCAAAAGTATAATCCAGACTTGTGACAAAGCTAGAAATTTAAGCACATACCTAAAATTAAGAATGTAGTTTCTCCAAATGTAATGAATCAATACTACACTTCAAATCACAGCCCCAGCCCCCCCCCCTTTTTTTTTTTCTATTTCACTGCTTTCTGAAGATAAAGGTGTTCTAACAGAAGGTGTTTGCTGTACTGATTTCCATAGACAAACACCAGTGAAATAGGAGTCATTTAGAAATTATGACCTTCCATGATATTGGACATACATCGCATATGATTTAATCCAGATAAACCAAGATGTTTAATGATGCAGGAATTTCATAACCTTTAAAGAATTCCTATTCTTTCTGCAACACTGAGTGAACTGGAATTATACTAATCTTCCACTGTCTTATCTGACATCTTTAACAACTGCTAAAGATGGTAGTGGCCATTAGTTGTTGGTTTTGTTCCCTACAGTAACTTGGAAGACAATGATTACTATGTGCAGTTAGAAAGTCTATATACTAACATGAGTTTCAGAAGTCAGAGCAGTGACATGACAACAATAAGCAAGCATTGAGCACAAGCACAGGTGGCCCTCGACAAAAGCACTGAATATATCCTCTTCCCATCAGTTATTAAAGAGAACAAAACTTCAGGAAAACAGCTTTAATCACAGTGACTTAGCAGTGTCTTCAGCAGTGGAATTCCTCATTAGAAAATTTAAGAGCAAATTGATGTGTTTGAAAAAACACCAAGTCTGAGATGTTTAGAAGTGAATTCAGTATGCTCCACTAAAGACAAACACTCACAGAAAATTTGTTTGGGAGACCATAACAGAGAATTTTAACTGAGAAAAAGCTAAGCCAAAAGGAGTGCTGTGTCCAAGGGAAAGCAACAAAGGTCTTAAATGAGAAATAATGTCTGAAAAGGATCAGATCTTTGACTCCAGGTTAAATGTAATACGCATTCAAGACTGGGAGAATTCAAAACCCAGAAGTTACAGGCAGACAATTTTACTTGACTAGAACTCCTTGAAAAAAGGAGATTACTCTTGGAATGCTTTCAAAACATGCATCTGTTTGTGTCAATTACCATCTACACATACTCCTAAGGAGAGGCCTGCAAACTCCTTTTTTTATTTATCATGCGAAAGTCACTGTGCTATTCTTCCATTCAGGGATGAATTTAAAGTAATGATAGAACAACTGCAAAAGCTAAAACCTTTTTTTAATTATAATATCACAAAGAGATTAATTTCAACATGCTCTATATACACAAATAAATATAAATAAATAGGTACCACACTGTATTCCTAAATGTTCATCAAGCTATGCTATTTTAGCTCTGGCATCACATATAGATGGTATCTATTGAACCCCTTGGCCTGTAAGTCAGGCTAGAAATCGCAGACCATCTTTACAACATTTTTGTTTCCAGTGCTTCCAAAGTAAGCAAGCCATGCTCTTCAGTATGTCTTATTTGAACAAAGGTTATAACCACCCTGCTACATGAGTTGTCAAATAGTCTTGTCTCCACTTTACCCCAAGAACTTTTTCTGTCCACAGTCTCTTCCACCTATTAATCATCACTGTTTCTCCTCTGGCTGTGGATAACTTCAGCTGAATGGGCAAATTTAAAACAGCCTTTAAAGGAGCAATATTTGTGGTCATTCTATCTTCCTCCAGAAAGAACTAGGCTCCACAGCCTTGAACCAGCTGCTGAGAAAGCTCTGTCTGTTGCTCTCACAATCATAATCCTCAAGGTTGACAGTTTCGTAGTTCCTGTGACATGTAACTGTCAAGAGAATCTGTCACTACAGTTGGAGAAAAGCAATTTCTTAGATAGTCTGAGCCAGTTTCATGGAGGGCTTTGAAAATTATGGAGGAAAAAAATGTGAATTTAACCTGATATCCAGCAGCAAGAAGGGTGGGACCAACAGTGGAGTTTAGTCCCAGAGACAAAGTGTCACCAGCCCTTAATGCTTATAATTACAAGAGAATGGTTCCCTCATGATAGAAGGGCTCCTACTTTAAACCCAAATTAGGAAATGTGCAGGTCTACTGGCAAAAAGCCACACTTATTACTGCATATTTCAGTCTCTCAGAAAGACTCCAAGGGAATTTGGGATAATTCTTATTATGCAAGATGCTGCACCATTTTAATCCCTATTTTGGTTCTGTTAAGGAGAGAGAAAACACATATTTACCATTCACATCTTGTCTACAGTAGAAAGACTGCTGACACTTCAAGCATACTGGTATGATGAAAAGTCATACAATTCCTCTCATATGAGTGTACCTACATACTGACTTGACTTCTTCCACATCAGAGAGGAAATAAAATACAATGACATGTCATATTAAGTTAACTCCTTCCACACCAGAGACGAAACAAGCTATATTGATAGAAATCTTTTTCAAATTGATCAACTGCATCCACCTAGGTTCAGTCCAGTTTATTCCCACACTAGCTCCCAGGGCTTGTCTGTTCCAAGCATGTAAATCCACACTAGCATGAGCAGGCAGGACAGCTATGTATGCCAGTTGAGAACCCAGCCAGACGTATTTATTTTGATCATTCATTTTCTACTCTGTTACTATAGTGATTGAGGAAAAAAAGAGTCACCCCTTCCCAATCTAACACTGTGGAGACTGCACAGCCACAAACATAATGTAAATAAAATCTAACATCCAATTCCCCACAGCACATCCCTTTTGTTACAATGGTATTCCTGATAACAGGAATTACAGCCACATAGAGACTTTTTGTTCCCCACTAAAAGTGTGATATCTCTGAGAGCAGATGATGGTTTTATTACAAAAACTTTTGTAGTTTGGAAAGAGCAGTAGTAAAAGTTAGTTCAAGGCTTTTATGACTTCTTTTGTTCAGAGGAAACTAAGGGAGGAAAAACATTGGTGATGTATGAAAAGATTGCTTGTTTACAATCAGTACACAGATCCTTGCCTTCTTCATGAAAGGAAAGGAAACCAGCAGGAGAATTACAATACGGAGCACCTCCCAGGATCTCTTTCACCATTCTCCCCATTTGTGTATTAAGCAACAAGGCAGCTGTTGAACAAGTACTATCAACAAAGCAATCTTCTAGCCCTTTGATTTAGGCTATTCATATCTTCTGCCCTGAAATAAAATGACTTTCACAATTAAAACACCGAAATCAATGCTGTATCTATTGTCATGTCTGCAGGAGAAAAGCTTTAATTACAACCCTAGTTAGATAACACAATCATTACACCTCCTTAATCTCAAATATAAAACCAGTACCCTTTGAGTGCTATGCCACCCTTTCTTTGATTTTTTTTTTTTTATGTGAATGGCTTTTTATCTGAGCACTTTAATTTGCATGCCTTTGCTGCGAGGCAGCTCCCCGTGATATGTTAATTGCAGAGTGCTTTAAGTACTAAAAGATTAACATAAAACCCTTTGCAAACAAGCTAATAGTTTATGATAATTTTTGCATGGCCTTTGTCTGTCTATCACTGGATTGCCTCTAGCTGTAATTTTATAAAGAAGCTGTAAAATATCATTTAAACAAGTTCATTTACACATAATTATTACCAGAATCACATTATTCAATTTAGATACTCCAGCCTATTAACAATCCACGAACTAAAATGTAATTAAACTATTTTCCTTTTATGAACCTATTCATTACAATGTGTGGGAGATGAATCTCTCGGTTTCACTGAAAATTTCAGCACTTTGTTGTTGGAATTGACAAGTCTGGCACTCATTCTGTGCTTTTAATTATATTAAAAGTATTTCAAGACAGCTAAGATAAAGAATATATTTAGAAAAGAATGTGTAGAAATGCCAAGATGGTGTCATCCAGAAACATATATTTATTTCACCCCACATAGTTTGCACCCTCTTATCAGAGAAAATAATCCCAGGATATATCATTTCAATTAAAAGTTCTCCAGCTTTTAAGTTTTTGAAGAAATATTTGGGGGAAAAAAAGTTTATTGTTAACAAGATTAAGTATTTCAATTAAAGTTCCAGCCTAAAACCATACAGTACAGGGACTTGCATTGTGGTTATTTCCCTTTGATAAAGATGATCTTAGCTCAAGAATTTATTACAATTCAACAGACTAAAATTAATGTAAGCTGCTCATTTTTCAGCAACTGTAAGAGTTGCTGTAATGGACCCAGAGTCTAACTGGCATTCACTCAGATTGTCAAGACACTTTTGTTAACAGTCAGAAGATGCTCTAGGTAGGCTATCACAAAGCATGGTTATCAGGCCCCATTCACTGACTGTATTTTTATCCCAGTTATTCAAACCTATCAAAAGAAGAATCTGATCTGCATAAGGAAAGCCACAGTCTTTGCCCAGTCATACAAACTGCATAGCCTCCTATCTGAAACATGCCTCCAAATCACTGCTGGAATAAATCCAATAGAAACTCAACACAAGGGAAATTTGCCCTTATGATGAAACATGTATTTATCAGAAGCATGCAAAACAGCCTGATGCTAAGTATTTCCTTACATCTTTGGGGATAGTAACCAATGTATATAAATCTCATTTGTGAGTAGGAAAAAAAAAAAAATAAAAAAAATGGATGGACGTCATAATGATCAGAAATACTATTTCAGAGTTTCAATTCTTTCACATTTATGTTAGAATAGGAAATTCAGAATTTAAGCTGGTAATTACAAGGTGCCATTCCCAAAACAAAGGCAGGTCAGAGGTACGCTGCAGAAGAGGACTGAAGAAGTCAGGTCACTCGAGTAAAGAGGTATGAAGCTGTCCTGGTTTCAGTCAGGATAGAGTTAACTTCATTTGTAGCAGCTGATGGAATACTGTGTTTGGGAGTTAAAATGAAAACAGTGCTGATAACACCCTGATGTTCTTAGTTGCAGTCAGACAGTCAAGGACTTTCTCAGCTTCTTCGTATTTCTCTATTCATGAGAAAGGAGGGGCGAAGCCAGGACAGGTGACCCAGATGGGCCAAAGAGAGTATTCCATGCCAATTACGTCCTGCCTAGGAGAACGGGGGGCTGTTGGGAAGAAGAGGGGCGGTCTCGGGACGCGTGCTTCTTGGGGGGATGGTCGGGTTCCGGGACAGCTCTGGGTGGTACGGCCTGAGTTGTGTGGTTCGGTGAGAAACTGCATTGGGGATCAAGAGGTTCATATTCTTTTGCTCTATAGTCCTGTTAGCATTGTTATATTTTATCTTTCTGTTATCTTAGTAAACTATCCTTATCCCAACCCACGGGCCTCCTAGTTTCTTGGTTTTGGAGTTATTTGCCCCTTCCTTTTCCCTTCCCTTGTTTCCCCCCCTTTTTCCCTCTTCCCCTGCTCTTTTACTTTAAGAAGCAGGCAACTGCGTGGATCTTGGCCCACAGCCGGGGTGAAACCACGACAGAAGCTCAAGTATGTCTCCTACTTTCAATGACCCCATCCAAAAGCTGTCCTCTAGAAATCCACTATACCTAACGTTTGATGCATACCTTTTCAATTTAATTAAAAATTAAATACTGCAACCTATGCAGTATGGATACTTCTGTCAAGCACAGGTAAAAATATTGTCCATAAGAAATTTGTTAATTTTCTAATAATTGAAATGTTTTTATCAAAAAAAAAAAAATTTCCAATTTTTAATAAGAAAAATGCCAACATAAATTATTATGGGAGAAATTCTGTTGCAAAATAGGATGGACAAGAAAACAGCTATTTTAGCCTGGATGGCCTGGGATCTCTGAATCAAGAGCAAGTATTTAATTCATATATCAATCTGAATTTTACCATTTAGAGCAGTGCCTAGAGAAGTTAACAACTATAAACTCAGCAGGTAACTGACAGAACAATGCTCTGACAGAACTTAAGACCTTTTAATTCTTTGGTCTGTGTAACAAGAACTGCTCTTTCCCTATATTGCTACCTCACAACCATTTGTAGGGGAATTGGCAGAAGTTCTAATTAGTACAGTGCAGTCAAAAATAAAATCATCCTGGTGTATACTTTTTTGTCTTTTTCTAATTAATACTTTAATAAGCAAGAGTATGACTTCAACAAGGAAATGGCAGATTTTAAACAAATTCAAGTTTGACTGTCATTCTAGAGCACAGTCTAGCTCTAACAGAACTACTTCTACTCCTCTAATTGGTTTACAGAAGCCAAGATGATTGCTGTCCCCGGTGTTATTGATTTTACATATTCTGGAGTTATTAAAAGTTCTAAACATTTAATTATTTATTTAAGCATCCAGACAATACAAATTATTTTCACTCTTCGGAGTGTCAGCATCTGCAATCTACATTCACTGTCAGAGACTTTTAAGTACTTTAAAACATACCATTCTACTTAGACATTAATCATTCATTGGTGGAGCAAGATTAAAACAGTTTCAATGAGAAGAAAAGGTGTTAGAAAGGTTAGGTCAGGGATGGCTGCACTACATCTTACATGTCTGCACTTGCATGGAAGACCCTTTCCTCAATTCCTAAAGTATCCTTACGATTTAGATAGAATTGGCAACACTTGCAGTGTTATTTAAAAGCAAAGCAAAACCAAACCAAAAAAAATGTCTCTAACAAAACACTTCAGCCTTCCTGTTTACGTTAGTGGCTTCACCCTGGTAGATCATGCTCTAGAAATAAAATCACTGCATTTCCTTTTCACAACAGTAGGCTTCATCCTCAGAACAAGTTATATGTTCACATGTGTGGGTTTTTTTCAGTTTCATGCTGTTTTAAATCAAAGTGTTCTTTATGTAGCAATAAGTTTATGAAGGAACCACAATGTATGAAGAAAAGCATTTTTTCATTTTAGTATCTCCTGGTTCATTCCAAACTCCCATTATTTGGACTGTCACCCTGACACTGCCTGAGGTGCATTCCAGCTCTCTGCATGAGAAGCTGCTTTCCTACTAATGGGGCTGCTCTTGCAATGGCAAATGCAATTTTCCACTCCATTACAAATAGTGTGCAAAAGGACCTATTTCTCACTGCGCACAGATCAGTTCCCAGTGAAATCCTATTCACCAAATGTTACAATAGCAGAATCCACTTCAAATATAGGTGCTTTTTCAGGGCTGGACAAACAGTTCTGATCCAACCATGGACACACCTGAAAGTTCACTGCTCCAATGTTCATCGTGTTAGAGAAAAATATCCAACAGATTCAGTGAAGGAGCAAGTTAAGAAGAAACTGAGAAAACAAAAACTGTCATGATACTTTCTCAATATACTACTTTCTTACTGCGTTTCTTTAACAGCCAGCCATAATGCAGATCGCTGGCATAATTAATCTAGATTCACAAATCCATTAAAACACCAAACAGTGGCCTAACTATATTTTTAATGTTTTACAAAGTTCAAAATTAGATGCCCTTGCAGCAACATAAAACTCAAGTTACAGAAACTCAACAATCTTTAATAAAAAAGTTATTTCCGGTTACATTTTACATATATTAGCCTATATTGATTTCTCTGTATTGCTACATCATCAAGGCAATGTTACAAAATGAATGAGTATCATCACAGAAAACCTTATACATATGGTGTCTCTTGGTATTCAGTATAAACTGTTCATGCAATACTCTTCAGGAAACAGTTACTCTGTATCCATTGATTAAAAGAAATAAAAGACTAGGACTCTAAAAGGTACTGCACGACGAACTGCCTTTGGGGATTCTGTGCCCAGAGTTCTCAACAGAGCGTTACTTTACAAGATAGCAGTTTTCAATTAAAACTGACAGCCTCAAATTGGAAGTTTTCCTTTTTTTTAACAGGTTAAAACAATACTAAGGTAACTTACGTGAATTTTAGAAATCCATCATGAAAAGAATAGAAAAGATACCTCCTATAGAATCTACAGTTATGCACTGTAGCACCATTCACTAAACAAAACAATTAACAAATCACCCGATTATGCTCACCCGTATACACTTCCGGGACTGAGGCTAAGAAAATATTAAGGAAATATAGTCTAAATCCAACCAACCAACAAAAAAAAAGTGTTTGTATTATTCAAGGTTTAATAAAAGAATTATAAATGTAATTCTGCACTAGTCAGGACCATATACATGCTTCCTAGCTTATGTTTGTGCTAGTTCAAGATTTCCAGTGGGAACATAAAACAATATTCTCAGATATGCATCAGCATTTCCTAAAGACAAACACAACTAACCTAAACAAATAATAGTTTTTCTTTTCAGGAAAGTTAATTTAAAAAGAATCACGTTTTCCTTTTTTTTTCCCCCTCTTTTTCTGTTTAATGTGATAATCTTGAGTTTTTGAATTAAAATCTAGGAAAAGGAGATCTAGAGTCTTGGGATATAAATAAGCAAAGAACATTTCTTTATTTCTTGCCATCACCACTGAATTAGACAAATAAGCAGTCTATTTAGTGTGCCTTTGAATTCTTCCATCCCAAACATGCAACCTTGGATAGCATGGTTTAATCTAACAGTTCTACCATGAAAAAATATTTTCATTCTAATTTTGAAGGTATGTGGAATCACCATTGTGACAATATGGAGACATCTACGTAGATATCTATCACTGTTGACAGCTTTTGAACTAGGTATTCAAAAGTTCAGAAGTATTAAAGAATATAAAATTATCACATCTGGGGAATCTTCAAAGACTAAGTATCAAATCACTGATCTGAATGATAAAGGTAGATGACAGGTGACTATAGTGAAAGAAAGAATGGGTATAAAGTGACTACAATGGACACTTCCATAATTTATCATTGCAAGAATAAGAAAAGCACCTTTCTGTAGCTCCTGCAGTGTATACCATAGAGCTATTCAGCTTCTTTAGATGGTAAGTAGAACAATAGTCAAACACTTCAGGCAGGCACTTCAGTGATTTAGTTATCAGTGTCTCCCAGGCAGACACACTCAGTGAAGTGGCATGGAACGACAAAGCACCAAAATCCTTGACAAACTGCAAATGCAACTGACTCCTTAACTTTGAATGACTACTCAAGCAAGCCCAAATATGAATGCTTTAAATACCTTTCCATTTTGTTGTATCTCTACATTTTAAAAAGTTACAGCTAGCAGGAGCTCTCAAATTGTACCTGTCAGTTCCAGCCAAGAGGTATAGTAACATTCACCCTGTATATAACATGTGGTTCTAAAAGCTTATTCTGGAGACAATAGAAACAATTTCAATAACTTTACATCTTGAAATAATTTACAAAAGTTTAGAGAAATATTCTTATAAGAAAGTGGATTTGCAGCCATCAGAATGATTCACTGTAAAAGAATCACTTGAAAGGGATATCAGCTGTCTTTCCAAAGATAATGCTTCAAAGAAAGAACCTTTTAAAGACATTTTAAAGTTAGAAACCCGACTTAAGAAGCAAATTCTAATTTGATTAGAAAATATGGTCAATCAAGAATCCCAATTATAACTGGGCCATTAAGGAGATGTCATCCCTTTGATTTAAGCAGTTTCCAACTCAGAAACAATTACTTTTCCTGCTTAAACTAAACATACTCCAATTTTGTTTCAGGAATTAAAATAGTTCTTTTGTTAAATAACAAAGAAAACAAACACCCTTACAATTCAGCTTTGTCAAATGTGTGTTCTAATATAGGTAAAATAGAGAAGTTGTATTTCTAAATATCTCTTCATTATAAGTACTATAGGCTGTATGTCTATACTCAGTGTGCTTCCGTAAGAAGGTGCAATGCAGATGTACCTAACTACCAGAGAAGAATGCTTATAATTCTAACTCTCATAAGTTTACTGGAAAATTGCTATTTTTATAGTCCCACTTGGTCTGACTACCCATGTATTTGTACTGTTCAAGGGGAGTGTTACCTAGACAAGACTCTAAAGGCCAGTAAACCTAACCACTACATAGATCTACCACACTGTCTTTAGACATGACTTGATGTGTAAGCGCTTCAGTACTTTAACACAAGATAGTTGTGCTGAATCACAGAATGGAAAAGAACTAGGAAAAATCAGGTTATTTTAGTGCTACAGATGGTTGCTGAAGATAGGGCCAAGAAATCCTCTAACAACAAGAGCAACAAAACCAAAGAGTAAAAATGTAGTGGAATTACCAAGTTACTCAGATATCCACTCAGCTTGAGAATAAGTCTGCTACTGATAATAGTTTTGGCACATTTGGATTCACCTCCAAAATTACATCTGCTGGAGTTTGCTAAAGAAAAGAATCATGGGGTGGAACAGCATGAATTATAAACTGGAGTATATATTTACAAATTACTGCTACTTTGAATTTTGCTAATAATCTTAATTCTAACAGAATTGCTATGTTAGTCAGAAGAGTCTATCATTCCCCACCCCCCACTAGCAATACTTTAAACCATGGTGTAATTAATGTAATTAAGTTATTAATAAAGATTGAAGGGGTTGGACACTGCATGAAATACTTGATTTTGTGTATCTTTAGCTGACTGACTGTTTAGGTTTGTATTTCAACTGTCAGCCAAATTATGTGTAATTAAGCCAAAGCAGAGATCTGTCTCGTTTAACCAGTGATGATGTCAGACAGATTCATAGTTCTGGGTGGTGGGTGGAAAATCTGCTTACTCTTTTCTATCTGTTGTATTTTCCCATTCTGCTTTATTTATGTACTGTGCGTATCAGTGTATTCATACTTTGAATTTCTCTATTAGTCTGTAATGCAGAATAGATGGTTAAGCCACAGAAATAATATGCCTTGAATTTATCTAATAACAAAATGGATGAACATGGATTGTCCTTATCCAATTTATTCTGTTGCTGTAGTAATCAGAGCACCAGTGTGAACCTCTTGCTGCCTCATTGTTCCACTTCCTCACTCAGCATCTGTTCAAAAAACTACTTCTAGAAAAAAAATAAAAATTACTTGTCTTACTTTTGTTCAGGGCAGGTACTGCCTTGGAAGCATATGGAACTTGGAAGCATATGGAACTTGGAAAAGTTCGGCATTATTTGTTCTACAGACAATCCTAGAGTTGGAAACGATGCCAAATCAACCTGAGAATCTTGGATCAGGTTGTGGCCTGGGCACAACTAAGGTAATCTGTTGATGTAACGACATTCTTGAACTCCCCAGGGGTTCCGATGCCCTCCTGTGAAGGCTTGCCATTATGACAGTAGTAGCTTGGAGGCTACTACTGAAATGTGCGCACATGCTTTCACATTGTCAGCAGCACTGAGCCACATCTGTATCTCATCTGGAAGATGTGCCATATTTTGTTAAATGAATAGTTGTAACTGATTTCAGCAGGCCTTAAGCTGTTCTTACACATACTTTAAAATGCTGCAATTTCAGCATTCAGTTTCTAGGGAACTAACATATTTGGTTGTATCTTGTATATTATGAATTCTAATGATACTCTTAATTGTTTTTTTTATCCTCAAAAAACTTTCCAATGCCAATTGAAGAAAAACAAACAACAGAAATATATGGATCAACTCAGTAATAGTTAACAGGTCTCAAAAATCATTTAGGGTATATCTTCTGCAATCAGGCCTTGAAGATGCCTGACATTAGGCCATGCCCTGACTTCTTGAAAGTCAGGGGTCATAAAGCAATATGTATTTATCAACTGAATCAAGATGTCATAGAGCCGGCTGGGTGTACAGACATTTCAGAGAAACATGAAAACAAGGGGCTAATATTATGAATGAAACAACTTCAGATTTGTATTTGTGATCTTTCTGTTGAGCCCTGATTTATAACTACATTCTTATAGGTCATTTACTCAAGGGAACAAGCCTTTATCTAGTCAAAAGACAAAAAACCTCCTAAATATGAGACTGCTGTCTGAGGCACCTTGCTAAAAGTAACAAAGATAAAGAGCTTAACTATTCTTATTCATCCGACTACAGCATTTTTTTAAATTTTTTTACTCCTATAAGGCTAAAAGCCATTTTCCAAATCTCAAATTAAAACTTTCTACATAGTTGCAAAATGCTGTCAAGCACAGCTATCAATACACCAACTCTTCCCTGCTAAATGTTACTGAAAGCAAAATTATGACTAGAGAGTCAGCTAACTTAGCTACATATAATGGACATGTAGTAAGCCAATTATTTTAAATGCAGCAATACTGCCAGTGACTGCACAGTTCTCCAGACTGCTAAAACCTCTTCACAGGCTTTGTCTTTAAAAAATACAAGGAGCATTTTCTACCTAAATTTACTGTGACAGACACAAGGTATAAACACATTAAAAAAAATCTTACCGAAACCCTTAGTTGCATTTCAACTCATAGATAGATTTTTTTTTTTAGTTCTCTTTCATTTCAAGTCATTAAAGACTGGGACATTTCAATTCTAAGTGACTGTAGTACAAACATCATATGGAGCTCATGAAGAACGTTTTTAAAGAAAGAAATTAATATCTAATTTTCAGAATATTCTTTTTATTCGGTGAGAAACAATGGACCTTTACCTTGTTTACACTTTTGTAGTCATAAAAGGTTTATGAAACACAGTGTAGAAAGCTGACTTCACTTCTGAGGCCCATCAATAAGAGCACTTTAAGCTAAGAAAGCCAAACTTTCTGCCCTCCCCCACTTTTCCCATTAAAGTCTCATGAGGCGCTCTGGTCAATAAAAGCAGTTGGAGATGTCCTTGATCTTTCTGTGGCTTTTATAGAAGCCAGATGGCTTGGCTCTGGAGCATCTCATAACTTAGTGACATGAAGAATTAAAGGAAGAGTTCAGAATTAGCAAAATTAAACTGCATGATAAAGATTTACCATGAAGCAAAACCGCTGGTTTTTTTCTGCAAGAATTTTACATATACTGCAGGCTCTCAAATAACCTCAGAGAAAAACAGTAATGGGCTGAAATAGTATATTTCAATAGTACTGAGCAATGGATTTGAAAGCCAGGGGAAAAAAAAAAAGCAAACCAACACAACTATTTTTTACCAGTTAAGCATACTTTGTTCAATATGCCTACCAAGGACAATAGCATACATTTTCTATTAGCTTGGTTCAGTCATCCCTTACTCTCAAGACTGAAGCACTGCTGATATCACAGCAGAATCATCAATATCATGATAATAAGACAGTTAGTTGGATTATACAATGTGCTAATAGAAATGAAATACTGCATAGAGGACTAGAGCAAGGAAGAAGTGTTAAGGCATCACCATTATCTAAATAAAACAAAAAATAAATCAAAATAAACCTTTGCACATATATAAATCTTTTCACCAAGAAATCTGAGAACATTTCTTATGCATTAACTATGATGCTGGCTTTCCAACACCCTGGGAAATATATATTTTAAGTTGAAAAATTCCGCAGCCAGAAGCTCAAATTCAATTCTTATTTCATCATATGTCTGCTGAGCTTGCTAGCTCTTTTAGGCACTGTATTTTGCTTCATATTTGTTCAGCACCATATTAACAAACAATCACACACCTTTCTAATGCTATTGAAAATTATTTAATAATTAGTCCCAACACAGAGAGCTTGTGTTGATTCTTTTATTTACTTTGCAGTTCTGCTAAATGTCATACATTGGTGTCATGTTTGAATTTCATTCCTGCCCTCCAGCAATATCCCATGTGATTTTCTCTAAGATCTTGTGATGGTTATTGAAAACTTTGTTTTCAGAGAAAACATTAGCCCTGAGTTTTGAAGAATTGCTTGAGGTGGAAAAAGAATTTGAATTATACCCTGCTAAAACTGTCATTGAAGTGAATTATTACTGTTTACAGTTGTGTTCATTAATTTTACCTGTATCCGTCCATCTTGATAATACACATAAAGATAGAATGAACACAGAGACACTCTATAAGAGACTGCAAAATAAAATATATATTAAAAGCCCCATAGCAATCAGAAATGCCAGGATTAATGTTGCTTGTGCAAGTGTAATTGAAACCTCATTTGTACAACTATTCTTTATACGACAGCAATATTAGCAAATCTAAGAGCAGAGAATAGAGTATACATCTTTTCTCTTAGGTTAATAACTGAAATACATGAAAAGAGTCTCCCTGTTTCTGTAGTGATCTATTATTAGTAGACCACAATCTGAGGAATAATTTTTCTAGATTAAATACAGCAAGCTACATCTTTTCCAGATATAAAAGCATACTTGACTCTCAGAACTGTAGCTCATATTTACCCAAAAAAGAACATAAACAGGAGTAATTTGGGTTATACACAAACTCAAATTCCTCCCAGGTAAGAGTACCATGCCATATGGAACTATATGCCACATGACAGCGAGAGACTAGGGACCCAAAGTTCCACATCATGTGGCACCTGAAAAATAAGAACTGTCAAGATGGCTTGTTGTGTTTTTTGGAACGACATATCTCTTGGTGGTCCCATTATGCATTCTCAAGCCTGGACAATTTTATTGCATCTACTGGTGTTAATTTTTCATTGTGCAAAAATTGAGAGTCCAAGAGACTGAGTGCTGTCAGCAGAATCTAACAGGAGGGGAGGACAAGCATATTTCCCTACATATAAAACATGGGATGGACGATACATCACATTTAAAGGCCTTTCTTCAACATGCACAAGTCTTAGCATGCTTCACTCTGTAAGTCCAGCATTACATAATAAGGATTCTCCACTCGAAATCTAAAGCCCAGTCCTAAGAATGCTGCACATACCTGTCTTCAGTTGATAATATTTACACTTCTAAAGGACAGTGACAGAAAGGAGGAGAGATTCCATCTTCAGTCATTAAAAAGTTATATCAATATTGTAATTAGTTTTTGGAAAAATGTGACAAGCTGTTCTTGGAATAATTGTGTGATGAAGTTAATTATTTTCCCTTAGGTATTAAAAGTTATAGCTGAGATCTATTAGTACTATCCAAAGTCTTTATGTGTATCTGAAGAACTTAAAGCATTTTTGTATCTTTTAATAGTCTGCTGATTACTGGTCATTTTCCAGATTTCACATCGCTAACGGTTGGCTTGCATAAGCCTAAACTATCAAAATAGTGGGTTTAGCTATAGTTTTTGAGTGATTTTTTGATCCACAAGGTAGGGTGGTTTTTTTTTAAATACTCTTATTAGAAAACTATATTTCTCATTTTATATTTTACTCACATGACCAAAGACATTTCTAAACAGGAAAACTGATAGAAAGAAAATTAGCCCACAGTTTTGAGAGGAGTGCTATGAAATAAATCCACACAACCAGCAACAACAAAAAAATAATTAAAATTGCTTCCTCTGTTATTGTGCTTTCCATAAAATATATTTGGCTTTATTCTATAAAATGTTCATAATATTAACACTGTGAAACACCACAAATGACTATGATAATGATGGAGTTACAAGAAATGCATTCCTAGTCAGAAAATGAAATAAAATGTTGTTCAAAACCCTCCACATCAATCAGTTGGGTGCACTCCCATTTCTAGCAGATGTATTGGATATTCAAAAAAAACCATTTCTAACCTTCAATAAGACTTAGGCTCAGAATTAATTTTTTAACACATGATTTAATTCTTGTCTATACTGGAAAGTACCACAAGAACTTAGGTCAGCTATTTGCTATAACACTCCTGGATTACACACACTGCTGGCTTCTTTGCTCTCACCATATATTGTTACATAATGTGCCATCAGCCTTGGCCTTGCAGCTCGTGATACTGTCCTGCTTTTGGACCTTAGCCTTCTTGATATCTTTCAGCACTATATATTGGATGACAAGCTAGGATCTTCCAAGATGACCATTATGTCACATATCAAGGCTTTCATTTTAAAAGTAAAGTTATAGAGCATTCCTGCATGGGTCCTCATTTCTAATAATTTTAATCAAGCTGACTTAAAGGAATATTTAACGGATAGGAAAGGAGAAAAGTACATTGAAGAGGAAACAATTGTAAGTTACGTGAGAAAATAAGGGTGCTATTTCTTAGCTTCAGACCTTCATTTCCTACAACACAAAACCAGCCAAAAAATGGCCTACATATTTACAAGGTGGATGTTTACACTACAGACCAGTGCCTGTGGGACCTATGAAAAACAAGCCAATAAAAAAGAGATTGAATTACTTGCTGTGGAAATACGATTTTCATAACATATACTTGCTTCTGTTTTGTAAGTTTTTTTCCATCTCTGAAATTTTATATGGAATTTAGCATATTCACATTCACA
This sequence comes from Hypotaenidia okinawae, assembly GCA_027925045.1. Classification (NCBI taxonomy): domain Eukaryota; kingdom Metazoa; phylum Chordata; class Aves; order Gruiformes; family Rallidae; genus Hypotaenidia; species Hypotaenidia okinawae. The sequence continues at coordinate 15,445,879 of BSDF01000008.1, forward strand.
GCAAAAGGTTAACATGATAAAATTTAACAGCTCTGAAGCAGGCACAATAGTCTTAGAGGTTAATATTTCATTAAATATACAGCATAATATTGACATGTTTTATTTTTTTGGGTTTTGTTTAAACATGGTTTTATTTTCATACTCGTCTGCCTTCTTTTAAAAAATATCCAAGCTCAGCTGCCAATATTTTTACAGAAACGTTCCTTCTCAAGTGCTAGGGAGAGGAATCTTTACTTAAATAGAGTATTAAAGAAACAACAATAAAACAAAATACACACCACCCCCAAAGAGAAAAAACACACACACAAAAAAACCCCAAAACCCCAACCAAAAAAAAATCCTACCCTAGAAAACCAGAGAGCACCAATATGAACAAGCAAAGAGCTTAATGTAAGATTCACAGACCTTGGCAAGGAACTGAAATAGTAACACAGCAACTTGCCATCACAAAAATCAGAGGCAATTGCCTCCACAACCCCCTTTCTGTAGATTTCCCCTTTCCATAAGTTCACAATTTGTAAAAGGTGTTCAATTATGGTTCTGTACCTTAAATGAATAACCAGTACATATTCTGTCTTGAACTGTTAATAAACAAATAATGTAACAACAGGTAGGAGAAAAGAGCTATTTGATTTCTCTCAGAACACACTAAACAATTTTTATACAAACTGGCCTGATTTATTACCTTATCCATGAAATTCACAACAGAAAAGGGGCAGAAGGGATTTCATACTTACTGTACTTACCATACATACTATTCCACACCTATAACAATTTATAAATACACAAAAAAGATGTTTCACATTGGCAAACAAACAAGTGAAAATTATACTCCATTCATTTCTTGTAATTAGTCTTTCCCTTTAGTTTTCATTACAGAAATGTTTTCCAGTCACAACTAGCCCTACAAAAACAGTGGGATTTGGGATTTTGTTTTGTTTTGCTTTGCTTTTTCTCTGATGTTATAATTAAATAAAATCACCTGTTGATTGTGTGACATTGTGGGATGAACATCATTACAAGAGTCCATTGGGGTTCTGTTTCTTCAGCTGCACTAATGCATAAATGACTATCCGCATTAATACCCCATGATGTAAATGTTATGGTGACAGTAATCCAACTCAAAAGTGCATTAATTTTATTTTTAAAAAAGCTTTTATTGTTATAAAGTTGCTTTCTTAAGGTTTTTAAGAGTGAAAACTAATAGAATAAAACCTTGAGGCTGGAACTGAATGACAGAAGGACTAAATGTGAGATTAAAAACGTTTCAACTAATTATTAAAACAGTTATTAATTGATTAATATCTTGACCTTCAAGCATGATCAGAAACAGAAATATCAAATCCTTACTGAATTTCCAGTATCTGTCTTTAAGACACCAAAACCATCTTTCATATGGAAAATCACCTCAGCCATATCTACATGTTTGAGTTACCAGCATGCCTCGATCATGGGGAAGGAACTGGTAGCTTTAGAAGTCTTTCACAGTCTTTGTTTTTCTTTAATGTAAGCACAAGTCAACAGAGAAGGATAGTTTCTTTAGGTTAATTTAAGTTATGCATACAGAACCTCACAAGCTAGAGAGGGACTGTCAGTATTCTGCTGATACATTACTGGAAAAACAGAATGTAAAACTCAGTTCTCTCTGACAGCAATGAGCAAATGACTCAGCACAACAAAATGTTCCTGGAAGCCAAATTATGTGCAGGAGATATAAAAGCTATGTGACAATCAAGGTGACAACAAAATAAACTTTCACTTTTCACAGTTGTTTCCTATTAGACTACTTTGTAAGGGATCAAAAGTTAAATTCCAGGAACCAAGTCAAGCTTTCAAACAGAAATATTCAGTAGTCTTCATGGGAACACGGCTAGGAGAGTGACCTAATGAAACTAACCACAATCTGACTCATCACAGTTGCAAAGTCAAGCACAGCTTAACAAGCTTTCCTACTCAATCCCATGTAATTGATATCTCACTGCAGTAAATTCAAGGTTTTATAAGCCTGTCCCAGATTTTCATAAAGTCTCCTCACCAATTCAACCACTGGTCAAAATTTGCACACCTCTTTTGACATTCTGTTTATCATAAACCTAACAATTGAGGCTGTTATTATTTTGGTCAGGTTATTTATTACTTTTTCTATCCTACTGCAAACCATTTGCTTTTGCAGAAAAATATCACTGCCTTAACATAGAAAGCTGACAAAAGGAAATCTGTGTCTCTTTGGTAATGATGGTATCACTCATGAATATCATAGTCCTAAACTGAGATCCCAGATATGTTTAAACTCCAGATTCAACTGATATCTTCAGAGAAGCAGCCACTGAATACTCACAAGCTTCTTTTAGTCAGTTTTTCAGGTTGAGGTTCTTTTGGGTTTTGGGGGAGGTTTTGAGGGAATTTTTTGTTTGTGTGGGTTTGGATGTAAAAAAAAACACAAAACAAAACCAAACCAACTAACAACCCACCAAAAAACCCAACCTACTGTTGTTATGAGGATATGCTCTTGAGTGTATACTTCTCAGGGTCTTCTCAATGTAAAGAAATGCCTTTTGAAATGTGACAAGTGACAAAAGCAAGATACTAAAAATTATAGGAGGGCGTTGTAAACCATGTGGAATTAACTCCCTTTGTAGAAATCATTCAAGTAAGCTTTTTTTCATAACTCAATAATGGTATTGTTACCAGTTCATGTTAACCCTTTTAGTCACACCTGAGTAAAAAGAAAAAAATGTTCTAATTGCAAACCTCTCTCAAGCTGAGGAATGTATTGTATCTGGCCTAACTGTATGGTTATTTCAGTAACTGGAAAAAATATTCAGTTCAAAGTGTACTTCCAATTATTTTTTCATGTGAGTAATTAATCTAAAATTAGACGGGGAGGGGGGCTGAGGAGAGGAGGAGGGTGAAGTAAAGCATGGGATGGAGGGAAAAGAAAATGTCTCTGGAACTGAAGACATAACAAAACAGAACAGAGGGAGAGATTCCAAAATTGTTGAATTAATTCTGCTCTTCAATGTTGTAAAGCTAGTTAGCCTGTCAGTTCAAAGACCCATTTTCCCGTTCCTTTAAGTCCCTGGGATGGGTAAACCAAAAGCTGGATAATTGCTACTGACAGAAACATGGTCATGGGATTAGACCCTGCTAGTACCACAGAGGAAAAGTGCTACTTCCACACTGCACAAGCGTCTCTTGAGAAACAGATGCTGAGTACATTTAATTCACTGTTCTCATTTCCCCAATAAAGGTACAGCCTTCAACAAGGCATGAAAATAATGGACAAAGAACTGGTATCACTTTCCATGAGTTTATTTTTCAATCACCACCTACTCATTTTGTCTCAAGACAAGCAGGGTTAAAAGTTATTAGTTACTGAGAGGGTCACAGGAGGAAAACACCAACATCAGAAAATATTCAGATTGAAATAGAAGAAAATCTTACGTGTCATCTAAATGAGAATAAAGGTAAAGTTCTGAAAGGAAGGCAGAAATGAATAATTTTCTGCAGAAGGATGACTATTAATTAGTAAAGCCAGATGAAATAAGCAAAAGACGGAGATTCCTGACGGCCTTGTTACCATCTCAGAAGAAAAAGTTAGCCCCATTCAAAACCATCTTAGAACTAGAAAACTGAACATAAAGAAAATGTAGCTGTCAAAACACACCTACCCTACTTCTGACCTACCAAATAAAGAAATAAGCAAAACTAGAGATACCTAACATACTAGAATCTAGACCATGTAAAGATTACTTCCCTTCTTAAACTTCAGTGTATTTTGTTTAAGAAACGTGTTATTGAATACCCATCTGTAAACCTATATTATAATATATGCACACATTATACTTCATAATCTATACCATACATCCACATATGGTGGCCACTTGTAACAAGTTCACTTTTACAATTACACCAGATACCACAGTAGCTTCATATGGTGGAAACAGAAAACACTGGTGTAGCCTACACCACTTTTGTGTGGTAACTGATAATGTAAAGCAGCAGGCTGTCTCCCCACTTTTGTCTAGATGTTAAAAGATAGGTGTAACACTTGTCAAAGTAACAGTACATTGAACCACTGACCTTTTCCATGAATTCTCTAAATGCACCTGTCTTGTCATTCCCAGTACAGGTGTGGAGCTACTACTGTGTTGAAAACTTGAGCTGAACCTCATACACCAGAGATAAAAATTCTGCAGGCTCAGTGAGTTTAGTCCCTTAGGTCTTCCCTCGAAACACTAGGTACCAGTGGCTTGGACTGGCAACCACAGTTCACTCAGTTATTACAGTTGTGTTACAGAAGTGTTAAGCATTGTACAATTTTAAATATTACAGCAAATAATGTCTTGGTTTCCATGTGTATCTAAAGCTGTGGTACTTGCAGCAGCTATCTAAATAAGAATGCAGCAGAAGAGAGACAGAGGAGCATGCTTATTTTGTGCAGAGAAAAGTGTCCCTAGAGGGGACAAGAGAAACATTCTGTGCATGTCGTAAAATTCAGTGACTATCACTTTGCCACTCCTTGCCTGAAGTTACACATTTCTGACCCTGGGCATCCTTCTGTCCAGAAGGACTCAGAAGGAAGAAGATAACCACCTGTTTGGAGAACATGGTTCAGTAATGGCCATTGTCATCCAAAACAACTTCTCTTTAATAATTTACAACTATTTCTGAATGGAATAACCACTGCTTTTGCAGAGTTAATTATCTAAACTCATTACCATGTTTTTTCTGCCAGCTGCTCAGTAATCTTGCGTATTTCAGCATATAAACACCATAAACCTGTCAATGACTCAATATAATATAACTATCTTAAAAAGATAATGCATGGCATTCAAAACTATCATCTTAATTCAATGTTAAAGAATTTCTCCCCCTCCAGCCCAATGGACTTTGATTCCTTTACCCTGTCTCTCCAGAGTGAGGTCTCTCTCCTTTCTTATTCTCAAAACCAACAGCACCAGTGGTTCATCGGGCCAGACAGAAGCCGCCTGTCAGAAGAAGCATCCTTTCCATCACTTAAGGTGGGTGGCTTTTTTTCTGTTCCTTTTTCCTTCCAACAGCCTCCCATGCCTTTATTCCTGCATCAAACTTGTTCTTTCGCTCCTTGCTTGCTTCAGCTTATGCTTAGATGGGTTTTTTGACAATTAAGCTCAGTTGTTTTCAAGCAAGAACCAATCTCTCCCTACCTCCAGAGGTCCCACCTAAGCAACTGGGAGTACAGCACCACAGAGCGTGAACAAAAAACTTTCTGTTCAGCTACATATTTTTGGTTTTCTGTTCTGTTATTTGTTTTTTACGGAATATATAATCCTCACAGATCAAATTCAAAACAAACCAATTAAAAAGTTCAACCATGCTCCAAAGGGGTCTCATTTTCAGAAAAGAATACATACTTCAGCTTATGAACTTCAGATATGTTGGTATTATTCTGCTTCTTGTGATAAATACCTGGTGACCTTAGAAGATGCAATTCTTTTTCTCCCAGAAATCTCTCATATCCCTTTTAAAACTTCACAAACCCCACTTTGCTGCAGCTGTAAGTCACATGGCAATGTAAATCTTCCCTCATCTCTTGGCTTACACTCATGTGAAACATTTTATTTTCCCTTTTTCTAATGCCCAAAAGATATCAAGATTCTAGTATGAAATGCTTATGTATCATAAAAATGGCCATATAGCACAGGCAAAAATATGATGTTTTAACTTTGTGGACTGAAGCTTATGCAAAAATTTTAAAAAAGGAGTGAAAAGGTATTAGGAATGCAGAAAAAGAATATATGATGACAGAAAACTCAACAAAAAGGTTTCTGGAAGCAAATGGTCACTGGTCCAAATGCAGATGTATGGAGGTCAGCAGCAGTAATTCTATGTACTTTGTCATCCACTGGATTGACCTTGTGGCTCTTCTTTATAAGCGAGCATTTAACACTTTGTTGTAATTTTCAATTCAAGCTAAAGTTGAATAGTAATTAAAGATTCTCAAGGCATTGTGAAAAGATACTGTGGTCCTGCTTCTGTATTTTGAAGGGGCAGGATGGAGGGGAGAAGGGAAGAGGGATAAATCACAAAGAGGGTGCAACTTTGCAATGGTCGTTTGCTGGGTCAGCTGTAGTCACCCTGAAGGCCCACTTTGGTAACACTCTTAAAGGCCACTTGAGTAATTCTTCATGTTTTAGAGAAACATGAAAGACTTCCAGCTCCAAAATGAGAATTTGACAAAACACATTGCAAGAACTGAGACAACATCAAAATTAAGAGGCAAGCATAGGAATTGGAAGGGTCTTATAATAGTTAAACATAAAAGCACAAGTTCTAATTTCAGATACACAACATGACAATTCAAAAAAGTAATATCCCTGGAATTTGTTTAAAGGGCATGAGATCACTCTGAAGTTTGTGAGATTACCTGATTGCTCAATTACGACAAACTCCAGAGCTTCTACTAAGTAAACTTTAAGATCCAGAAATACACTTAAGTCACATTTGGAGTGAGTTGTCCCAGACAGTTCATACATATCTACACAAAGGAAAAAAACCTGCAAAATCTATTTAATTCCCCAGAAAGTGATACAATTGGTTTGTGAAGCTTGCTAGGCATCAATAGAAAACAGACAGATGCCTGAGAACGACACAAAATTCTGAAAACCTGTAATTTGTTTTTCTAAGCTTATTAGTTTTAGTAGGGACTCTAACATTAGTTCCTTTCTATCAAATTACTGTTAAACTATGGTCTCTCTTACACATTCAAATGCTGAGTACATCATTCGTTTCCAGTTATCCCAACAGACTTGAATACACGCACAGTCAGATCAGACTCCGAGGGAACATAAGCTTTTATGCATCAGTCAACAACTAACTGATGAGGTTAAGTAGAAACTTTACCCAGGAGCAAGTGATTTCAATAACCGTCCTCTGTGGAGTTTCTCTCAGTCTCCAGTCTGGAACTGGCTGGGATCTGATAACGTAAAAGGACTGTGGCAAGGCAAATATCTTAACCACTTCCTAGTTAAGGCTGCACTAACCACATGCCCACTTCCACTGACTGACGCATCTGCAAATTCTCCAACACCAATTTTCTGAAGAATTATTTAGATCGGATCAGTTTTAGGCAGGATACTAGTTATAACAGAATCTACAAGAATAAAAAACCCAGTGCAAAAAATACAGGGCAAATAAATTAGTGTATATGAAACAGCTGCTGGAACTGCAAATGAGGCCAAGACTGAGGCCTCTCTTAAAAAAGCTCAATTAATGTATTTAAAAATTAAAATATTCTTTCTGTGTTTAAATTTTCTAAAGTGTCTCTCACTGTTTCCAGTTTATATTTAAAAATAAAGCAAACCTAAAATATTGCTAGTGGAACCCAGACACATGTTGGATTTCAAGAAACACAGCCTTATCTACAGCTAAATATTTATGCAATGTATCTAAGACTGACAATGAGCAGCCTACAAGGCTTTTTATAAGACATGCTGAGAGGCAATAAATGTTAAAGAGTAAACCTTAGTTTTAAATATTTTTCACAGCATTTGATTTGCTTTTAAATATAACCTCCAATTTTGAGAGTCACAAATAATAGGGCATTTAAACTCTGTTTTCATGCTTATTTTTCAAAATAAGCAGCCATTTTTCATTAATACACTCAAAACTTACTTATGTATAAATTTTATATCAATTTCATTTTAGTCTGAACAAACACTGGACCAAACTTCTGTTGCATGTATGATTCTGTCAATAAATGCAATTTGCAGAAACAAATTTTGGAGGTTTCTTAACCATAGTTAACTACCATACAACTATTTAATACTGTTAAAATACACAAGACAACAGTAGAGTTATACAATAAAGATTTTCTTCAATAATGCCTAACTGGATCAACTTTTTTCTTTTTTCTCATTTTTAAATAAAACATAAATTTAAAGAATATACAACACAGAAAGGATTATAATAATATGGCTAATAATTTAAGGAAACAATTATAAAAGAAATTACTAATTTCACATGAACGACATTTATTAGATTTTTGACTGCAGTATTCTGTGCAGACCTGATTCAAGATCTCAGAGAACAGATATTTTCATTGCATTACATTTTTTTCCTCCTAAATGCTGTTTGCACTATTACTTCAGGAACACCAAAAAGATGGAATAAGGATGAATAGACAAAAAATGAATGAAAAGAGAAAAGATACAAAGGCCTCTATGTCTTCAGCAACCAAGATATAAACTCTTTTCACCTACTGCTGGAGTATGAACTGAAGAAAACTCTGGCATCTTCTACACACAAGTATGAGAAAGATTACTACTGTGTTCAGTGAACCCTTGCCCGCACATATATTGAGACTCTCAAGGGGAAAGTGGGTCACACTCTAATCATAAAAACACACCGACTTGTACAAGAAAACATTTTATTACCCTTTAAACTTTGTTTTTGCAGCTGCAAAACAGCTTTATTAAGAGAGATAACACATATGTGATCATCTGCCATTGTGGTAGCGCCTGTGCAGTATTACACTGTTAACACAGCTTCTTTTCAATGATATGTTACTAAGATGGATAGACATTTCTGGGGACCTATCTCACACTATTAGTCAAAAGAGAACAGTCAGTAATCAGTAAAATAGGTGAACTCACTGATGAACTCACTGATTCACTAGCAGTTTCAGAGGTACATACAGCATATTAAAGGATTTTGTTAGGTTTAGTTTTTACTGCGAGCTAGGAGAAAAAAAAAAAGAACTGGACAAAACAGGAAGATTTTTATAACGTTATCTATAAACCAACCACAAAGACAGGCATGGCTCTTGATACGTTCTTCCTGATGAGAACAGGACTGCTTGTTTAAGAAGAACCTTCACGTAAAGTAAAATATATCAAAGTATATTTTAAATGTCATTTACATTAATTTAAAAAATGTATTTATTTTCTTTTTTTTTTAGAAAAGGACAAACATATTTGCTATGAACAGAATGTTCTGAAAGGCGTCAAGGCTTTAGAACAATTTCATCCCACTTTTAAATCACTGTCTTGCTTTCCACAATGAAATTAAAACTGGTTCTCATCCAATATGCCTAGATATCTTTTAAATGATTCAAGAGTAAAACAGAGGTAGTTCCTCTTCACTTGTCACACAACCTCAGACCTGTACACCTGCAAAATACACATGTCTCTCTGCCATTTAGTACTAATTCTCATCTCCTTTAACAACGAACAAAAATACAGTCACCTTGCCACATGCTTAAAAGCAGTCAATTACCAGGCCTATTTTTGACAACGATAAGGAGTTGAATCGTCCCTCATCATATTCCTGTCCTCTCCCCTTTTTAAATGAAGGTCAATCTAACAAATATAACACATACAAGGTTTCTACTTTTCCTGTATCACTTTCAGTGTTAAATCAATCGTTCATCTTGTGTGTTCTGTCTGCACTTAATACAGAACTTTAATTGAAATTAGTCTGTGACTGTGAACAAAAGTGCTTATCTGAGGAAAACAAAAAAACATTCCTCTCCCCCAAAAAAACCCAGAGAAAGAAAATTTTAGTTTAGATGTTTGGGACATGTTAGAGAACGCATTTGACTGCTAAGGAGTGTTCCACTGTAAGCAGGCTGGTTTTTCTTCAATGCTAGGGATCCCCAAACAAAGAACATTCTGACTATGCAGGGAAAAATATATGTACACATAGCACCATAGAAGATATATGTATTCTGCCTGATATATTTACATTGAAAAAGACATAAGTGTATTTATAAGAATTGCTTTAGCTTTTGTATTTATCAGTATCCTCAGTCTTACCTACATTACAATCCTGACAGAATAATTAATTTCAGTCAATCAATCATTTAACAATAACTCACAGGTGACCTCAAAATAACACATAATCCACCAAGAACCAGTCACAACAACAATCTTTAAATTCCCTTGGAAAGGAAAATTAAGTCAGCTATGTGTGGCTTGGAGCAACCTAAGCTGTAAATCTCTCTTTTCTGATCTCTTCATATAGATGAAAGAGTAGTGCCGCTCCGGATTACATAGAACAATTATGTGTTCTAAGAAATCAGGGAATCAGGTTTCAGACAGCTTTAATCACTGCCAATTAACTGCATCTTTTGCCACCCTGTAATAGTTACACCGATGCCTATGAACACTCAAGAATCACTTCACACAGCCAATCTTTTAGATTTAGGTCTGTGTATACTAGAGGGCCTGTTCATATTTGTTAACAAATCCAAATAGAGTTCATTTGCCCACCTGAAAAAATACCCACGTTCTCCCTCTACTGCACACCTTAAGAAAGGTGGAGAAGACTTTGAATGCTTGTGTAGCCTGCTACTAGTGTGAACGCACAGAAAAGAAGAGCAGATGTGGATTTCGTGGTTTGCTCTGGCAACCACAAAGAAAATACATACATTTAAATTATCATTTCCCTTTTTTAAGGATATAAAGTTGTGGCACTATCCTTAAAACTAGGAGTCACTCTCTTCAGCGGTACTGTCTTTGCTAAAGATTGATAGCACACTTTCCCTAGTTTGCTTGTAACAGCCATTCCTTTGAAATTTCTCATCAGCACAACACTCCTAAGAAGGACAACAATGTGAATACTAAAAAAAAAAGAAGATACCATCAGCTGCCAAAATATTACCACTATGGGGTCAGTCTGAGAAACAGTAGATGACACAGTGGTAAAAACTCTGATGCCTTTTCTACACCACAGCTCTCATCATCGCTACCCATAGCAGTGCTTCACCAAGGAGAAATTTTATGAAAACCTTGGTAGATAGCCACTGAGGGTTGCAGTAAGATATATATAAAGTCATAACAGTCCAGAAAATGTGAAGCTCCTGAAATACAAAATGCTCAACAGTGTAAATCCAGGAAGATAAACCGACTATAGTTTGTAATGCAACCAAGCAATGCAGTTGTTAGCTAGACAAAAAACCTTAGCAAAATTTACTTTTGTTTTTAATTACTCAAAGCAAGCACCTTGTGCCCAAGGGCACTACACTTTGATTTAGGAACACTAGATTCTTGTCCTCATATTCCCTAGCAGGCAAAACCTACTGAGTTTTTTTTTTCTTTCACAGCAAACCTAAAAACAAGGAAACTGCTCTAAAATAGATGGCAGCAGAGAAAATCAATCCAACAAAAAAGATGAACCCCACCTCTTCAAGGTTGCTATTATATCAACATGTAACTAACTGAGTTGTTGTAAACTCAAGAATGCACAATAGGCAACAAGGCACTATAAGAATGGTAGAGGTAGCAACTTATCAGACCGAGGGATAGTTATAAAAACTGGACAAACCTTTCACATGCATATCATTCTTTGAATCCGAGGCAGAATCAGCAATGTTTGATGATCAAACTAGAGAAAAGTCGCTACGAATTTAGCCAGATTATGCTGATCTGTGAGATCAACTGAGAAAAAAGCCAGTTAATATCTTTGACGCAGAAGCGTTAACAGGGTAGGGTGCCTGGCTCATGCACGCCTAAAGCCATGATTTTACTTTCCCGATTTTTCTGATACTCTAGGCATGTAACTTCTCTGCCTACAGTTCAAGCAAGCCTGGTGAGACCAGCTGAACTAAAAACTGATAAAAGGTTCTTTATACCTTTGTTATAAACGTACTGGAACTTCAGCAGACTAATTGCATATTTTGAATTGTCGGCAAGCATTTCAGGATTCAGTTTTGTACTGCCAGAGAGCCTGTGCCACAGCAGATAAATATTAGGGCTTTAACTGGTCAAATTCTTGACTTTAAACTGGTTTCCACCTGTCTCTCCGCTCATACAAACACAAAGTAAAGCCTCACAAAAAAAAAGTTAATTGCTCAAAGTCATTTATTCTGAAACAAAAGAATTGAAAACAGAAGCTTCAAGGAAGGTTTGCCAATGTATATGGGCTATAGAGCAGCAGCATGTCTATATGCTACCTGTAAAACAAGGCCTTTTCCAAAAAGAGTCTAGAAGCATCTTCTCCCAGCAGAAGTATGTCTGTGTGGAAGTATGTTATTTTCCTGAAGAAAGGAAGGAGTTCTGTCTTAGAGCACAGGGAAGAATGATGTGGAGCTCCATTATCACCAACCAGCAGTTTTCAACCACCAATGTAAAATTAAGCCAAAGCCATATATTCAACAAGCTTTATCATCAACACACAAAAATTTATTAAACATTTTCCGCAGTGAATAGGGTGCACAAGCATCTGTCAGAAACCACATGTGGAGGCTAACCAGAAAGTTACTTTTGAAGCATCATGTCTTTATCATCAACTGGACAACAAAGAATCAACCAATTGATTTCTAGACTAGGTGATCTTCACTTCCTCCTCTGCCAGAGAAGGAAAAGCAGGAGACAGCCTTGATATAAGGAAAAAAAAAAAAAATTTGAGGAAGTACTTATGCTAACACTGATCCCTGTCACTCCCTTGTCCTATGCAGATTTGCTACAGAACTACATTGCTCACAGATTTGAGTCCAATGCACCATAGCCAGAACTCCTACCGCCCCATGGGATTGATGCTCTTTCCTCAGTCCAGTCACTCCAAAGCTGTGGAAAGATGCCGTCCAAATACTAACAGAGCTATGCCAGAACTCCAGTCCTTTTATATACACAGACTTTTATGGGTTTTTTTGGTTTCCTACTTCTGTTTTTACTTTTTCTTTTTTGGTCTGAAATAGATCAGTTACAGCCCTTTTCCAAGACACTTTTCAAATGTGCTTTAACTTTTTATCACAGCAACTCAACCTTGAAAGGGCGTATGTAGACAATTGCTTGTAACAGTTGAGAAATCTTTCATACCCTGTTGGTGCAGAAAAGTAACTTGCACAGAGACTGAGAGTTCTGTATTTGTGTAAAATAAAATGCCTGGTGTTTACTCGACAGAAACAGGTGATTCTATTTAAACTAGACAGGTTGCAATAAAACATTTGAGCTACCAATTGCTGACTGCTTACTTCTACATTCCAACCACAAAATGTTGGTACCTTGATAGTCATTAACTACTTCTAATGCCTCAATGAATCAGCCATGCTGCAACAAAAAGTGAAAACTACCACTTTGTTTCCCTATAAATGTAGATTGCAATACCCAAGACAGAAATAAACTAAGCAGTGCTGCTAGGCTGCACTTCTGAAAATTAAGTACTTCTGAGATGACTGAAAATTCCTGCAACCTGTATTTTAGCTGGGCTATCACGCTTGTCTTTCCACATTACAAAAGACTTTTGGGCTTTTTGCAGCTTTGATATTTGTCAGTGGGGTTCTCCAGTACAGCTAGATCTTTTACAAAGAAAAAAATCTTGTTTTGAATTAGTCTAGGAAGTGATAAACCTTCACCCTTTTGGAGTGATATTTCAACCAAAAATGTGTAAAATATATAAACTGAAGGCTCTGCTAACAGCAACACAAGGGATATTATGTTCTCAACACCAAGTGCAAAAAACAGATGAAATAGGAGGACTGAGCTGTCTGGGCACTTAAAGAAGCATCTCTACCTCAGATGTGAACTGAGTTACATGGCACCTTTTCAGTAGCTAAAGACAACTGCTTCCAGAAGACTGTCCTGTCTGTTCTGCTCATTTGTCTCACAATATAAACAGCTTCAAAGTAGCAGATACTATTTCACACCTCAGGCTACATTTTTTTATTTATTAAACTTCTGGATATGGCAGATAAGACAATGCTAGTTAGTACTCCATAGCAATATAAAAGTGATCTGTTTAATAAATATCACATTATCTGCAGGTATTTTTAACAAGATGCAAATTGTGTTTTCAAAAGCTATTCAGAGCATAAGATTAAACAATGCATTTTGTTAAGTTGACAATAAATTCCATTTTAATAAGTCATACTACATAGGAATCATTGGTATTATTGGACTCTACATATTTTACTGTTCCTAGCAGTAAGCAAGCAATAAACTTACTTGTTGGTTTGAGGGGGTTTTTCGTTTTTGTTTACAGGAGAGGAGGAGACTAAGCACATTAAATGCTTAGAGCTTTAATTAGAAACTAAACTGACCTTTATAAGACTTGTGAATGCAGGTATTTCTCATGAAAGTAGGTATGCATGAGGTCAGCATGGGAATGCAGAAAGGAAGCAGAAGCAAGCTGGTCTGTTTAGAAGCCTCTATTCCCTTTCTGTGTGCCCAAACATTCATTAATGTGAATATAAATTTATTCAGTATGAAAAATTCAGAAAATATGACAATTAAGGATCTCATACCTTGTCTACAGTGCATAGTTAGAATCTAAGTCACCTTGAAATTAGATTTACTCTTGAGCAGGAAATTTTGTTTTTATACTGTAATGCACAGAAATTGTTAAGCATAAATCATGCCGTATACAAACATGTATTAGTATAGTATACTGGGTCCTAGTGTACAATAATACAGAACCTGAAAAGTCTGGCCTTACTGTGATTGGTTATTGTTTAAAAAAAAAAAAAAAAAAGCCCAGACAAATTCTCCCTCTAAGCATAACCAATTGTGATTATACTGCAATGGCAAGAGGTGACTTTCTCCAAAGTTAAATCTATTGTTTTGTAGGCTTCAACTACAAAAACATAGTAACTCTATGAAAACATATGTTGGACCTATAAACTGTACTAGAAGCTTTACCCAGTGCTCATTTAAAAAAAAAACCCAGCAAAAATATTGTATATTTGAAGAAATGTTCATTTATTTATTTATCAATTCCCTTAGATTTAACATTTTTTTCTACTCCTTTACAGATATTAAGAGTCTTGTGATATATATGTAATATTTTGCCCACATTTTGGAGAATTAACCAAAGAAGAGAGAGGGTAGCCATTAGCAAGACCTCAGGATTTGAACCTTTCAATCCTTAGTCTTACGTGAAATAAGATATTACTAGATTTATAAGGGTATTGGGTATCCATAATTCCATGTGGTCCACGAAAGATGAAAATGCATAAAGGAAGTAAAATAACCCTACATATCTCAAACTCAGGTAGCCAAAAAATAACTCACCAAAATTAGCAGACACTTTAAAATGTAGGCCTTAGTGTTTTGACTCTAATTAAATGGAAGTTGAAGTCAGAGCCAGAATTAGAAGCCACAGGGGATCCTTTGATCTCAGTTTTTCAGACTAGGCTGCTTTCTGCACTGCCGCACTTTCCCTTCACTTCAGCAACTCTTACACTGCTGCTTTAGCAGAAGCGCCAAATCAGCTACAGGCATGTGGTTGGGAAGGAATTTTTGGCATCTCTACAAATACCCACAAATGGCATTATCTTCAACAGATGAAGACTGGTATTTCCCAAGTCACAAGCCCTCCTAAAGCTTTGGTCCACTGGACCTTCACAGACCATGTTTTCCTGAGTATTTTATACAGGTGAAACATACTTTAAATTGTTTACAATTACACAGTGGCACATCTGAAATACATGCAATATGGCACTGCAGAAGACAACAAATAAAACCTTAAAAAACTGACAATATACAGTTACTACAAAGCTAAGACTCATCTAAATAGACTTGGAGGGCATTTCATACTCTGTCTTTATAAATAACCATTTCTCCTTCTGCCACGAAGCCATCTTCCAAAGTTAGTACAGACATCAGGCTCCTCAGGAAAAGCACAAGGAATGCTTAGCTTGTGAGCTTCAGATACGCATTTTGGTAATTTTGAAAGGAGAAGTGTAAAAGTAGCCCTTAATGGTCTCACAGCAAAAAGGATTTCTATTTTTCCTTCATACATCAAAAAATAATCATGCAAATATAGAAAGATTTAACTAAAAATATCAGAGAAATATACATGGGTTGTCAAGGAATTGTAACATAGTATGCATACAAAATGTAGCTGAAAGGTTACACTTACTATAAAGGCCCCAATCCAGTGGTTGGCACATTTTGTGTCACCATCACTAAGAAATTGAAAATATCACTTCACTGAGCAGATAAGGCTACATAAGAGTGCTATGGGAGCACAGAATTAAGGCAGATGTCCCCAGATCTTCTGCTTTCCAAAAAAACCTAAGAGGCATCTTAGGTCTCTCCACACCTGAAAGCAGATGCAATTTAATAACTGGTTTATCAGCCCTAAACTACACAAGAGCATCTTATTGTTTTGCAATAAGCCCAGAAATACTCACTTCATCCCTCCACTAACATGAACATTATTTTTAAAAGTTGTCTTTTTAAAAAATCTGACCCTTATTGTCAATCTAATATATTTATACTAATATATTTAAGTGAATCTTAGTACATAATAATAATTTAATTAAATTACTTTCTGAGCACATTTTGTTATCCACAGAAAGTTGGTTTTGAAGCTACTGAACAACGTGTACAAAGATTGAACAATATGTATTAAGTGGTAAACTATTCCCTTTGGAATGAATTTGTACAAGCTGTTTAGTTTTCAACCAATGACTCACTGATTTTCAAACCAGTACTACATTATATGGAAAATTGAAGAACTTTTCTTAGTGGACAGAGGTCTAACAATGAATTAGTATTCTATTTTCTTGATTCTGAAAATATCACCTTAGTGCAAGTACTATAACATGCAAGGAACATAAAAGAGAGAGCAACAGCACAATTTTTTCTGCTATTTACTGTGCTGGTACTGTATATAGAGTTACTATAAAATCATTTTGGTTTGAAAAGTTCTTTTAAGATCGAGTTCAGCCATTAACCTATCATTGCTGAGCCCACCAATAAACCATGTCTCTAAGCACCACATCTACATGTCTTAACTCTAGGAATGTTGACTCAACTCCTTTCCTGGTCAGCATGTTCCAGTGATTGACAACCTTTTCAGTGGAAAAAAAAATCCCTAATATGAAAAATCAATAGACTTCCTTCTCAAGAAGTACATCAGACGGTCAACATTCTTTTTTCATAACTTAAATAAGATAACTGTAGAGGATATAGGAAAGACTAAACACTTGGACAGTCAATTTTTTTACAGCATTGCAACTTCTACTGTGCTAAGCAGTAGAAGCAGTATCTTCAGTTCAAGAAAGATGGATTAGCTTTTTTGTGAATAGTATTGATTGCCCAGCTCCAAAAATTTTTGTTGTCTATGTTTCTTCAGATCAACATCATCTGACAATGACAGGAACTTTTTAGGCAGTTTAAATGGAGAGGAACACACCCACATACAAAGAATATTCATATGTATTTTTTTAGATGAGCTTTATTTGCTTTGCTTACTGTATACAATACTTCGAAATCTGTTCCAACTAATTTCACTGTGAAAACTTGGCAAAACCTGCATTTGCAGATTTAGGTTAAACAATTTTTTTTAATAAGTGCTATTCAGATGCAAAATAAGTTGACTTCTGTCTTTAAAAATTTAGATTTTACTCTCTCAGAAGGCTAAGTCAAAGCTCACTTAGTTAATGTTGCAGAGGTCAATTTATTTAAAGCTGCACTAGCTCCACTTTCTGACAATCTGTACTGTAAATCTCTCATTAACCACATGATACTCAGTTTGAAATATTAATATCATGGTCAGGAAAAGGGCAACAAAAATTAAGATAACAGCTAGCCTGCTGTATTCTTTTCTCTGGACCATAAGCACTTGGTATAGTTTAGTAGATGTTAAATAATTATCCTTAAAAGAGTGACCATTGTATCAAAAGAAACGCCTTAAAACTCCAACAGTTTACTCCATTTGCTATTTATGTATATTTTCCTTATTTGAAATTAAGAACAAGAGTCTGAGAGGTACTGAAAGCTCTGTCAAAAACATACAGTAATAAAATTCAAAATACTTCACACAACAGACACAGATATTCTCCACAGCCAGTGCTCCGTGGGCTTAAGATACAAGACAGCTGTGGCTATCATTAGCCAGGGAAAGTTATTCAATCAACAAACACAGAAAGAGAGTTACCTTACAATTATCCTGTTTGGAATAACAGGAAGGAGAATTTATCAAGATCTCCTGCTGTGTTTTGGGCTTGTTTTTGCCATCACTTTTACAGACACTGTTACTATGAAGGGTCACCTTTCTGAAAAGTGACCCTTCTAGAGGTCTATTTAACAGCGAAACAAAGAAATTAACAGTAACTGAGGCAGAATGGGAGAAATCACAATGAACAAAGTTTTTCTGGTACTCTAAGAGTTGTATTTAACAGTACAAAATAAAATTAAAAAAAAAAAAAACCAAAAAAAAAACCCTTCTGATATGACCAGCATTCATTAGGACACACTAGTAGGTGTCTAATGAAACAGAAGTTCTATAGAGCATTTTCACACCTTACACAAGCACATTTCTAATTACATTTTGGGTGTTCCTTCCGGGATGTACCATAGCCTATACAAAGCCCTTCCTTACTTTTGAATGACATAAGAGCTGAGAAAAAGCAGTAGTTTGGCTTATTATGTGAGACGGTATTTTTAAAATAGTAACTGGTGGGCATGAGATGTGGCTATAAATAGTAGTAAGCCTTATGTTCATGGAGACAGAGTAGAATTTTGAGGAAAGAAGCCAGACCTTGGAAAGATATTAGGATTGGTAAACTGCTTTTCTGGATTTAGTTAAAATTTCATCGGTGCTGTGGGTAACATTTCTAGTTTTGTAGTGGAGTTTTCAAACAATTAAATGTTCTTGCTTCACACAAGTCAAGGAGCTAAATCACTTCTAAAACTCTTAGCAAAAATAAGTGTTTTGAGTCAATGTTGCTCCAGGTAACACTTTCTGCTTTGGGACTAAAAATAAAATCGCTCATTCAGAATGTAAGTAGGAAAAAAAGCAAGCTCTGCAGAGTTTTCAAAAATGCTTCTTCCTTCTGAGTTTCAAGCTAAGCTCACCACTTTTGAGAAATCTTGGCAGAACATAAAAATTTGAAACAACACAGTTGCAAAAAAGCATCAGTTCTTTACCTTATGTAAAATGATAGGTCTTTCACTCCAAAGACATTGGCAAGTTATTAAAGAACACATGTATTTAAAAAAAATATTCTGTTTATTACTCAATGGCATGGGAGTTTTTTTGAGGTGTGTGAAAGATGTTTAGCATGGATTTCCCTATATTTGATAAGAAACAAAATTGCTTGGCACGTCACTGAAACTAGCCAACAAATGGTTTCAATATTCAACTCTGGAATTTGGGAAAGACACAGTGAAGTCAATGAAAATTCATTTGAATAGGCTTTAAATCAGAACAGGAGTCAAAAGAATAGATGACTAAACTTGATTAATTTCTTCATTTCTATGCAACTAACAGTACTAAACAGTCTCCTTGCTAATATTTAAACTTAAATGAGTGACTTATTCTGTGTGTGATCCCCAGGAGATTAATCGAGAAAACAATAGAAGAACTGAAACCAGTCATCTATTGTATGATCTTATCAGGAGTTAGAAACTTACAGAACTTTCACATTATGCCCATACTAAAGAAAGCTTTACAAAAGGATCCAATCAGACTCTCCCAAGTTAGAATAGTGACTTCACATCACTTTAGTGTCTTAGTATGCTCTATAATATCCAAGTGAGCAGCTATGTACAGTTTTCCTCATTTATTCCTATGAATTAGTGTCTGTGATTTTATCTACAAGTTCTCCTTTGTGCATGCAAGTGTGTGTGTTGTCATGCCCCAAGCAGTTCTGTGGAGTTCTCAGGGTTGAAGCAGCTCTTTTATTGTAATCAGTTTTCATTACAGTCCTTTGATCTCTCTCCATTCTTTGTATACAACACTTCATCACCTTTATTTTCTGTCATAATTGCATGTGAAAGATTTCTCCTTTGATAGACCCTGAATGCCAAATCAGTATCGAAAAGAGTGTTGAAAAGTGTCATGTGCTCTGTCTGCTTTAGAAGGCATCCCATACACCTGTGGAAGACAAACAATTTTTCAGTGATATGACATATCTATCATCCGTCCACAGGATATGAGCTGCTCTGTCTGCTTAATAGCAAGGGGCTATGCATAGCAAAATAGTAACTGCTGAAAGAAATGTGTAGCACATTGCAAACTGTCTGGCAGCCCTCCCTAAGCCTCATCTCATTCTGGCCTGCTGATAATTCACAGACTGTGTTCCCGTGCGCTCATCACTCCGGCAGTAAGAGTGGCTAGATGGGGCCCCCTGTCTCTGCTCCCTGTCACGCTGTCATTCAGGTGTGTCTGTCTGCCATCACCTGCTGACAGAGCCACATGCGTCTCAATTACAGAATAGGCCCCCATTCGCACTGCTGATGAAGATGTTCAATCTGTACTGGCTAATAGCATTCTCCCTTAAAGATGTGTCTTTTGGGGCTTGTGAAAACAGACACCAGGTGAAGTCTGTTGCTGCTACAGAATAATATTTCTCACCATACTTTTAGTAACAAATTATCAGTGCCCAGTGCTATTCTCGACAATTCCTAGCCTCTGCCATCCCCTGCAATTTTAAAACACAACAAAGGAGTATAAAGATCTTTCCCCCTCTCTACTTCAGTGTGAGGACAAGTGATTAAGCTGCAAAACTTGAAAGCCTGATATGATACAATGTCAAAGCAATTCATTCCTCCTTTATATTGCAAACTCCATTTTTATTACCAAGGATGTTTTTAACAATGTAGTGATGACATCCATTTTCAGTTTACTGAGGAGGGGGAAGGGTGCAAGGAGGAAAAATTGCTACAGATTATAATGTAAACTGTATTACTGCTATGAAGGTACCCCATATAACCAGAGATGGTAACACTCAGTGGTGCTTGAGCAGGAATGATGCTGGAATTATTACTGCCCATACGCTAGATTTTTCTTTTGTTTTTTTAGATTCCTCTGGGATTGCAATTTTAATACCTATATTTGCATTGGGAAGAATTAGAATATAAGAATTTATATTTAGAAGTGATCTCTGCACTAGAATTATGCAGAATGTGAAAAAATAAATATACAACCATGCTCTGTGGGGCCAAGCTATAGAAGAACAATATAACGCTAATGTTATCACAGTTATCATTACTAATAGTAGCAGTAATAAGGTATTATGACATTTATAAGTGCTCAGGATAAAATGTGATGTTTCAGTCTCGTACAAGGTGGGTTATTAGGTAAGATCTTTCATGCATCTATGAAATACTGTAGCAAGTAAGCAGCAATTATTTGTATGCAGTTTTGGCTAAGAACCCGGGAGTGAGAAATGAGCACTACAGAAAGGAAGGAATCTGCAAGAAGCAATTTCTATCATTAGGAAAGTTAAGCCTTAGCCTCTTGAAATAAAAACAATTAAAAAAAAAAATCACAATTGTATTTTTCGATCATAGCGTCAGGCTGTGGAAGTAAGTTGCTAGTTTTGCTGGGGTTCTCTGTTACTATTCAGAGCTTTTCATTTGGAGCAACAGGTATCTACTTCAGAGACTGAAGCAAACAATAGCCATTTCTTTATAGAGTGCATATAGAATAACAGGAATCATATCTGGAGTATATGAGGAATCATATCCTCACTCCATCCCTGCTTACATTCTAGACCATTGCCCTTTTCTCTGGTAACTGACAGAAGATCAAGGAAGTGAAGTAAATAATTTGTTCTGAAAAACACCAAATTTACAGACATAATATTAGCTCACAGAAAAAAAAGTAAATTCTTCTGCTGTGCAGCTCTACACACTTACTACATACTCCACCTTTTTCTCTACAATTAAAGAGAGTACTATATTCAATGCTTTTTGGACTAACCAATTACTCTTCCCAACCAATACCACTTTTCTCACTCCCTCCTGACCATAAAGTTTCCTTAAATAGTGAATTGTCTTCTGTTCTAGAAACACACTTTCATTCAGTAGGCTTTAAAATCAATCATGTTTCATGATTAAATCCAGATCCACATATTGGAACTTTACAGTAAAATAAAAGTAGCTGGTATTAATATTAAATAGAATTAACACATGTTTTTTAATTTCCACAGAGGGACACGTATTTGTTCAGATTTCTCGAATTCCCAGCAGTCACAAATGATAAATGAGATCTACAGCATTCGATCTAAACAGCTCACTTCTCTGAAATGACATACTGGAATTCAAAATTATAATATCCATCAATAAGCTGTCCAACATAAGTAACACATAGTCATGTGTGTACAAATAAGAGAGTCCTTGACTCTTACATCAGGGGACCACTTAGCACGTATTCAGTTCTACTCCTCTATCATCTCATTTATGCACTTTTCCTAAACTTGAACAAACGGATTGAATGAAAGAAAATTACCATAAACCAGAGATTATTGACACCTAGGTTACCCCTCCTTGAACTCAGGTGAGTTACTCGGACTAATGCCTTCTAGACGATCACGCTTAAAACACTGGAAAGTAAGATTATTCTTCAACAACAAGGTACATTTGCAAGACTGAACACCGAAAATGAAATTCAAGGACATTCATGTAGTCCCTTCCTGAATTTAATCTTTTCAAGATTCAAGATATTAAATTAAGCTCAAGAGCATCCACCTACAACTAGCAGAAATGAGTAATTATAATTGGGTGTTACAAGTGTAAGAAGAAAGTAAATTCAGTCTTCTATCCACCTTTAATTTTTAAAAAGGCACAGTTTGTGACCTCAGCTCAACAAATAAGAAATCTTAAGGCTGAAATTACTTTGTAGTTAGATTTCTTGCTTTACTTCTTCTCCACCCCAACATGGACATAAATAGTGACCTGCTAATTTGTTTTATAATCAGACCTATTCCTAATGTTTCAAATGTAACTGGGCTGAACAGCCAGGCAAATAAAATAAAAAATCCATACTATAATGGCAAAGTCACAGGAACAGGCTGTGTGGTGTCTGAATTGTGAAGGAATGTAAAGTAATAAAGAATTATTTTTATGGAAAAGATGTTAAATCTGAGCTAGCAACCTTTGTGCATGGATAGAATTCAGTCTGTGCAGTGCTGCAAATTCAGAAATTAGTTTAACTTAAAAAAAAAAAAAAATTACATGGGGAAAGAAAGGAAATCCTCAAGTAAGGTCAACACAGGGTCTTCCTACCTCCTAAAGTAGGATTAGATTCAGTAAGAACCAGAAGAGGAAAAACTTTTCAAAGAAAGGGAAACTGAAAAATTTCTCTGTCATTGTTTATTTGTTTAAATGTAAATGCATGAGACTTGGACAGAAACTTTGTCTTTTGTATTTCTCCAATTAATCTTTGAATACAGAATCTCTTTTTAGAGCCAAACATTTTAGAAGTGTCTCCATTTTCCTTGTTTTGTCCCCATATCCTGCACTCATGTTGCTGTTTGTAACTCAACAGTTTCTCAAGAATGGAAGATGAACCTCCAGTTTCTTGATGGTCCAATACCAGTTTCAAGGCACAAAGATTTACAACTGTACTTTTTAGTGACATTATACCCTACAGAAGATTTAATGGTTTCTAGTTTTGATCTCTGTAAGCTATTCTTATATCTAAAAGTGTTACAGAAAAAGCAACTGTCACTGCCATTTTTGGGAAGATTTAATATTTTACATAAAATAATTCATTAGTCATGTTAATGATTACACTCCTTAGTAGAATATAGAATACAGAAATGCAATTGAAAACAGTTCTAGATTTCTAAAAATTAAGAACTGAGCAGACAAGACAAAAAAGGAGAAAGAAAATAGAGGTAGACAGCGATTAAGTCATTTTCCCAAGGCTACATAACAGGTCAAAGGCAGAAATGTGAACTGGAAACATTTCTCTAGCTTTCCAACACAGTTCCTGAGCACAGGACTACCCTGAGTTAAATCCAATTAAAAATCTCTCCAATGTAAAATTAGTATTAACATAGTTACCAAAAAAATCTATGGAAATCCTAATCCTGGCACTCTGCAATTGTTTTAAATACCCTGTGTGCACACGTGTGCATGTAGCTATAGTCAGGTGCCTCTCGGCTCATCATGAGTGTTGCCTCACACTTCCAATGGATGAGAGAACTGTAAAGCAAAGCTGATCAAAGCTGTCACCCTTAGGTCACAGGAGTCGACACTCTTGATTATGCCAGAAGATGCCCAGGGTGCATCTGCTGACATTGTGTAAATCATTGTTATTTATTTTTTCAAAGCACTTCATAAATAATTTTAACATGAAAAATGTTCTCTATGAGAGAAACACTTCAGATAAAAGGTGACATATTAGAACGATTGCATTTTTGTAAAAATAATTATTCACCACAGCACCAAGTATTCAGTGTGATGTAATTTGAGCTATGGACTCATCTCTCTCTTAATACAACTTTCTCAGTGTACAGAAATGCCAATATTGTGTAGTGATGTTGATACAATGAAGAGAACTAAGAAAATGCAGTCTTCATAAGAAGTGAAGGTATACATAACTGCATAGCACATTCAAATGAATAAGCATAATAAATCTGTGAATACAGATTTCATCTACCTTGACTCAAAAGCAAACCCAACAGAGATGTCAGTAGAACAGAACAGTGTTTAAAAAATTCAGTATCACATATGGCTCCTTCAACTCAATATTTATGGTAATTTCCATTTATTATATCATTACAGATTTTCTCCTCCCAAAAAGACCAGATCTGCAATTGACAATCTCCACATTCCTTATAATCAAATGCCATGAATTCTGAATCGTGAACCCCAGCAGCATTTCACAAGAGCCACCTCAGCTGTTAAAATACTGCATACTTCCATAAGATTGTTACCAACAAACATCTTCTAGTAGTCAACATCCAGCAAAAAAAAATTAAGGTCATTTCAAACTGTTACCTTGCTAAAGCTAAGAGCTCTCTGTTAATTAATCAAGTTACCACAAAGTTGGTGTGATCTCATCTAAGATATTGTCTGTGCATGCCATAGGCTGAGGTACTCCATATTTATATATTCAGAGTAGATAATGGTATTTATCTCTCTTTGTGTAGAGATTTCCTCTCTTACAAGTATTTATGCAAGTTTTTAAACAGAAAATTTCCTACAACTCACAATTTCATCCTAAGTAAGGATTCTCCGTATTTAACATACTAATTTCCTAACCAAAACATGCAGCAAGCAATCTCTAACTATTGATCTACTGCTCCAGCTAAAGCTGTAATCTGCCTAAGTTAGATAGAAGCAGACTGCCCTGTCATAACCTCACAACATTATCGCTTGTTTGAATTTTTTTGAAAGACATTCAATTCAGCAATAACAATATAATGAAGCAATAGGTTTATTCATTTATGTATGGGCTTGAATAATAAAGCATAACCTCTTCCTAGCTCCTTTATCAAAGACCTATCTCAGTGGACATTATGCTTTATGTTCACTCAGTAGGATCTTTGCTCATTCTGAGAGCCAGAAAAATGTCAACTATGAAACAAGCCAGGAAGGCTCAAACTCTGTTCAGTGGATCACTACTGGACCACATTGTTTCACCCATTGAAAGTATCAGCCATAACTTAAGCTTTAGACCTCACCTAAGTGTTACATTCATGATTATGAATCATGAACGCATGGCTTCAGTCACAACATCATTCAAAGGAAAAGTCACTTATACTTCCAAGTTAATAGAGCTGATTGTGACATTACTTAAATCGTGCAGCAATCTCTCTCAACTCACCTCCCAGAATAGCACTTTCAAGGCACAGAAAACCAGAAAAAACATCTTCCAAACCTACAGCAAGTGATGGAATTAGTTGGACACTAGAGCAAAAAACAAAAATAGTTTGTTACCGCTCCAGATATCTTAGGATATCTTGAGTTCCTTCAAACACCTAGAACATATACATTTTCTAACTATTATATTTCCAAAGAAATCTTTCCAAGAATAGTTGTGCTGATATCATGAAATCATGAGCAAGAAGGAAGATGATCAGAAAGATTTCGGATAAATAAGAAAGGTGTGATCAGCACCAGAGCTTCAAAAAAAACCAAACAAACAAACAAACAAAAAACCAAACCAAAACCAATCCAATCCCAACCCAAAACACAAACATCAGGCTTCTAACTTCAGGACAACTGCATAAAAAAAAGGGAGGTGGAAAGAAAATTCTCACATCATAAGAAATCAAAACACATTCCAAGACTTGAGTATACAGAATACTAATAAACATAGGAATGGGACCTTTAAGGAGAAGAGGAACTGCCTCCAACTAGAGAGCAGCAATTTAAATCCCTGCTTCTGCCTGATAAGGTACAAACTATCCAGCTAAGCTGTCCTGAGACGAAACTAAAAAACCTGACACTGGCAGACTCTTTGGGTTTAACAGAGCTTCTTCATTAATTATCTAGACATTGGCATTGCTGCTGTGAACTCCCAACTACACAGAGCAAGAAAAATTCATTTGGCCACAAGCGCTTGAAGGTTAAAAAAAAAAAAAAAAAAGAAAGAAAAAAGCTGCATTTCACTGGATGCAGCATTTGTATGCTTATCTACGGGTTTTTAATGTCACTTTACAGTTAATAATTAGCCCTCCTCTGGCCTGCACAAAGAGTGCCACTGAGACAAAGGAAAACGTTAAGTGTGTTAGCTATACTTGCCAGTGGTATAAATAGTCAAAGGGATGATTAATGAATGAGGGGGAGAATTAAACAGAGCACTGAACAAAGACAAAGCCCGTTTGCTTGGCTGCCCACAAACCAAGACAACCTGCATCCATAAAGAAACTACAGAAAGTGACAAACAAAAAATCAGCTTAATAGACAGCTCATGAAGACTTTATTTAACCCCACATTATGACAGCCTCAGCGCTTTATTAACACTCTGACATGTTAAGATGCCAGGGTCATTTGAGGCTAAAACACACATTTGTTGGGGGGAAAGGAGGAGGAAAAAAATGCACATTTTTGTGCCACAGAAAGAAAAACAGAGAAGGTCCAAATAACTTAAACAACACCCTTCAGTTCTCCTTTGTGGAGCATGCCAAAATCGGCATTTTTAAAGAGTTGTTTAGAGATGTCAAACAAAGCAGATGAAGCACTAACACAAGCAGCCCAGGAGAAGTAGCTTGACAGGCCTTATCCTGCTCTTCAAATGGCTATGTTTTAGACAGACGGCTTTCAGATTAAAGAAATTGTGACAGCTTTTAAATTTAAAGGAAGTTATAGTTGGGTTTTTTCCCTTTAAATGAGATAATGAACATTCATAGCTACTCTCCACAGATTACTAGAGACCTAATACCTTATAAATGTCTATGATTTCTGAAATACCCTGCGATAAAGTTGATAAACACAATACAGTATAGCATATGTTAATTTGAGTAATCTTGCCATTTCTTTTGTTAGGCAGAGTTTTGTTGGTTTTTTTTTTTTAATAAAAGCAGTAACTTCCACAAATAATCTGTTTTCCTTCATCAGCTGCCCAATGCACTGAACAAATCTAATAAACCTCTAATAAAATGGGATATACAGCAAAGTATAGAAAATGTTAAAAAAACCACAATGAAAACCCTACAACACATGAACAAGTATTACAACACAATAAAGAAAATAACTTTTTCTCCAGCTTATAGTGCTGTTAGTGCATAACCGCATAAGTAGTGCTCTAAGTAGCCAAATCTTCTAACAAGAAGACACAGTATGTAAATATTTTGTTGTTACTGACAAACGAGAATAAAAACAACTTCTTGTTGCTATGGATTCGATATTGTATATCCCTGCAATGTATATAAAAAATCCTTCCTATACTGTTATGGCACTTATTAGATCAGTACAACTGATTTACAGAGTCTTTTTTTTTTTTTTTTAATGAGTTTTACATTTTTAGTAGAGACATTCTTATCCTCTCAAATCATCATTAATATTCCTTTAAGCATCATGTCCATGCTTTTTTCACCATACAATACCATTCTCTCATCCATCCTCCTACTGCATAGCTTCTTTTTGCATGCTTCATGACTTGATTTTCTGGCTGCGATGACTGTGAAAACAAGCTGGAGCAGAAAGCCTTTCCATATTACTGAAATTCTTCTCTGTATCGTAAGTCAACACACACAAAACTGATACCTTTATGACTGGCAAAGAAAGCTACTTCTAATAAACAGCTTGCTGATCTGTAAAATGAACACGTTCCATACTTAAAGGAGAGATCATGCACAAAAAGCATTTTGCTTTTTCTGCTAAATATCCTCATCTTCCTTTGCTAGAACGAACTTGTTCAGGCTTCTACTTTCACTTCCATCAAATATATGCCATCTCTACAGCATTTAAATTTTCTCCATTGACTCCATAACATCTCCTAAATCACAAAACTTTGCTTCAAACTCTATCCACAGAGAATCATAACTATTCTGAAAAGTGTCAATATCAGATGTATTCTCAGCAAATAAGAAAATTCACAGTTCTCGGGGCAACTTCCTAAATGTTAGTAAAGTTAGATCAAGTAATACAAGAACTACAACAATACAATTTGCTCTTTTCCACTAATGTATTCAAGAGAGTGCTCTTTAATGAGCACCTGAGAAAGATACTTAGTTCGTGAAGTAAGCAGAGAAGCAAATGACACTCCTCTTCCCTCCCATTTCTAAGGCATGGCAAAAGTCCTTATACCAAAGCTGTTTTCACTTAAATTTGAGTAACTAACTGCTCTAGATTCCTTTGAATTAGGTGGATTATATGTACTCTGAGCTAAAACTTCCTGTGTTATGTATCTTAGAATACAGAATGCGTTATATAAAAGAAACATTGTATAATTTTCC
Source organism: Hypotaenidia okinawae (assembly GCA_027925045.1). Classification (NCBI taxonomy): domain Eukaryota; kingdom Metazoa; phylum Chordata; class Aves; order Gruiformes; family Rallidae; genus Hypotaenidia; species Hypotaenidia okinawae. The sequence continues at coordinate 15,474,446 of BSDF01000008.1, forward strand.
TGAGTCTTCCAAGTTTCAAGTTCTTAGCTCAGTTCTGGTTATTAAAGCTCGGCAGATCTTATTTTAATGTATAATACATTTCAGAAATAGTTTCATTCTCTTTGCCATTGCGACTTCTTTACAAAGCTTTGATATAAAAATTTGAAAGGGGGCAGGGAGAGGAAGGATCAATCCTTCTCCAAATGTCCTAACAGATGAGACACAAATTAAATGTTCTGTCTCATTTCTCACCCATGTCAACATACCATTTTTACTTCAGGAATGCAATGAAAACTGATCATCTGAGTAATTAAGAAGTATCAACTCCAATAGTGAAAGCCATATTTTGATGAGGGACCAATCTCCCTGTGTTCAAGTGTGATCTGTAAAGATACCTGCCACATGCAATCGTATATCCACATCTAGGATGTTCAGGCATTTTTAGTGCCTTGTCTTTCTGCAACTGCCAATAAACTTGCTGTTGATCTCCTGTACTGCCCTATCACTCATAGAATCACAGAAGGCTGAGGCAGAGGAGACATATTAGGTCATCCAGTTTATATCTCTGCCAGTGGGTGAAATGTACTTAAATGAATAATGACTGGAAAAGCCTCTCTGGATTTTTCATGCTGTGACATCATTTGCACACCAGTACCACTCTCTCACAGCTGAAGGTTTAAGAATGATAACCAAGTGTGATACACTCTGTAAGAGCAAATAAAATACAGTGAAAACCAAGTAATTTATGCCACATCCACACTGTCAAGGATTTGTATCTCGAAGAATAATCAAACACTTTTCTTACATATACATTTATTCTCCTTAACTGAGGCATGGATCTCACAAACAGGGAGTCATGAGTATAAACGATCTTGAGAAAAAAGTCATGATGTCCAGTGAAGGGAGCTGTTTTCTTTTTAAGAAAAGTACCCAAGGGATGTTGCTGCTAACTTATTCTACCACAACACTGCTGTATGTAAGTGTGTGTAAACACATGGATAAACCAAAAAAATGCCATCTTTAAAACAGCTAGGCAATACTACTATTAAAGAATGAATAAAAGCATCAGTCCTCAGTACTTAAAGTAGTTTTATATTAGATGAAAATGTAGTGGAAAAATAACAGGAAAAGTGCACTGAAATCTGTTTATTTGGAAATCCTTTAACACTCTCTACTGATCAATAACCTCCATTTTGAGTTTGCTATTCTCAGAATAAAAAATTTGTTAACTTGAGTCACTTCAAAGACATTAAAAAAAATCAGGACAAGTAGTAAGGTGGCACAAGGCAAGTTCCATAAACCAAATTAAAACCTTGAACTTTTTTTTTTTTTCTGATGAACCACCTGCAAAGTAAACATTTCTTCAGACAAGATTCCATTTGAAGTAACACCATGTGCTTAGGAAAAGTGCATGTACAAGGACGAATTTATTGATTTAACATTGTTTTCTTGGTGGAGTTGTAAGACCTCTTCACAGTTTTTAAGTCCTATTAATTAGATTAACTGAAGTTGCTGACTACATTATGAAGTTTAGTTCCATCTCTGTTCCCTCCAACCCCTTGAACAGTCCCCACCTGCTTGGCTGGCAAAGAGAGAAAGCCATGGCACTATACATGCGCTGTTCAACAGCAGCCAAAACATCAGTGTACTATCAACACTGCTTCAATCACAAATCTGAAAAACCCCTACCTCCATCGCATCCAGACCAAGTTTATATACTTAAAGAAATTAATTAGTTTATGTAGCATAGCTGGTTCTTGAAGGGAAGGTATAGAAAACTGCTAGGGGAGGTGAAGTCAGGCTGAGAAATCAGTCACTTGAAACTCAGCAAAGTGTAACAGTATAGACTCTTACAGTGCCCAGATTAAATTTAAATCTGTCAAAGTCCAGTTGAAATTTAAGATCTAAATAAGAACCTGTATTCATACCAGCTTACCAGAAAATAATAATAATAAAACAGTTCTCCAATACCTTCAGCAAGTCTGAAGACTCATTTTTGAATTTATTTCAAATCTAGTTATGTACACTGAGTAATTTAAACATGCAAAGGAAAACATATTTTACATCATTATTTATCATTCCATAAACTAGAACAGTAGCCTATAAAAGTATCTACTTCTCTATGCATCATTTTCATTCCACTTTGAATGTGCAATCCTATTTCCTTCATACTTTAGATCATAAGGTTAAACTGTTCTCCTTGCATGCATCACAATAAAGAGACAATGGATTCAGGACACTGGGTCCTGAAACTCCTTAAAGTAGAAACCAGAGCGACTGAAAATGAGACTCAAATGAAAGAACTACTATACCAACAGAAATACAGTTACTGCTGTGAAAGCAGATCATGCTAAATAAGGGCACCTACATTCAATCCAAATTTTCTTGGAAGAACAGACGAAAACATATCTTGACTTGTTAATAGAAAACAGTAGTTTGAACACATCTTTACACATATTTTCAAAAAATGAAACACAGAATGCTGTTTACACGCTCATTTTTCTCATGCATCATTCATTCTGATTTCTTTTGCCTTTTTCTTTTTAGCTGTTATTGATATGGATATAAAAATGTTAAGTCATTTGCCTCAGAAGCTACGCAGTAAAGAAAAACTGTTTTCATATTTTTTATATATATATATATAAATCTTTATTAGTTACAGTGTGTCCAAAGTACAGCAGCACATTTTATTAGGAATTAGTGCATTTTGTTCCTGTGATTTTTTGCTACTGGCTACTTCCAGAAATATATTCTAATGGGGCAACTTCAATTTTTTAGGAATATGGCCATAGGGCACTAATTGAGGTGCTTGGCCTGGAACTCAAAACTACATTTCAAATTCTGATACATATTGGAAAGTACATGAAGTACACAGGAGCTCAGGTTCTGAATTGCTGTGTCCTCCATTTGCTCCAGGATTAAAAGGAAAAAAGAGAAGATGAATCCTCCTTTTCTCTACATAACAAGCTCAGCCTAGATGATGTGCTGTGTCCCTCAGCCTATAGTTATTAAAAACCTAAATCAGGGTTAACTAAACAGGAAACACCCATGGAAGGGTCTAACATCACTGATCCCATCTTTCATGACAAGATCTATTAGGATTTCATTGTGTTTGCATTCTGCATTTTGATTCCCTTGAGCGAAAACATGCACAAACTAAGGAGCAAAGAAGCATTACACATCCATTTCCTCTCACATCAGCTGTACCAACCAGCAAAGACACTAGGCCAAAAATGGGCCATTTATTCTTTTCTTCCCTCCAAAGAGCATGATATTACCTTCAGACAGAAAGAAAATATTTCTTATCCTCAATATTAAGCAAGACATGGAAGCTAAAAGTGCCATGGAAATCACTGTGTTTAAAGACAAAGGTTTAGGGGAAAAACTAGCAGAACATGATGAAAGTAACAGGACTTGTTATCAGAAAAGTTTAATAAAGAAAAAGGCAAAAAGAAAATGCCAAAAGGCGCTGATTTCACAGAATTATGTCAAGTCACCCTCCCTCCAGACTCTTTATTAGGTAGCCATGGAAGAAGTTTGGATTTTGCTTTACTGCGGTGTTCATAGGACAGCTGTCATCCCTTCAGTAGCACTCATTTTTAATTAACAAAACTGTTGCAGTAGCAAGTAGCACTCCTGAGATTCTTCATGAAATAAAACAGAATTGTCACAAAGATCTATGTATGTATCAACCCTAAAGTACAAGGTAGCAGAATTACTTAGGTAGTTAGGTACCATCTTGATTTCTTCATGAAACAAAGAAATTGAAAGAAGTTGTTGTGAAGCAAGCAGAAGGACCACTCTTGCTTTCTGGCACCTGATGTTACTTGTTTTCAGCCTCAGTCCAAGCAATTCAACAAGAGCAAGCTTGAAAGGGGTTCTTTTTAATTTTGGGGGTTTTTAAAATATATGTTCCAGTGATTGTAAGGTAGGAGTGAAACTAACATTAAACTTGTGCATTACTTCCAAATATTAACTAAAATATATACCACAGACTTCAAGGCAGAGGGTTACTTAACAGCAGAACCGAGATGCTTCTGACATCACATCAGCAAACTTTAATGGTGCTACATGACAACTAGATCCATAAAGTAAAATAGCCTTTTTCTTTTCTCCACAAAACACATTTCTGAAATATAACAATTAATTCTGTGCCACTCTCCCTGAGAAAGTAAGGACTGCCCTAGACAGCAGGAAATTGCTCACTGCTCAATCACAACATTTTGATTACCAGTCTAGTTCAACACAGCTACAATTTTGGCTTTTTTAGCCTCCTTATTTTGTTTTCATGGGTTTTGTCTTCATTTGATCATTACTGTTATTTTTTCACTGAGATATTTACTTCTCTAATTTCTTCATGTCAATCTATAGAAAGCTACAACATTTGAAAGAACGTAATCACCTCCTCTAGGTGGCAACTCAGAGTGGTTTAATAATTTTGTGCCTGTTAACAGTGATGAGTATGGCTTCACAACCTACCATTTACATTATCTCCAGCATTTTTGGACATCAGGTGAATACTCAACAAGGATGCTGTATTCTGCTGTATTGTTAGCTTTATCAGCACTATATTCCACCCAATAGCTCACCTAAAATAAATTAAGATCAGTAACAACTCCACTTGACACCATTTTAATACATATGGCTATTGGAACAGGAAAAGTGAGAGAAATACTGGGAAAACACACCACCTTTTATAACTACCACCTAATCAGCAGGTTTTTCACCTATCAACACAGTGATCTTCAAATATATTTCCTGAGTAACTGGCAATCTTGTACTCTCTAAAACCAAGAGACAAAAAAAAAAAAAAAACAAAAAATTATCAAGACTCTAGTTCATCCAGTGTGATGACAAACATTTAAGATATTAGTGTGTTGTTCCATTTTGATGCTTATTGAATGTATTAAGTTCTAGGTCAAATAATATGTAAATAACTCTCTCCCCCTTTGAGATCTAATTTACAAGCAACATTAAAATGACAGAAAAATAAAGATATATTCTCTTAGGAACATCTGATCTAGTTTGTCATAATTATAGTTTGGGAATTATTTTCACTTCAAAACAGCTTTGTTCTTGCTGAGGAGGGGAGAGCAGTTTAGAAGCATTTCTACTCTTTTACAAATGCTAGAATGACTTTAATTGCACATATTTCTAGTAAGTTTTTTTCTTAGATACATTTAAAGTTTCAAGACATTGAAATTGTATATAATTTTGTGACAGAGGGATATCTCTTCTTGATGCTTGTAGGTTGAGATGAACACACCAAGCTAAAGGGCATTGTGAAGATAAGTTTCCATGACATTTACTATAACTCTTTTATATTACCATCTGGCTATTTTATATGTAGCATTCAGAGGGAAATATAAAAAAAAATGATGTAAAGCTGAAATTATTTCCTTGATAACACTTGTTTTAAACACCATGCCACTAAATAGCTAAAAAGTCTCAAAAGTGAATACATAAAGCATATAAAAACTACAAGCCTACTTACATAAATTCTTAAGATTAAAGTAATAACTTCTAGAAAAAGGTGGGAGAAAACATGCTACAATAAATCTATTTGTAATGCTATTTGGGTTCCAGCAACTGCTTTCATTGTTCTCAAGTGGCTTAAATATAAAACAATACATTTGATGTATGATTTCAATTCCTTATGGAAAACTGTTCTATCTACAAGCAGCCTGTCAAACAAAACAACAAAAACAAAAAAGCAGCTCAGCACTAGGAAGAAGTAAAATACTTAAAAACAAAGTAAGGACACCTTTTTTTTTTTTCTCTTTTCTCCCAGTCCCTTTCAGACATCTATGAGGACTGTTTTACTACAGAGAATGGAATGTGGGTTTAGAGAGCAGTGAGGAGAAGCACGAGTACAGGAAAGTAGAGAGAGGTAACTGTGGGCAGACATACAATACAACTCTCAAATGCCATTCACAGAAGCTGAATAAGAACACATGCTTTTATAAAAAGTTGTAAGTATGGCACTACTTAGCAAGGAGTATTAGCTTCCTTAGAAGCTAGGCTACTCCCAAAATGAAATACTACTGTATAGAAAGATGAAAAAGCACAGAAATGAAAGAAAGGTGCTATTTTCATAGCTTAACAGCTATAATCCTAGTGATTAGACAAGATTTTCACAAAACTGATTGACCTTTTTTCAGTTTTTAAGATGATTGCTACTGATCTGTCATACATAGCAGCAACAGTGCAGTTCCTATTATCCAAAGGCTCCATTATTCTTATTCATTTATGTAAGAGCAACAGCTACATGTTGCATCCAAGGTCAGATGCTGCCAGTGCTGGGCTCTTCACCATCACAGAATAGCATGCAAGCACCGCCTTGAACAGCGTACAATCCAACTTGACAAGACAGACAGAAAATAGCATAAAGCACCAATGTAAGTATCTTTTTCAGGATCATATAGCACGTTGATGGCAAAGGAAGAAACAAGTATTTCTTCCACATTGAAATCCTTGTCCCCATTGACTGGAAATTGCTGTCTTTCTAAAGTGCATTTGTATTATATATTCTTATCGTTCAAAGCAATATTGCATGAATTTCTTTTTCATATTGATTAGTGCATGTTGGTTCTATGATTTTCTGCAGTTTCCCTCTCTAAACAAGACACTAATGTGCTTACACACAGAAAGGAACTTACCCTGTCCACATCAAACCAAAAAAGTCATGCTATACTGAAGCTAATAAATCACGCTAAGAAGTTGGATTCAGAGGCTGAAGCTCACACTAACTACATTTATTAGCTTTTTCTCAGCTTGAAGCACAAGCAAAGCAAGCTTATAACTGCTCATAACTTGGGCAAAAGTAAGTTTCTGTCTCACTACTTATTAGTCTCATCAGTTTAAGAGCTTGAGTAAGCAATTCCTATTTTATTTTTACCAAAAGGGCTACAGCAATGTTACTACTTGTAATCATCAAAATAATCTGCCCAATGAAATTTTTTAATTTGCTTACTCCAGTCCCAGTTTCTCATATTCAGTTATGAATTTGAGAAACTTTGACATGTTTGGCTGTCACTCCGCATGGTCACAGTCCCAATCTCAGAATATAGCCTCCTTCTTGTTTGCTTCTGCATTTACCAATTCTAAATTTTAGCTCCATTTTGGTAACAAGGAAGCACAAATACATATATGCTGTTACCAGGAAAGAGAAGTCTTCTATTTAGTTAGGGTAGAAATATTCACATTTTTCTAGGAGTTCTACCGAGACAACTCAATAACATTTTGAACAATAAATGAATAGTCCCGTGGGAGTTAAACAACCAGCAGCTATTGTGCATACTTGATTGTTACTGATGCCCATGCATGAATGCAGGTTTGGGCTTGTGGTAATTAATTTTGCTCTTTGTGACTTGGTAATCTGATCCACTGTTGGATGTGCAACATGATAGAAGGAAGAAAACTGTTGGAGCAGTTTAATGTAAAAAACACAAAACAAATTCATTTGGTTGAAAGCTTTGCTCACACTTTCACTGTGTAAAGTAAAACTGTGAATGAGAAAATTATGTCAATATATCCAGAAGCATTCTTTGTTACACCATCATTTAATTCTTCAAATGCTGAGCTGCAGACCAACAACTTCTACAGCAAACTGGTAACAAGATGCCTCATAACCCTAGTCAATCTGGACATGTTGAAACAGTGTCAGGAAAAACATACACATATATTGAATATTACTTAGAAATCTGGAAAACATCCTGACATGTCTGGGCTATTACCTCTGAAAATAAGATGATGACAACAGAGGACACAGAAACACCAGAAAATATGACTACAGAAAACAAACTTACCAGCATACTGGCACCAGATTTGATATACCACAGGACTGTATAGTGTATGACATTTACTACTACTTGCAATATTCTAAAACATTGTATCATGAACTTTTCAACTCAGATTGCTTTCATATTAACCTTTTTTTTTAAACTCCTTTGCTATTACCATATGGGTTCCGAATAGAACAGATGCTTACAATCATACACTAAAATGAATATGACTTGTAGATAACTACAGTACAAGTTACCAAGCAAACACAGACTAATACTCCTAAAAGGCTTATTTTGTTCCCAATGTGCTAGACACTGAAGAGGTAGTATACCATCTTAGCCGAGGGGAGAAAAGATCACATTAAACTTCATTATTAAGCCAGAAAATAAAATTTTCATAACTCATAGGAGTTTTTTTGCTTTTCAATTTGAGACAAATGAAAGACACTAAATACCAGGTGAACTTACCCTTGTTCACACTGTCTCAGGCTGGCACTCAAACAAGCCCCCTTTCTCCACCTAAATTTATAGCTATTTCCAAAATGTTAGACAAGAATATTAGGCTTATCTGAAAGTTCTTAGCAAATACTAAATAAAGATTGTTCTTAAAAGTGCTTCAAGAGCCTCAAAGAAACAAAACCAGTATTTTCTAAACACACAAGTTATTAAATAATATTATTTTGGGTTCAATTACGGTTAAATGAGGTCAAAGTTCAAATTTGGTTTCTATGTTACCATTAAGACTAACCTATTTGCAATACACTCTAAAATGATGCCTGAATGCAAAAGTAAAAGTATCTGATTTCTGTACTGGTTGTAAATGAAATCTTAAGGAGACTCCACTGTATAAATTATCAATCTCTGTCAGTGGTGGTGAACAGCATGCTTTGAGAGTGCTGATTAAAACAAAAGGTCAGAGCAAACATCAGCGCTCCAGAGACTCTACTTGTAGATAGCAGTGTAATTAAAATGTAACTCTAGATTGCTCCATGCTTTCTATGTCAGCATCTTCCCATCAGGGAATGGCCACATAGCCGGGCAAACCCAAGTAGCCACAGTAGAAAGTGGCAGGACATGTGTGATGAGGAAGCCCATGGATAGCCATCAGTGTTATTAAAGTCTTGGTACACACTAGAACCCAAGCAGCCTTTTCTTTTTTCTTTCTTTACTTCTGTTTTTCTTGTAGGGGTGTTTTTTTGTTTGGTGTCACATCCCCTCCTCCCCACCCCCTTACCCCCCCACCACCACCACCCCCCTTCAGTGTGCATGCTGTCCTGTCTTTTGTTCTGGCAGAGATAAGATGTATAAATTATGAGTGGTTGACAAAGTATACTCCAGTGCCTGAGGCAGCTCATCAATCATTTTCCACATGTCGACAGGTAATTGATGCGAGCCCTGCAGGCGCATCTCCATCAGGTAAAAGGAGGAAGGAATTAAATCTGCTGTCATGGTTTGAGCAGATGATCTGTATTTAACATTCTTTTTAATTTAGAAGTTGTTTATTTTAAACTGTATCTGGCTGCTCTAGCTCCTTCACAGTCCCTCTCCATCTTCCTCTCCTCAAGACCTCATAAAGTGGTGTGTAACTGGTTGTACTCAATGTGTCACATGAAAAAAAAAAAAAAAAATCCCTTCAACAGGGTGAGAGGTTGCTCCTGCATCCGACAGCAGCAGACCACCCAAAGCCTGTTGGGGAACAGCTGAGGAACTTAGTTTCTACTTCACTGAAGCTTAACATCAAAGACACTGCTTGTCAGGCAATTATCTGTCAAGTGACTTAGGTTCTGACCAATCTAGGATACTAAATATACAGGCTTATTCCTTCAGTTATTATCTTTATTCCATTTAACTACACCTCTCAACTGTTTATATTTCTTGGCTTTGAAGTAAGCATTTTAAATTTAAAAATTTCAGGCAGTGGCAGAGAAGGGAGAAGTAGGAAATTGTACTGGGTCTGGCTGGGATGGAGTTAATTTTCTTCATAGCAGCTTACATAGTGCCATGGTTTAGATTTGTGAAGAAAACAGTGCTGACAACACACCAATATTTTAGTTATTGCTGAACAGTATTTTCCGAGTGTCAGGTCATCCCCTGTTTCTCACTGTTACCCCTGAGTGAATAGACTGGGTGTGGGCAAGGAATTGGGAGGAGACACAACCAGGCAGATGACCCAAACTATCTGAACAGTTGTTCCATGCCATATAACATCATGTTCAACAATTAAATAGTGAAGAGGTGGTTTCAGGTATGTTAGCCATCTTTTGCTCCAGAACTGCCTAGGCATTGTCCTACCCATGTGAGGTGGAGTGACTTGTTTGGGGTTTTTCCCCCCTCTTGCAGTTAAGCATACTATGTCAGTTCTTTGTAATCTATGCTAGCTACTATTTACTCCAGAAATACAACGGAAGACATAAACCTGTTAAATCCTGGATGAGGTGGAATCTCCCAACATTGGACACTATCCTTAATGTTATTAAGCATTCTACATGGACTGGAGCTGAGACCTTCTACCACAACTGAGACAGTGTTTGTCTGAGGAACTGAGACACACTGCTGTTGAAGGATGGCATAGCACCCATTATTTCATTGTGGGTGGAGGTGAAAATTAGGCGTTAAAGGAAGCTTTGTGCTTATAATGTTCTGTATCTTCATGATCAGATTCTATATCTTCCCAGTTTGAGGTGGAAATAATGCAAATCCACGCAAATGGTGCTTGACAGGTTCATCAACATTGACACAGAAGAGCTTCCTCCATAAATTACTCAATATTGCCAATTGAAAGGCCCTCTAAATCCTTGGTTTATTAGCACAATGCTCTCAAACACAACACAGATGTACTGCAGGGGGAGAAAAGCTTTCCCTTCATTTGTCACAGAAAAACAAAGACAAAAGGTGTAGTCCAAAGTGCAATGGTCCCCATTAGCTTCAAAACCAATCTTAGTGAGGTTGAGAGACAACCGCTTGTATATTAGCTATCAAAAAAACAATGGACATAGTGATTTTCAAAGCGAACCAGGATTTAAAATACCTCTGGCATAGTTTGAGGCTAATCTGAGCAGCAAGAAGGAAGTGGAAGACAGAGATTTGTGAGTTACTGTGACTCCTTTTCAGAAATGCTCCAAGAAAAGAAGCTTAGATCATGGAGAAGAAAAGAAGTAAAAAAACCCATGAAAAATCAAACTACGAAAGTATGATGTCAAGCATTGAAAAAACCCAGACCAAAGTTAAAATAATCCTACATTAGAAAATGGTTGAAGAAAGATCCTGAAAAGGCCAGCTGCCTCCCTGATGAACAAAATAGGAAAATAAATTCATTAAGAGATTACACCCACTGATTTTTAAAAGGATTACCTTAAGCAGAACAATTAAAAAATAAAATGGGGGAGGAGTTGGAAGCGCATTAGGGACAAAGAAATGCATATGAATTTTCCAACACTTTAAATGAAAAGAAATTGCAAATCTTTAAAATAATTCCAGTAAGAACTTTTTTTCTGGTGTCTTAGTCTAAAGTAGCACCATAAATTAATACTCAAAGAATCTGAACAATATGATTAAAGCTGCTGTTGATAGTTAGCTATCTAAAAAGCCTTAAAGAGATCAAAGAAATGTATGTCTTGAAGATGTCTTGTTATGGTTAATGTTATGCTGACAAAGGAATTAAAGTCTGCAGGTAACACACATAATGATCTTAAATCAGAAGCTTTCTTATATTATTTACATTTTTAAATGGTAAGAGATTTCAAGGGCTTTCTCTGTATTTGAGGAACTTACACACCTTCCATAAGAGAACTTAGATTACAAAAAACATTGGCAAACAGACCTCCAAAAGATGACCTATATTGCTTCATAATTATGACAAATTCATTTTTGATAAATATGAAAAATGTGATAAATATTTTCTCTAGAATATAAAGTTACTTCAAATAAGGTAGGCAATTACAGTTCTGGATTCAATGAAACATTTGCAAAACTTTAAACAGTTTCATCTCTGTAGTTAATTTACAGTACAAAAATACCGTTTCTAAAACATCCCTTATCAAATTCTGGTGCACTTCATAAATAATATACCTCATTTTATAGTATACTATTGGTTACTATATATTTCTAATTAATTTTTCAAGTCATAAGAGCATGGTTTTGAAACACATTCTCTTTTTTAAAGTTCAACACTGAAACCCATAGGTTATAATCACTCTCCTGATCTATCTACAAAACTTGCAAAGATCAGTTCACTTCATAAGGGTAATAAACGTTGGTAAAAATTATACACAATGATTGCTGTGAGGTGAAGATAAAATGTAAAGGAATTTACTGCTTAAAGGCTCTTTTATATAAAACACAGGACCCAGACAGTACAAAGAAACTGAAGTTCAACACTCTTGGTTCTGAGCCACTGCTGCAATCTATCACCCACATTTTCCGTTGCACCCAACATGACTGAAATTTTGCTCAGGACACCACAGGACTTGATTGCATGGCACACATACACGAACTCTTGTCAACGCTAATATCCATATTTGTCGGTACAACAGAAGCAATCAGCAAGTTATCAAGGATGAAGACTAAAAACTTTTCTTTAGCCTGAAGAGAGCTCTAATTAAAGTTCTCTAGCCCCAAGTGCTCCACGTTGTTTGCCAGACTCAGACTGGCTGCTGACAACTTGAATCTCCTCTTTAGTCCTGAAAAGAGCTTTTTCTCCCTTCATTTTGATGTGGGGACTTTAATCTAGCTGCCACTTCCAGCACACTTTATCAGCCCTAAAAAGGCTTTTTGTTTATTCCAACTGGCAACTCTTTTTCTGACAACAAAGCTTCAAGTTGGCAAATGTCAAAGGTTCCACATACAACTCTACTTTTCTTCATTTGTAACTTGACTGGTATTAGCCTGATAAGTTGCATCCATATCACAGACAAGGTTTTACGCGTAATTTGACCATTGATTCCCAGATCAACTGTTCCTCACAATTAAGTCTACTGTTTGTCTCTAGCAAAATCCATAATAAATATACAGAGCCTCAAGAATAAATACATATATACATATATTGAAAAATATTATAATGATGAATAAACTGTTAAAATTATGCTTGCCATATATACAGGTAATGCATAATAGAAGCATTTGACACTGAATGCCAAACATTTTTTATATATATATATGAGAAAATATATATACATAACACTCTCCTATAAAGCACTCTTTAATGAATCAAGTAAAATCACTGAACCCACAGACTACCCTTTCACCAACATTCTTGCCCTTCCAAACCCGGAACAAAACTTTTCAGCAACAGGCTGGTTAATATCGTCATGTTTGCCCAATCTACTTCAATATTTTAATTTTGCTGCACAGTATATCATTATTAATTTCTGACGCATCACCCTTCATATCCTGGTACACCAAATTCTGTGTGATTGACCTCCTACTGCCTTGAAGTTCAAGTCAGTAAATCTGATTACTCCAGGAAAACTATACTTGGTCCTTAGTGATGTAAACTACTCAATGGTTCTAGGCAGGACAAGGTCCTTCTCACCAACTACTTTACTCAAGAGTCTAAGAATGTAGCTTGTATAAGGCAGATTTTTTTTCCTAATGGTATGAACCAGCTTTTGCTGGCACTGCAGACACCTAAAGGATTGAGCATCTCATCTAGAGGCAGTTCCATCTAGAATCTGGTTTCTGAGCTAGTCAGATCCTCTACCTTATTGCAAAGCAGTGCTGTATTTATTAAACTAGAGAATCAGACTTTCCTCTGATATTAATCATCATAGTTCATAAACTAGGATTCCACACCATTAATTAATTTCCAATTTTATTGAGCATTTGACTACTTAGCATGCTTTCTAGACAACTGTTTTGGGCATCATCACCCTTGTTGGCAATTCTCAAACTGCATAAGCTTACTAATTAAATTAAGCTTTGCTGTGTGTAAAGAAATGAAGGAATGTTTTATTTTAATTTTATGTTGGTGAAACAAGGCAGTCACTTGCTCAAACAAGCTGATGAAAATGTATTGCCTTTGACTTACAGTCTGTGCTCTAAGCATGTGAGCATTACACAGAATAAATTTATCACCATGTAATGTAATTGATCAAATCATATAAAATCACCTAAAAACACATCATGAAGTATTTCAAGTGCAGTACCCAAGAGAAGCACTTTCTTCATTATCATACAACTACTGCAAATCAAAAATTATGATCTAATGATTACCACCAATTTAGTCATGCAAATGACTTAAAATTTATACCATGCTGGTGAAAATGTGCAGGTTGATATCACCAGCAATTATGCTTTCTCATACTTTTATGAACTGGTAGAGTTTGTGGGGAACAAGACTTAAGATGACCCCAATTACTTTGAAAATGTACCCCAATTTCCAGATTGGGGTGGGAGAGAAGCAAGAACAATAATTCAGATTCTGTTACTATACAAACTTTCATTTTTACGCTGAAATGAAACACCCTGCTATTTGGATAGATGATTAATAGAAACTGTATTAGAGTTATTAGCACATATAAAAATATATTTAAGAAGATGGGACAGGCCAGAAGATAAATACAGCTGCAAAAGTTTTCCTTTTGGTGCCAGGAAAAGCACCATAGCTTTATGCAAACACCAGAAATACAAGAAAAAACTAATACAATAAAAAATTAATTTTCATACAGAGGTATGTAATTTGCAACTTCTCATCTAAATCAGTTTTTTCAGTCAGATTCCTTAAAAAAAAAAAATTCTAAAAAAAAAATCAGAAAGATTATGGAGAAGAGCATTCATGGTTCCTACCACTGCAAGCGTAACGAATGTCCATGAAGATTGACATTTTTCCTGTACATTCACGTCAAGTCTACTGAATAGCAGAGCACAAGACAACTTAATGGAGAAAATGCATTTTTCATGCCAACACTCTTCACCATGTACCTTGAACTTCAGAGCTGGTTCACAAAATATTTCTTTCTAAATGAAAACTGGAAAGTTTACCACATTGTCTAGCATTGTAGACCGTTAAGGCAACCAATGTCATCCACCTGGACTTGTGCAAGGCCTTTGACACAATCCCCCACCACATCCTTATCTCTAAATTGGAGAGATGTGGATTTGATGGGTGGACAGACCATCCAGTGGATAAGAAACTGGTTGACGGAAAGAGCATAGACAAAGGTTAGTGGTCAATGGCTCTATGTCCACGTGGAGGCCGGTGACAAGCGGGGTCCCCCAGGGCTCTGTCTTGGGACCAGTTCTCTTTAACATCTTTATCAATGACATCGATGATGGAATTGAGTGCACCCTCAGCAAGTTTGCAGATGACACCAAGCTGTGTGGTGTGGTTGACACAACAGAAGGAAAGGAAGCCATCCAGAGGGATCTTGACAGGCTGGAAAGATGGGCCCGGGTGAACCTAATGAGGTTCAACACTGCCAAGTGTAAGGTGTTGCACTTGGGCACTGTCTGATGGGCCCCTCTTTACTCCAATAATTAGTACAAAATGCAGTCTCTGATGCAAGCAACAGCAGAAGCAGCAAAAACTAACTCAAAGTTGAAATAAAAATATCCAATGTGCAGTAGATACATACTTGAAGATCATTAGACAGATTGGGAAAAAACAATCGGGTAACTGTAAAAAAAAAAGTGTTTTGATGCCCGAAACATACAACATGGACTCCGATTTTCAGAATTATATTCACTATATCAATTGCAAAACTCGTACCTGAAAAGTAAGAGTAGGTATGTTTCTGTTCTGTTGATTTACAGAAGTAGAACAACAGAGGTTGTTTCTGATCCTTTTCTGAAGTAGAAATTTCAGATTTGTGCTATATTTAGTTTTAATACATTGTCCTCTAACAAAAAGAATAAAAAATTGCTACAGTCAATAAAGAAAAGCAGCTTGGGACCAAAATTAGAGGTATGAATCTTTAACTACGCATCTGAGCAGCAAGCTATTACAACAGCTTCTGCTGTTTCCGTAAAACGAAGCAACTGTTTATTGTACACCTTGAAGTAAAACTTCTAAAGTTTTCAGTGTGAGAGCAAAGCCTTGACAAACACTTCCAAGTTCAAATCTAAGAGTTGAGAATATCTGTATTGCACATAGACCTTTAAAAGTTTTAAATCCACTTTACCAATTTACTAAATTTCTTTGAAGAATCTACAGACTGGCTTATAAACAGTTTCAACAATGTAAACAACATAGATCAAAGTTTTAATTCTTTCAAAGGACTCTGCTAATAAAAAAGTTAAACTTTACTTGAAAAGAATAGTTACAGTTACGAGACAACTGTCTGAAACAAGGGAGACAATTCTCAGTAGCTAGAAAGATCTAGTAATGTAATAGACCAAAACCTTCCAGAAAGTGACACACAGGCTGTACCCACATCAGCAATTCATTCAGCAATACAAACAGGTTGGTTATTTGAAGATGTTATTGCTTGAGGCTTTTCACACTGTTGCCCAGTTCTTTCATCTGGAATAAAAACCCTTACAAACACCCAATATACATTTCAAGTGGCTTCAGCTGAGGGGACCTGACACTTGGGTTACTTGCAAGTAGATCATAGTCAATAAACAAATACCAGGCAAACACTTGTAGCAGATAAACCTCCTCTTAACTCAAAGTGCATCCAGATAAAGACAAGTTTTGAAAAATTTTCATACCTACTTTTGGGAATAATAAAACTTCCTCAAAATCCACATTTCACAAATTAAAACTCAAAGGAACAGCAGTTATTCCTTGTTTTATGATGATGGTGTTTGTTTTATATACATACACAGCATACAGAGACAGATTTTAATATATGGAAGTTTCACAACAGTGAAAAAGTTAAGCAATTAAAGAAATAAATATGGCAAAACCAATAATAGGTACTATGAGTACTGGAAACAGCAACCAGAAATTAGAACTATTAAAACTGTAACTCACTCAAATATAGTCTGCCAAATACACGCATTATAAAAATTGCAACAGATCTAACACTAGCTGCCTTCTGAACATGACCTTGTTTTCATTCAATAGCTATGACACAGAGCAGTTTGCAGTGTCTGTAGAGATTCAGCTGGAGAACATTTGGTTTCAGCCATGATGCAGTTGCACACTGCAGTGTAAACCACTGAAGAAACATCACTGCTGAAATTGTTAAAATGCAAGTGGACAACATGTTTCCTTTTCACACTGCCTCTAGAGATCTTGTGGATAAGATATCAAGTCAGATACAAGTTCTTTCATCCTATGGCCTCTCTGCATTCCTATGCTGTTCTCTATTTGACAGAAGATATCTAATAACAGAGGACCGCTTATTTATTTAACTAATGAAGGGGTTAGGATAAAGCAAAACAATAGCATTAAAACAAAAAATAGATTTATATATAACATTAACAAACATCTTAACGGTTCATAAGGAGGAAACAACACAAACTCATGCACAAATTTTTGATATCTAATATATTCATTATAAAGGTATCAAGCTGATACCTTTTGCTTTGTCTAGACAGGGCCTCGGATGTTCAAATTCACTTACACTTAATGCAACATAACAGTTTCCAATTCCTACAGCTGTCCTGTGCAGCAAATATTGCAACACTGGATTATTTCTCCACTTGGTTTTAACCTGAGCTTTTGGCAACTTCATCCCAGTATGCCAAGCCCATAACAAAATGCAAAATTGAGGCGATGGAAAACTCTGCAAATGGCACACCCCAAAATAAGGTTACACAAGCATCTACATAATTCAAAACATCTTTTTGACAGAACTCTATTTAGGTCTCTAATTTATTGCTTCATTTATCCTTACTGAGAAAGAGTATTCATCAACTCTTTGTCCATGACTGACAACATATGTTCCAATTAGGGCCAGTTCCAGTGCGGACCATGTCATATGTTACTGGATACACCAGCCATGGAGAATAAGAAAACAACAGGACCTAACTACTTCCAGTTTTTGCTAATATACTCTAAGTCACCTTGAGATGCAGTGATTCATTATCAATCCCTAAACCTCATTCCTCTCCTTTAATAATTATTAAACAGTAGATTAAGCATTACAAGGTGATAGGAAGAAGAGAGGTCTTTTCAGCCACTCTCTCACAGTGGCCTGGTCAGTTTGGATACCTTGAAAAGGAAGAACAGCACAAGTATACTGTGCTGAGTTTCCCATTATATTCTCCTAGACTTCAGGAATCTGTGGTTCAAGAAGTTTCTTAAAGTACTTTTCTGCGTGGTTTTGTGCATCTGAATGTGGGGCGTGTCTGTAACTATCAACAATCCTATTTTAGAATCCTCTAATCTTGTAGCATCCATCCTGTAGCAATGGGATCCACAATTAAAAGGAGAAAGCGTATCTCCTGGCATTCATTTTGCACCTGTCACATAATCCTTTCCTTCAAGATACACACAAGTCTTTGGAGTTACCTCCAAATACTTCAGGTCAGCAAACTAGCACTGGCAGGGCTCCACCCATGAGATCAATGTCAAGCTGACTCTTGCTGGGGTATTGTACAGTTCCTTTGGAATAAGATTAAGAGCTCAGGGCTCACACTTACTGTATCAAAACTTGTCATAACTTAATTGGTAAAAAGTTTCCAGTGCCTTTAGAAACTATAAAATTAGCAGCACATTACCAGCCATTATAGCAAACAGCCTCTCCTTTGTATCATATGCATGTGCAGATTAACCAACACCTATTTAGTTCAACACAAGGCATATCTTTAAAGTGTGGCGAAATAAAAATCATGTCAAAGTCACTTTAAACTAGAACAAGCTCTCTCTAAAAGGCAATCCATGGGTATAGAATGATAGAACAATTTGGGTTAAAGGTCATCCAGGGACATCCTCAACTGTATCAAGTTACTGAGAGCCCCATCCAACCTGACCTTGAATGTTTCCAGGTACAGAGCACCTACTACATCTCTGGGCAGCCAGTGCCAGAGTTTCAGCACCCTCATTTTAATTTTTTTTGTCTTGTATCTAGTCAAAAACTACCCTCTTCTAGCTTAAAACAATTGCCTCGTGTCCTGTTGCAACAGACCCTGCTTAAACGTTGGTCCCCATCTTTCTTTTAAGCCTTCTTTAAATACTGGAAAGCAGCTATAAAGTCTCCCTGGTGTCTTCTCTTCTCAAGGCTTAACAAGCCCAACTGTCTCAACCTGTCCTCACAGGAGAGGTGCTCCAGCCCTCCTCATGGACAACAGCTCCATGTCTTTCTTTTACTGGGGACCCCAGAGCTGGATGGAGTACTCCAGGTGGGATCTCATGAGAGCAAAGTAGAGGGGCAGAATCACCTCCCTCAACCTGCTGGTTGCTTTTCTTTTGATGCGGCCCAGGGCACTGTTGGCTTTCTGAGCTGCTAGCACACACTGCCAGCTCATATTGAGCTTTTCATCAACCAACAACCCCAAGTCCTTCTCCTTAGGGCTGCTCTCAATCCATTCCCCACCCAGCCTGTTGGTGCTTGGGCTTGCATCAACCCATGTGCAGGACCTTGCACTTAGCCTTGTTGCACCTCAAAGTTCAGCTGGGCAAACCTGTCAAGTTTGTCCAGGTCCCTCTGAATGGCATCTCATCCCTCACGTGTTGTCAACCACACCATTCAGCTTCATGTCATCTGCAAACTTGCTGAGGGTGCATTCAATTCCACTATGTCATAGATGAAGATATTGAACAGTACTTGTCCCAGTATGGACGCCTGAAGGACAAATGGAAGCATCAAGTTATAAGAGAACGTGTGAATGAAAGAGAAGGGGTCTGACCCACTCTACATGGAAAAAAATTGCTTATAAATCACAGTTAAATACAGTAACAAGCCCCCAACAAAATAAATTAAAAGTAAGAAGCAGTAGTGGTATATAAATCCAGAAATGAAAATCCATATCTTATTAACAATGGCTGGTTTTTTTCTGTGTTGAGCTGAAGAAGTAGATCCAAAAGAGAGCAGAGCTCCACACTTGGACTGTAAAACTCTGCTCTAAGGAAAAAGATGTATCCAACCTGTCTCTGATGATAGTTGTGTTCCAGGTGAGCCTTAGGCTTACAAGCAAAACAATGCTTTGCAATCAGTATGAAACACAAATATTTTCCAGCCAGCTTTCATAAGATTAAATATTGCATGATTTCACATAAAGTATGCATACGCATTGATTATAAAACCTACATGTACACACCCCCTTCAAGAATATCCACAAGCATTTAAATTTTACCGTCTAGAACAAATAACTAGCAATGTGTTTTTTCCCCCATACATTTTCTCTTAGCTTTCCAGGTTCTTCAGATAAGAAATTTAGTGCTCTAGTTTCCAGAAACATTGAACCTGAATATAGTGAAACTTGAAGATAAAAGTTTTACATCTTATTTGTAAAATAATCAGTATCTTCAGGGTGTTTTCAGGGTGTTTTCTGACACACCATATAAGTATTTTGAGCACTAGAAAAATTTTGAAAAGCAGATACCTTGAGGATCATTTAAGAACTATGGAATCATCTGTAACAAAGGGATTTCAAGATTCAGCGTGTCACAATATGGTACATATGGATTATCAATAGCTGAATCAATCATTCACAAACAAAGCCACCAGCTAAAAAAGCCAGCAGATTATGTACTATGAGGTCTATTAATCTACCTTCACTGCTAAAGGAACACAAGAAATCTGCGGAAAAAGTCTGCCATTTTCAGAAAGAGCAAAGCATATCCCAAGACATGGCCCATATCGAGGGGACAACGGTGTGCACCCCATGAGACAGCAGGAGAAGATGAAAAAAAGGAAAAATTACCTCAGCAGGTAAGCAAAGGGCAACAGGTCTGGCAAAGAAGCAATTATAAAGCAATTCTCTAGCTGTAGATAAAGTGGAGTAATTCAGCTGCTAGGAGGTCTGGAAATGCAAAATCATTTATGCAAAAACTGCCATTGAACTCAATAAAATGAACACTAACAAGCTTTCGTCATGGTTGTCTTTCAAACGTGATACAAGGCCTAACATCTGACAGATACAGAATAAGGCACCATTTCTACTAACATCCCTGGACCTGCACCATCCCAAATCATGTGCATGGATATCTCTGTCAACTGCCAAGCCCACTTTTTTTTTTTTTTAACAAGTCTAGGTAGCTCTTTGAATGTCTACATTTTGGAATAAGCAGTTCTGTGACTTCAAACCTGAGCCCTTTGAAAGTTTGCCAGGCTTAAACCTTCTGCTCCCATTTCATATATCTAATGTATGCAATATAATCTCAAAAATTTTGCAAGAGTAATTTGCAAATTTCTCCTCTCCTTCAAAGAAGTACAGAAGAAAGCTTAATTAATTCACATTCAAAAAGATCTGGGATCCTCATATTGAAGTTATTATGTGGCTACCCTATGATGAATTCCTAAAGTTGAGATGAGGGAAGAAGACAGAGGAGAAATACAATATTGCTTAAAGCCAACAACATTTATATCACTATGCATTACAGATACAAACACTCTTGAATCCTCACTGATGTAAATGTTTCTTGGTGCAGGTGTTTGCCTTCAGAGCCCCATTAAAAAGCAAATAAAACTGTTAAAATCCCTTATTAAAGTGCTTGAAATTGCTTTTCATCTTGAGAAGCTCCAAAACATTGTCCAAAGCAAATCAGAGTAGATGATTCTAAGATCCTGAAAAACAAGAACATAATCTGCAGTTTCTAGCTACAGTAGATTCAAATACGGGGCAACAACATAACTGATCATTCTTGACCTCATTGCTCACTGAGTTTTCAAACTCATTCAAAAGTAATTTTTCAAGATGTACAACTGCAAGAAAATACTGGCTTTTTTATGTGGTCAAAGTTCATCCCAAAATACTTTTAGGTGACCGTCCTTTTTGGCTTTGAGTTCTTAACAACAGTTTCACCCAACTATCAATATATGTACCTTAGATTATGGGAACGGAATTTAAGAATAAAATCTGCGTTCTATTTACACATTTTTTCACTTTCTGCTTTTCATGAAGTGTAAATATTTCAACAGAGATTGCTTTTTCTTTATTATAGAGGAGCTTACTACCTTTACACCGTTTGTGTGTCAAACCTAGCTGGAGAAGAGAGATTGTTGTCTTTCTATTTGAAATACAGTTATTCCCATTAGAAGTAGCAAGAGGGAAAAGCTCTGTTCCTGCCTTCTCCCTTTTTCCAGTTTTAACACCACGGCAATAATACTTAAAGTCAGCCTTTGCAATGCTTCCTTTAAAAAAGCCTGCATTTAAAACCTACACTGGTTAGGCAAAATCCTTTTCACTTTGCTGAACTTTTGTCAACTGTATCCCAAAAGAGCCCTAGAGAAGGATATATTCACCAGATATACACTAGCTCTGCCAACTAACTGCCTTGTGAAAATTGTATCAATTTACTAATCTTCTGCTTAAGAGATTAATTATCTCTTTTGTGCTTTGTTTGCTAGACTTTGAATTTCCAGCTTTTTTTTTTTTTTTGCGATTCTATCCCAAGGAATAATCAGCTGATTTTGAAATGTCAAGTTTTCTAGTGTGCCTTCTCCAGAGAATAATATAAATGCCCACTGTAGAAGAAACAGACTTTCCGTATTTGGGACCCTATGACATTTTCCAAAACACTCTCACAGTAGTATTTTAATATGTACTTACAGTACATCTTGTGTGTCTTCATTTATAGTCACATTTTTTGATTTACCTTACTTTTTACACAATACACCCTTTGTTTTCTTCTAATAACACAGAAAAACAATGTAATGAAGAAATCTTTCAACAATGTCTTTTTTTGATGCATTAAATAGTCACAATTGCTAAATACCTAGAGCATACACTCTAAGTGTTGCCTCTCAAGGAAATATAAAATACGATACTGAAAAAAGGAAACTCTTACAGGCAGCCAGGGATTTTCATGGTACTATTATTTTCCCAGGATACCACTGCATTTTAAACTAATTCCATATGCTTTCATGCCAGCAGACCTAACACCTTCCCAGCAAAAGTAATCTATGCTGCCCTGCCACTTAAGCATAAGGAGCACCAGCGCTATCAAGGCTTGTCATCTTGCCTATTAGTTTGATGTCTTTATTCACAGGCCATCTGCACCACCGAGAGATACCGAGGCAGCTAATGTCAATATGAACAAATGCATCTTCTTTTACAAGAAATGTCAAACACAGGACAGCGCAAGAATGACCCCAGGAATACCAACAGATGTTAGCTACAAGACTTTAAAAGAAATAAAAAATACTTTACAAAAAAAAAAATCAATCTTTCCTACTGGGACTAATTAAGATGAAATGAAGAGCAAAAGTAAGAAAAAAATCATGTCACATTATCAGGAACTTCATACATGCTTTCTAAGCTCATTATTGGCATATTGCCCTGTGTTCTTTGAAAAACTGCTAAAAAGTGGTATGGTAGCTGGCACTGTATTAGAAAGAAGCTCTTTTGCACAGTCCTGATGTGAATTTCATGATGGATTGTGCACATACAGTTCACAATAACTATACATAGGAATTAGCACAGTACTCCTGCAGGTAGAAATGGAGCATTCCCACTATAAACACATGTGTTATGTTTATAACCTATGTTAAAAATGTTTATAGCATATGTTAAAAATACCTACTAATATAAAGAAAATCCAGACATGTTACTGTACTTGGGCATTCCAGAATGATGATCTAGATATTAATGATCTAGATCCTGTCTACCTACTACAAGGACTAATCAGCAGAGTACAAAATTTAAGATGGCCATTTTTGTGCCCATGTTCCCAGGCTGACAATGAATTGGTCCAGAATACAAGGACAAACTCATCTTCATTACAGACAAACTGTCCTCATTGTTATTATATACTGTAAAGATGACAAGCGAGAGGAGATGCATTAAAAATATCTACTTGGGATTAAACTGCATGAATTTTGAAGTTACATTCCATAGCAGCAGCCTTGCTAGAGCTCAGGTTGGGGGTTACAGGGAACCTAAGCATTTCAGCCCTGTTGGAGCACTATGCTGTACCTTCAAGCTGCAACATGATGAAAATGCCAACTCATTTTCAGTTCATATTCTCTCTTTGGGAAGAAGGATGTGATTGTGCTGAGATCTCTTGTTGCAATGCAGCAGTGACAAGACAGACCTAGCTGTATCTTTCAGGCTGCTGGCCATGCAACACAGACTTTGTGACCTGTCTGTACAAGAAAGAATTTACAGATACAGCTACACCAGAACACCTCTACACACAAGTCCTCTCCATGCAGCTATTCTCAAAAGAATTACCCTGCTTGTGTAGTTTCAGCTAGTCCTCAATGAAACAAGCTTTTCAGAAAGAGCAGGGAGGCATGTTAAGTTCAGTGGGGACTTGGTGCTACGCTGTGTGGAGCATGATTCTTCCCCCTTCTCCCACCCCCACTATTGCCAGCAAATATCACAAATGAAAATCCCTGCACAATTAATTCATTAGGCAATGCAGCATCAGGTCTCTACATGGCTCAGTAGATGCCTGGAGAGAAATATCACCATACAAGTTGTGTACACAATATAGACAGCCTTAAATGCCCTATACTATATTCACTAGATTTAAAACTTTTAATGTGTCCTTTTGTAGAGCCATAGGTTTTTTAACTCTGTTACAGCTGCATCTTGCATTTTCTCTGGATGATGATGCCCATTCTATTGCAGGTGCTCTTCAACAGTAATGTTTAATGAGTCTTGAGTCATACATCTTAATTACAAGATCCTTTCACTCTATCCTACAAATTAAAGGGAACAGGGACATCCTTGCAACTTTCTATGGAAACCAACATTAAGATTTCATTAGTGTTACTGATAACAACAGAAACACACCTGAGTGCATTATGAAAGGTAACAGATGCACACCTGCATCTCCCTACTCCTAGGAACCATCAGGGTAATTCTAAATTCAGCTGGAGTGCCTCAGGAACCAAACCGTATGAGACAAATAACATTATTTGCTAATACAACCACATTCAAAATGCAAAGGTTTTCAAAGCTCGTTGAAGGGAAGGACTCAGGTTACTCAGGAATATTCCACCATTGCACTGACTTTCTGCATCTGGATTAGCAGATTACCAATAAAATTAACACTTCTTTAACCTCTTTAAACTCTATGCATTTTGCTTACTCATATAGCTTTAGTTTCCCCCAGGGTTGCACAAAGGGTTAAAAAGTCAGTCTTGTCTCCTCTTGTATTAGACAAGTAATTCATATCCAGGCTTACTTTCAGATTTACTGATCAACCTACAGGGGAGGATATACAGTGACAAGAGTTTGAAAAACTGATAGCAAGGTTTGAAACAAACAATAGCTAGACAAACTATTTACAAAATAAGTTGTCACAATTTATCAAAGTCTATCATTTTTGTGGAAACACAGTAAGAGATAGTACTTGAAATTGCTATTAAAATCTTTATGCTACCAGACATTTGTGGGTTTGTGGATTTTTCAACAAAAACTGAAAACAAAAATTGAACAGACTTGAACTTCAAAGTCTGGAGAGTTCAAGGGAGAGATTTTGTTTCACTCCCTCTGTAGATTTTACAGCTTATTCTTCCCTATAGTCTCTCTATTTACCACTCTGTGACTAGGCACATAGAGGAGCTTTGCCATCTCCAGTCACTGGTCCACTGAAGTGTGTCTGTTTCCTCTATTAATTCTATTTTGGGAAAACCACTCTGAAAAATGACCTTTTGCCTAGCCAATAAAGATTCAGAAAGTGTAAATTATAGCATATGGCAGCTGATTTGCTCAAGGGAGCATGGCATTTACCATACCCAAAGCTGGCTCTGACAGCTTAGTGGCAAAGAACAAAAAGTGAGTCTTATAACCACAGAAATTAGAGCCTTTATTCAGAATGGCTCTCCTTAAAGTGGTGAAAATACAGACTAAAGAAGCTCAGCTAAATGCAAAAGCCTAATGTTGGAGCACAATAACTTGTGCCAGCTTGCCTATACTGTGTCAAGTAGTACTGTACTCCACATTTTCATCTTTAAAATTAAAAGAAGTCAATATTCTCAAAGGTACGTAAAGCTGAGGAAAAAAAAAACATTTATTACATAGAAGAAAATTCACCTACCAGAGTTAAAGTGAGGAAGATACTATGCATGTGCTAAAGCAGAAGCTGAAGAAAGCAAGATTTTAAGTGGCTAAAAGTAGTACTAGAGTCTAGTAACAACAGTATGAAAGCAATAAAATTTGGACATAAGAAACTTCTGGGTGAGCAGAGAGGAAGAATCCTACCTTCTGTTTCCATTTTTGCTTTTATTTTTAATATTAACCACATGCAGAGGGAATCCCAAAAGGATCTCCATGCTACCATTCCCTTCTCTGCCTCTATACTACTACAAATACATTTTATACCATTCCTATGACAAAATTAAAAGGTCTATTTATCTGAAAGATGATACTTTAGCAATCCTCTTGCTAATTCTTTGTTGTGTGATATTGCACGGTAGAGCAGGTCAGGATACTTAAGCTGAGGATTTGAACCTTTGACCCAAGAGGTGAAAGTACTCCAGAAGATATAAAATCACTAAATAATAAAAAAGAAAGAGGATTTTTATAAACTATTTTAACTTCCAGGACTGTCTTCCCCTAAATGGAGCAGTATTGCTGAGAATGAAATAGATTATATATACTAGCACAGGAAAACACTATACTAAAGCATCAACTCTATCAAAGCCTTATCTCTACTGAAGCAAAGTATCTTCCCCTCTTGCCATAAAACACAGCGTGTGGTATTTTATCTAGTCTATACACACACATGCTAGATCTACAGTGTCCCATAGCATATCAGAAAGTATAAACCAGTGGTGATAATATGATGTGCTGTGCATTTTACCAACCCAACTTGGCAACGCTATAATTCTTCAGTAACTATGGAACATCTGCAGTTTTTTGATACTTACTATGTTTCATTCCCATGATGCTTTCGGTGTCTGTTCAGAGTACAGAAAGGTCAACTAGCCCATCTGGAATCCTCCCCATTCATCCATTCTTTCGTGCTGCCTCTCTTGAAAAAGGAGTTTCTGCAGAATTTGTCACTTCCACCTGTTCTGACAGGTTCTCCCTGCCTGACCTGGAGATAGCCCCTGGGGACATTAATCATATAACAGTCTGAGCTGTGAAAGAAACAAGGGTTGGCTGGATACTGTTACAGTCTCTGTCACCTACTAATCATGTCCTATGACACAGAGGGGCTTAATCAGATGGTCAGGTTTCTCATTAATCATTGTGACCTCACAATGAAACTCTTCTCAGGGAGATTAAAGTTTAGACAATCTTTTCCACCCCTGTTCCTATTCAACTGCCTAAATTTAGTTCAAATCTCAAATACTACAATTTAAGCTCCAACTCTTATTTCCCAAAATCCAAAGGTTGATTTCAAGTTTCTTGCTGAGACTGAGTCTGTGAACATTTCCAATGAGAAAAAATATGCATATGCTTATAGGGACAGATAGATAAATTTACTGATAAATTATATGTAATTTATAATAACATTAAGGCCGCAGTTATTTGTATATAATCAGCATAAAATTAAAGGAGGCAGTTGTAAAAAGAAAAAAAACCCATACTAACAGACATTGGCTGTCTGGATAAGAAATACTTGTCCTCCTACTACAGTTGATGTTGAATCTTCAATTACAGTCAAATGAAATAACTTTACGAGGTAAAGAATAATGAAAAGTAATAATCAAGTGATTCTAGAACAAGAAACAGCTATATCAAAACCAAAACACCAAATTAATTCTGTTATGCACTTTAATTCCAATCTTGTTTTTAATTCTCTACGTTTCAAAAGACAAACAAGCTCCAACACAGATTCTTCTGTGTCTTGGCAAGTTGGCTTTGCATTTCCTCTCTGTGTTTACTCTCTCTGCACCATACAATTACAGGAAACACATATAATTTTGCCTTCTAAATCATGAAACGCATATACATCATCAACATCTAAATCATCTCTCATCTTGGCTGGGGTTTAGGGGGTGTCAGTGGGAGAAGACAGACAGGGTGGAAAAAGGAAGCTATAGCCACCATATGATTAACACGGTCTCCTACCTGCCTGAACTTGACCTGACAGCTTATGGCAACAAAGTCAGCAAAGAAACACTCAGTTCAAGAGTTACACAAAGGCATGTGCTTACCAGGTTCCCCAACAATACACCTCATCTGAAAGCTACCACAAAAGACCTACAAGGCTGTCTGACTTAACTTCACAATGCCGAGCTGAGGCCTGGGTTTTTTTGTTGTGTTTGTTTCTATTCAGTGATCCGCCATTGCTAGCCTAGAAATGACAGTAGGTGGAAACGCTATCTTTCATTACACGAAGTATAAATAGTGTAATCTATCAGCACTGTCAATCAAGATGATTGATTACAGGCTGTCATAGAGAAGAGTGACATATTAGAAAAGTTTTGTTAACAATGCCTATTGCTAGTCAGCCTGCCACAGAAGCTGGTGATTAATGTGTTGTCAGCCTGTAATCCCACACCCCTGGCTAATGAGGCAGGAATTTATCATCTTTACAGAGTGGCAGATGTCAGAAGGAAAGGAATCCAAGTGCTGGAAACAATATACTTTTTCTTACCACGCCTGACAAGTCTGACAGCCCTAAAAAACCACAAAGAAGCTTTGTGTAAGCACAAACTTAAAACGAGGAACTTTCATTTGGCATCTTTGCTTTAAATAGTGCTGCAAATCAGCCTCTATCCCTCAAAAAGAGTACAATAAAAAGCTCTATGAACTCTGAACCCATCCTTGACAACTAGGAAATCTCAGGAAAGGTTTCCATGGCAGGCAAACAGACAGCTTTCTTTGCAAGAGAAGCAGCAAGCAACTTTTAACTTTACCTGTGAACTTGTGAACTACTGCAGGACGAAAATTCTTCCTGGAGTGCAGAATGCACCCTACTTTAATGCTTCACCAGTAAAGGTCTTAGGAAATAACTTTACAGAAAGTCTGTACCAGTTTTGCATTACAGATTCATGTTGGGACGGAGGAACACAAGACAGTGGACTGTGAAAATTCTGGAACCTATTCTTGAAGAAAAATAAAATGCGACACCAGCAACTGCACTCAGAGGCAGCTCTAGTATTTTGTACCCAAAATAGTTCTACATCGGCCTGAAATACGTTGAGATTTGATAACTCTTCCTTCAGAGTATTTGAAAAACATTTGAAAGACTCTCTTTGAGTACTTGAAAGTCACACAGTCATGTTATGCGTTTGATAGATCTATGGTACAGGAAATTCTCAACAGAACATGGGTGATCTGCTTAAGATTGTTTCTCCAAAAATGCAGTGTTCAAAATTCAGGCTTAAAGCAGTGATTTGCTGTATGCCTTCAGGCAACACTTTACGGCAGGCTCATTTTTGCTTTCATTGCACTAAAAACTATAAATTATCCTAAATAAGGTAAGTTTATAGAAAAATAAACTGTTTAGTTAAAAAATCTGTGTCATCAAATCTCAGTATTGTCAGAAAAATCACTGCTGGTTGGCACTGTCAAAAATCAACAGCTTTTCAATTAGATGTATTAAGAGGTTAAACCTTCTGGTTCTGAAACTTCTGATCTGCTGCAAAAAGGGCTGTATTTTGCAAAAGATTATGTGCAGCTTAGGTTCCTGTCAGTCAGTAAGGAAAGGGGGCAAATCATCTGTCTTAAGTTTTGACTAATGTAATCCTTTTTCAAACACAGATACCTCCACTAATGCAGAAAAATGCAGTACACACACACAGAGAAAAAAAATTATAAAGAGAGACAGCAATCGGGGAATAAAAGCACTGCTTGCTGTCAACAGCACCCTTGGGCTAAAAACATAGCAAAACATTGAGAAATGTAATCTCCAAAAGGCAGCATTCTGGAGTTAAGACTTATTTAAGGTTTATGAGAGACTAGAACTTCCCACACTAGTCAGTGAAAGAGAGGTTTACTGGCCTATAATCTGTGAACCCAGGAGGAGATCAAATCAAAACAAATAGCAATGCCATGAAAACTCAGACCCTTCCTTGCCAACAATGGGATTCAGTGACAACTTATGACCTCTGTGGAAGGCAAAATGTCCCTGACAGCTACCCCAGTGTCAACAACAGAGCAGCATTTTCTCTTCCTTTTAAACCAAAGCTCTCTCCAGAGAATTTACACACAAGTGGTAGTTGGGACTGCAAAACAAGTCAAGTTGACTGCGATTTGACCCTTTAATGAGGACACAAAAACTGACTTTGAGCCCATACAGTTTTGCATGCTTCAATACATACTAGTTAGTCATTTCAACTGCTGATAAACTAGAACAGCCATATATATTTTATCCCCTTTTAAAGGGAAAGTAGAAGGTAGGCCCCGTGTCACAGTTAAGCATAGATTTGCAGATGAATGACTCATTAACTAATAATGGGACTGGGATGGTGAGTTTTAACTTTGCTTTGGGGGAAGGTAAGGTCAATGTGAGTTTATGTTCCATTTCCTGCTTTGTAAAATCCTGATAGATTCAGTGCAGACATTTCAGACCATATTAGTATAAGAGTACAGATCCTTTGGACATCTCCTGATGGGTGGAACTCCCCTTCCCTCCTCAAACCACTAACAACAAACTTCACCTGATTTTCACTTTTCAGCCCCTTCCCAACCTCCCTAGTTACTGGAAAAATGTATCTCCTGAATCTGCACAATTCAAAATGTAATTACGCTTCCCAGTTCTAGCTGGAAAGCCAATTTCTTCCAGGGATTAGATTAGACTCATTAAATTGGTATGTACTGACCTTTAATCCCCTCGGCAGTCTCTTGGCAAACTGTGACACCACACAAACTTCTGTGGAAAGAACCCAGTGTTCACTGCCCCATGTTTTTGGACTCCACTCTTGAACCAGGTTAATATGAAGAATTCTTCCTCAATTCAATAACAATCATGAAATGTCACTAATTCACTTCCATTTGCATCTTGGAAAGCCTTCAATCATTCAACTAGAATTTAGGATAAGGTTAACTTTTGAAGACCTTAGCAGAACATATTTACTATATGCCATGGTAATGTCCTGGATTAGGGCCATAACACTCAATGTTTCATGGGATTCAGCCAAAAGCTTGTAATTGCCAGCAGTCTTGTTCCCAAATTTATACATTTTGTTTTTTTAAAAAAAATACAAATTGGATTAGCTCTAGGTTTACATGCAAGTTTCAGATTCTCCCATGGTCAACATATCAAATGTTAATTTCATTGGGAAAGGAATTGCCTCTTCTCTTCCATGTTTATACAGCTCCTAGCACACACAGAAATCTGGATAGTGGCATAATATTGATTCAACCAAAAATTATATTTATTGATGCTGCAACTACAGGTGCCTCTTCATATTGAAGGTATGCCTTTCTAAAAGTAAAATTACATGCACTGCTTTTTGCAGTATCTGGAAGACATGGCTACTATTAAAGTTTCTTTCCATTCTTTTAGCCAACACCCACACAAATTAATTCTTTGTTTAAGCAGAGAGTTCTAATAGGACCTATTATAATCCTGATGTCCAAGCAATTTAAACCTATGAAAAAGAATGTATCTATATACCTGTGCCTTAATACTGACTCAAGAATGTAGTCCAATAAAAACAAATTAAAGCATGTTTATGAGCTTGCTTTATGGAGTTTGGATCTAGTAAATCATAATTCTCTATAGATTTGCAGTTGAGGTCTTTCTTGCATTGGGTTGTACAAAGTTTTTGAAAGTGGAAGCACAATGCCTTTTTCTGAAGCTAAGTTATTATTTTGGTCAAAGATTGTTTACATTTAGCAAATCAAATTTACCAAACGTTGACATGTTTGCACAACTGCATATAATTTATACTGGAAGCATGACTTTTAAATGAACTTTCTGTAGTCTAAGCTCTCCGCTTCCTAGCCTGCAGTTCTAGATTCTTATACTGCACCAAAAAGCTTGTTGCTGGTGTAAATCACATTCTCTAAGAGGTTTTCAATTGTCCTAGTTTCAGCTAGGATAGAGTTAATTTTCTTTCTTAGCAGCTGGTGTAGTGCTGTGTTTGGGAGTTAGGATGAGAGTGGTGCTGATATCACACGAGTGTTTTTAGTTGTCGCCAAGCAGTCAAGGACTTTTCAGTTGTTCATACTGCCCTGCTAACAAGAAAGGAAGAGGGGGCGTGGGGCAGTGTGGCAGGGGAGTGGCACCCAGAAAGCTGGTGCCCAGGAAACTGGCCGAAGAAAGAGGGTACACCATGCCAATTACATCATGCTTAGCATAAAAAGTTCTCAGATTTCAGCAACAGTCCTCTTTTTGGTGCCCAACTCAGTAAAAAGAGTTTGCATTGCACAGGGGCCATGCTAATCTTCTCTGTATCGAAATAAAAGTAAATAATGACTGTAATTTCAAATTGTTCATTAATACCTTCAAACATGCTACACATATCAAATACTGATTTGACTTTCTTACCAGGTACAGCACTTTGTGAAGAAAATATCAAACTCCAAATTAAGATTAGAAAAAGCAATTCCTTAATGCTGCTGTTTCCCCGTTAAGTTTATTTTAGTAGGTTTGATAAATGGAATTCAAATTAGGATTTCATCATCCTAAAGCATCAGAGATTGATTGGAAAACAACCCTTAATAAATCCATACTGTCTCCTATAAGTTGATATTCATATTACAGCACACTGCAATTGTATCTGTACTGTCAAATATATCAGGTTGGCTATTTTTTTCATTTTAAAAGACAACATCAGTCTAATAAAAAATGAAGTCAATCTATGCCATACCTTTATGTGGTTTCAAAACACTACTTGCCAAGCATTCCCAGGTTTCATTAATTTTGCCGGGAATCATGCCTAGGGCTTGGACAACTTTAGGTACGAGATACCAAGTAAAGTTTAGCATTGCTCCTAAAATCTTGGGTTCTAGGACTGCACAGTCCAAACTTTTGGGGATAAATGCAGTAAGGAACTAACTGCTGGAGCATCTGGAAGAGATGGAGGAACAATTTTTTTCTTCAAGAATCATTTCTTTAACCATTGCCTTGAAGCCACTCCTATTAAAATTAAGCCCTTTTCCACCTTCACATAGCTTTTCTCAAACCGTTTGCCCCACTTGTAACCTTTTGATACAGGATAACATTAATCACAATTACCTCTCCACTGGTAGGATAATGTTATGATTTACTAAGATCAACATACATACAGATACTGAGACATATGCCAGCTAGGATTTCTAGTAACTCCTCAGGCAGATAGAAACACAACTCCCACTGACTTGGAATGGGTATTGAGAAACCAGGCCTGGATCTCAAAGCCTGTCAAGACACCTCTTAAAATTTGCCTCAACACCCCTGTAAATCCAGGTCTAACCACTGTAATGAAAGGCAATCCCTCCTGCATTAGAGGCAAGCACAGTATTGTTGCTCAACTTTGCACTTGTCTCTTCAAGTACATAGTATGAGTTGAAAGTACATTCCAGACTGATTTAAAAGTCTAACCTCACCTATGCTTCCAACAGTGTATCAACTGCCCTGTAGATTCTGATGTGCTGAAACTGGATATGAAGTCAAATGGGGTTTTGAGACCTACACGCTTTTTCAGGACAAACAGAAGAAATCAGCAACTTTCAGGGCAACTTCGGTCATTTCTTTCCTATTTTAATTTCTCTGGATTTCTCCAAAAGCTTATTCAACTGAGGCTTTGTTATAACTTGTACACTTATTCTTTTAATATCACAATTTAATAAAAATTATCTTTTCCCTTATTTGTAAGTGAAAAGTAAATTTAGATGTTGCTGATTCACACTGACAGACAGAATATCGTATTGGAGAAAAGTGGGTATTTTTTTATTTTAGTAAAATTTATAGTAAAATTATGAAACCTTGGGATAAGTAAGAGCAGTTACTCAAATGAATACTATCCCCTTAAAGGAGTGTATAGGAAAATTAATCTTACTCCAAGGAACAGTCACATCCTTTCTCTTCTGAAACCAATTCAATGCTGTTTGGGAATGCTTAAGCCCAGTTTACAAGCAGCTGAAATAATAAATGCAGCCTAAGATTCCTAAAATGTCAATTCCAAACACTCTTTTGGCATTCTATCCTTGGGATTACACCAACACCAGAAGCTCTGTAACTCAAGAAGCTTTGCACCTCTCCACAGAAGTTAATTTGTGTGTGGATATGAGCTTCTTTGGTTGTTAGTGCCGTTTGAGTTGCCATAAAGGAAGCCTCGAGGTTCCCTGGATGAGGTGTCAAATAAAAATTCCACCAGCTTTGTAAAGCACATAAACATACAACAAAAATTATAATTTCCCAAAAATTATACAGTTATAACAGTTATAACTTATACTGTATCTTATAACAGTTATAAGTGTATGTTAAAACCAGTTTAATTTCAGAACTTGTCAGTCAGTCATACTAGTAGCTGATAATACATAATGATTTCAACAATACAGAAATATTTTACAGGTGCGTGTATATTTTTGTGGCAAAATTGCTTTTCAAAAAGCTTTACTCCACTAACCATTTTGCACCAAACCTTCTAAGAAATTTTATTTTTTTATCCAAACATTTACAAGTTCCACATTATTAGTTTAAAAACAAATGAACATGCATTTAAAGAGGGGCAAGTTAAACACACAAGTTTCAATCCTAGTTTGTCAAGTTTAACAGGCCTGGAAATAAAAGACCCTTGGAAAGGAGTCTCCAAGAGAAAGGCCAAGAGGGAAAGTTCTTGAAAAACTGCAGTCAAAGGGGATAATAAACACAGCATTTATTTAATATGGCTGAAGTCCAACAGAGGAGAGATGCAAAATAAATACAGATTATACTAAACACACCTTCTTAAAAAATGAGTGGAACGCACTGAAAATGTGGCATAAAGCTCACATAAAAAATATCAAAGATGAATTCATTAAGACAAGTATTCTAATTGCTTTATAGATAACATCTAAATCTTTCCCAAGAGTCTGGAATGAGGAAGAGAAATAAATGCAAGAGGAACCAATTTTGCTGCTTTGATTTCATAATTTTGGTCTCTCTATTAGATCCACTTCAAAGGTGCTAAATATTTTTCTGTAAAGGTATGACCAAGTCAGATGCAACTGTCTACTGATCATTCCACTGAGTTAATTTTGATTATAATATTTCAAGGTCTTCATTTTACAGACAGTTCCTTTATATTGTTAGGCTTTTCTAAGAATTGTCTTATGCTAACTTTACCTAGGAAGTGGTATATTCTTTGTCTCATTGAGTTGGTTTAGGTTAAAATAAGCTTTTTTAGCCAGAGGAGGTGGTACTTCTGAACTGGGAATATACATACATATATATACTCTAACAAGCTTCAGAGATTTAAGAAATAAAGTAACTATTGTAAATATTGTATCTGTGAAGATAAATGGTCATAGGGACAATTTGCTGTTAAGAATTTCTTTCCTTCCCAAGCAGCTCACTTCATAAATCATAGGACTTGTCAGCCATGTCCTGAGAAAGTTTTAGGCTGTTCTGACTTGAGAATCTCTACAGACAACCGTAGGCATTTCAACAATTACACAACACTCTGACTCACTGAAATGGGAGGAAGAAGCTTAAAAGAGTACAGTGTTTTGATACAGGAATGCAGATGCTGTTTCAAGACAAAAATATTCATTGATGTTTATAGTCCACATTTCAACCTGTAAGGCATCAACACTGTGAGGTATGGCACTTTGTGAAGTACAGATCCAAAGAAACAGACATATTTAATGACAGAACTACTGCTGCTTAGAAAACTATATGATTCAGTAGCATTGATACTGTTCAAGTTTGTTGAACTACTTAGAACAAGATCATTTAAAGATGCATTAGATATAGGCCTTGCTGGTATAGAGTAAGTTACAATATACCTAGACTGAATAAACTTTTTAAAAGCACACAAAAAGACATCCACAAATATAAGTCATTGGAAGCTCATCTACCAAGAAACTGATCTGAGACTGTAATTCATCTTCCTCTGAGTCCTATGTGGACAGAGAAACCTGAGATAAAAGAATAAAAAAAACCCCAACAAGTAATAGGACTTAAATTATTTTTAAATTGCTGTTTTTTTCTGTAACATATATCAAACTGGGCATCATTGCTGAAATTATGAAGTTCTGCTTTTGTTTAGGACATTCCAAAGATGGACATGTCATGTCTCTGCCTGACAGAGAAAAAATATCCTAATCAGCCTGTAGATGTTATCTCTAGCTACACATTGCAATTTTGC
This sequence comes from Hypotaenidia okinawae, assembly GCA_027925045.1. Lineage (NCBI taxonomy): Eukaryota > Metazoa > Chordata > Aves > Gruiformes > Rallidae > Hypotaenidia > Hypotaenidia okinawae. The sequence goes on from BSDF01000008.1 coordinate 15,510,387, forward strand.
TTATCATAAATTTAATACAAAACATACATTAGCATTCTATTTGTGGTTAAAAAGATGCACTTAAACATTTGACTTTTCATATTCAAAGACTTATAATTTATCCTATTTCATACTTCTTTTCCTCTGTCCTTAACTGATAGGTAGCTACCCCATGTAGCTGATAAAAGTCTGGAAAGGCATACAGTGGTTATTTCTTACCTATGAAATGATTTTATTTTTTACTGTGATGAGGTGGGAAGTTCATATAAATGTTCTGATAAAAAAGAAATTAACAGAACTTCTCTATCTTTCTTGGTTAAAATTACTTTTTACATTGTAAACTTTGAGAAATGGTATACTTAATAGTTTTCTGTCTCAACACTAGAATCTTTCTTATTATACTCCTTTGTATACATTTTAAATATGCACTTGTAATGCCTGTTTTATTTATATCAAATTTTAAATTATTTTTGAGCTTTATTCACTGTATGTACATTTTTTTGTTGTTTATAAAAGCAAATTCTTCCAGCAATCCTAAAATCACAGGAGTTTTTGCTACAGTTGTCTTTTTACAAATATATAATTCTGGTTTGGCTTTTTTTTTTCAGTAAGGTCCTGATGAGATATTTGGGGTGGGGATTGAGGGGGAAAGATGTTTCAGCTCAAAATTATTCCTTATTGGTATATATAAAGCTTTTAGAATAGGGACATAAATGAAATCCTGACAAGCCTAACTATGATTTTATTAAATCCATTTTGTACTAGGTGGGTGCAGCATATACCTTCAAAAATAGGGATGTCCAACTATCTGCCAAGACCTGGCCACTGAGAGTAATTTCTAGCTTGAATAATAGTAGGCTTTTTCTGAAGCCAAATGCTACTCTACAGTCTGATCTTTATTGGGAAAGTAAATTTAATTATTCTTTCCAGAGATAGAATTCACACTATTCACATATCTGGGAATATGAAAGCTGAATATTAACTCTGGAAGTTGACTCCCATTGAACCTCCACATGTTGCCAGTGACCCATCACTGCTTACTAACACTATCACAGATAAGAGAGTCTTTGACACAGTTTTAGTATTTTTAATATCGTTAAATTAATGCATAACAAATTTATCATCAAATGTAAATAAACTGAAGAATTTTATGCCTGAATGTCATAGTTTTGCGTAGCTGGGTGCTGGGTGAGAGTGGGGGGCTGCAGAGATGGCTGCTGCAAGAAGCAGATAGAGCTCTCTGCCGGACTTGAAGAGTAAACATCAGCCAATTCAAGGCCAAAGTTGCTGCTGACCAAGGCCAAGCCAATTGGCAATGGTCACAGCACCTCTGTGAATCACATATAGGAGAAAAAAACCCGCAAGCAGCTGCATTTTTGCCGCTGGAGAAGGGAGTGAGAAGATTTAACGAGCTGTGCAGACACTTGTGCTCCCCCCACCAACACAACTATTTCATAGACCACCACAAATCATTCTTATTCAATGAAATTGTTATGCAACCACTCCAAAGTCAGGTTCATTTATCTAAAGGATACAGAATCCAAAATCTAACAACAATACTTTAAGTACTTGATATGATTAATTATTTCATCACCTTACACAGACGTAAAAACACCCTGCAATTACTGGCTTAACAAATACAGATGGATTTCCTGGAAATATAAGGAATTTTGTGCTTGTTACTTCAGTGAAACTTAATCATAGGTATAAAAAAGAAAAATGAGAGAAATTATGTGAAAAAAGGTGACTTTGTGGGAGATAAGGTCACTGGAGACATGTTTAGGAAAAGTGACACACTTAAAGGATTAAAAAGAAACATTAATGTGATAATGTCATTCCAAGTGAGAAATTGTGTGTTGGTAATGTAAGTGTACATTAAGGCATCTGCTTTTAATAAAGGGCAGGAGGAGCTTTCATTCTGAAGATTATAATCTGAAGATTATAAAGAAACTGTGAATCTTAAGAGATACTCTGGAGTTTTCCAAAATCTTCAGCAGATACGGAGGCATGCAATTATGAGACAATCTTTGACCTGGAAGTGTTTAATAATACTCCTTCCTATCATTTTATATCTTTTGGAAAACTTCTCTACAAAAGCCAATCATTAATGCTCACTTCAGGTACACTAAGAATTTAAATTCTAGGATGCATTTTCAAGGACATAATAAAAATATTTTTAAACTACAATTTAAAAAAAAACCCAACAGTGGAGGGTTTTTTTCCAATATAGCCTAGCAGTGCCAAAGAGTGCAGATCAGGGACACATTGGTCATCACGTGTATGAACTGAACAGCTAACTCCTCCTTGCAATGCTACCTGTCCAGTGGATCCCAAAAGATGTGAATTCATTTAACTGACCTGCCTGGAAATTCCACTAATTTTGACATTTAAAACCAGCAAGCAGCGCTTTAACTCCAGAAGAGTATCTAACCTATATTGGGTAATATAATCAAAACTAACTGATCTCTTTTTACATGCATTAAAAGGCTGTATTAATATTACACTTGGGGCCATTATAAATGTCTTACATTGCACACATTTAGGATACATCAAAGTTTTATCACAGTCATTATAAAAAATGTGGCTTCAAACTATTTTTACACTAATAAGATGGTCTTCAATTGAATAAATTGCAGTTATAGAGTGATTACCACTGCTACAACTTACATTTAGTTCACAGGTTAGAACAGTGATGGATAACATGCAGGGGAAAAAAAATTAATGCATGATTCAACTTTACAGTTTATCACTAACCAGATTGATTTAAGTCATAAGTAAAAGTTGAAATGTCAAATCTACTTGGAAGATATAAGGTAATAGACATTCCACTTGCTTCTGAAGTGCACAACCAATAATATACTATTATTTATGCAGATAGGATAACACATTCTCTTAGCCCACACTGCAACATATTTTGTCTCAAATTAGCCAGTAAATCACTATTGCAGAAGCTATTAACAACCATAAAGCCTTTTGAGTTTTACAAGGTGTTCATAATGGGCCATTCCATATGATTTATATGAAAAACATGACTCAGCTCTTCAAATGCAAGTAATCTGTGGACACGAGGCTTGCTGTGTGACCTCTTGTTATCATTGAGATGGTATGTAAAACTTAAAGGGTTCTGGCAAGCTTTCTTAATACCTGCCAGACAAATGCAGTGACAAAAGACAACACTCAGAGTTTATATTAAAAAATGTGTACACTTTTGATGGATGAGGCTTACACAGAAATGCTGTATTTTCAATGAAACTTAAAGAGGTTTTAATCCTAGGTAGGATTAAATTCTCCCAGAAGTATTTTAAAACAGGCATGAGCAGTTATGATCCCCAGCTACCTGGGCCTGGGGACACAGTTCTTCCAAGATAGAATTTGTTAAATAAACTGGTATCTATGCAATTACAATTAACAAAAGTCCCTGACTTTCATAAATCTGTGTTAACTTGGTGCATTTCAGCAGTGATCAGGAAACATAATGCTGCTTTAACTGAACTGTGCTTAGAAGGTTTCAGAGAGGGCTTTCCTTTTGTGCAATTTCTCTGTAATGGAAACATTCGCATCATCTAAAATTTAACTTCACTCAAGATGATATACTTTCTGATCCCACAAGAGAAATAAATATAAACTGCTTCTTCCCATCTAGTTAACACCCAGTCTTGTCTTTTCTATATTTTTCCCCTTGTTTTTTTTTAACTTTTTTACTATCATTGCTGCTCCAAGCAACTTACAAATATGTTATTTTAAACAAAAAGGGATAGCAGCCTTATTATTCTGAATTTCCTAGTCACCTCCTCTCCACAGCTACAGTCTGTTTCCACTAACAGTAGCTGCTGCAGTTACAATCTAGTCTATTCATTACCTATCAAAGTGCACAGGTAAGGTGATAAACCCAGTAGATCTCTTCTTTACAAACTGAATTACTGTATTTTGGAGTCAGTGAAAAAAGAAAGAGAATTAAAGAAATAAAAATAACTGTTTTAATCTGGGAGAACCTGGACTACGATTGTACCAAGCTAACTTTAGAAGTGTTCAGAAAACAAAAGGTAAATAAATTAAAAGTTAAAATCCTACACTACTCTGAGACTTAGTACATGTAATGACCTTAGAGAATCAAATAGGAATTACAAAAAATTTAAAGAAAAAGAGTTTAAAAGCCCAGTTATAACAGAAGAAAATTCAAAAGGAACTGAGAGGAGTCAATTATAAAACCCATAGTTAGTGGTTACAGAATTGTTTGCAGGAGTTTCATAAAAAGAAGTCAAATATATGAAAATTAATGGCATTTATATTCTCAGCTCTACAACAAGCACATTAAGTGGGGAAAAAGTTATTCTTGAAAATATAAGCTTTTCTAATTCAGCCTACATCGCTTCTTCAGAGGGTGCCAAAGGGGAAGCACAGCAGAAGGCAAAGTAATCCAAACTGTTGTGACTGCAAAGAAAATAAATGTTTCAGAATCATTAAATTTTCTTGCTTACTGAAAGTACTCTGATTGTGTCATTCTGACATCATCTTTAGGAGTATTCCAAATCCTACCATTTATATGTGAATTAGTCTGACCTACTTTGAGAAGCAAGGACAGGTAGAGAAAGGGAAATCTTTTTTCCCAAGAGAGGGAAAAAACCCAATGTGTGTGGTGGGAGTGGCTCTGAATTGAGGAATGGCATTCATCAATTCTTATTTCAGGGACAGTAATTAGAAGGAATGAAGATTCATATTGCAACAATTATCTCTCAAAGCCTCCTTTTTAGTGAGATAGAAGGAATCTGGGACCAATATGTTCTAGATATTGGGAGGAAGAGAACAAAGAACAGCAAGAACTCTTTTCTGGATTGTATAAACCCTAACTCAAGGGTACACTTAAAATATGACAACATGATGGTTTCAGGAGCTACAACCCTCTCATTTATATTACTGCCAAAAGAATACCATAAGATTCTGAAAACATACCAGAGATTCAGGGATAATAAATATATAAAACTTTAAAAGAAATGGTTGTTTCAGAGGTTTGTTGTTGGATGGTTATTATAAACACGCAATGGCAGGTGTTCCTTATGTGGCATGTATGACCAAGCCCAAAATATATTTACCCTTTATACAGGTCTGCAAGAATAACCATAAAATTATGCTTCTATGTGGGAGATTTGACTCTAATGTTGCCAGCAGTGTGTACCATGCAAAACCAGAAATTTTTGTTTTTAATTTTTCCTAAAAGCTAATGGTAATCCAAGGAATCTTCAGCCAGCTAAACAGTGTGGGACCAGTAGTAGGCCAACAGTTCCCAACATCACTACTTTCATGCTGGTTCACTCTTCTACTGTGTTCAAATAGTCTGTGGCAAATATTCATTATTTATACATATCTGCTTCAATCAGTCAACTATAAATCACAAGATACTTTTCCATGAACACCATAAAATCAGGGGTAGTGTGAATTTGAGAAGGAAATAGAAAAAAACAAATCCACAGCATTAGTTGCCATCAGACCAGTATTGCTTCATTAGATATTGAGACATGAAAGCCTGTTGATGACTTCACCAAAGGTTTGAACACATGGGAAGCAGCTTCAACATTAACAAACATGCTAATCCGCCTCAAATCACATAGGCATTTACTCTGCTACTTCAATGAATTCTGAGGCAAATACAATTTGATAGTTAGACATTAATAAACATGTTTCATGGATCTTACTACTATCTGATAAAGATGCTTTCTTTTACTATCTCTTTAATGTTATTAAATCAAGTAAACTCATATCTGGCTAAATAGGCTTCACGAGTGCTAATCTTAGCCTAAAGCATTATAATGGATTGACTCTTCCTCGGTAGAGCTGTATAAATATTTATAAAGACTTCACACGAAGAGGAGATCTGACATAGGGCTTTATAAGACTTCTCAACACATACAGAACCTGGAGAAAGAAGAGATTTTTATAAAGACAATGCAGGTCTTAGCCTTCAAAAAAACCCTCTTAAATCCTGGAGGGCTGGTAATAGCACACAAACATATGTCTGAATCACAGGATTCGCATCAGGGCCATGCCACTAGCCTTCCAGTAGTGATATCTTATGCTCACATAAGATTTTCTTCTTACCTGGCCCATACATTTTTCTAGACAGACAGCTTTTTCCATGCCTCTAAGAAAGTGATTATGCTATTTTTCTGCCTTGTTTCTGAGTGGGGAATAACCACCTCTGAAAGCCTACATGGAAGCCAAACACAGGGTCCATTAACCCTTTTTTTTTTCCCCAAAAAAAAGTATTTTCCAATACAAATTACATCAGAAAAGTAAGTATTTATTTAAATAGTGCAGAAGAGAAAGCATGAAATCCTGTCTCCACTGATAATGCAAATTGTTTCTAGCCACTGCAGGCAGAATTTTACTACAAATGGGCAGTCTTTCAATTTTGGCTCAGAAGTTCAGCCGCAGGATAAGTAAATTATGTATTTTATTTGCACTACAGCAAGTTTATACCAACTAAGAATGTTCCACCATGCCAATACTATAGATGAGAAAATGACACATCAGCAATTTAAGCTATTCTCCATCTTGAGATCAAGTAGTTACTATTTCCAATTTACATGGCATATGAAAGAATAATATTTTCTGTTGCACAGAACAGATATATCATGTATTCAGCTAAACATTAGCCCTGATAACTATTATCATCGTAATTATCAATACAGGGATTGTATTGAGGTACTCTGATTTTCAGGTAACAGTATGAGCAAAATCTTCAGCTGAACTTTTTCTCCACCTGCAAGCCAAAAATAGGTATCTGATTTTCTTTCAAATTTGCAATAGTTGGTCTATCTACATACAAAATTTCAGCATTGCCTGGTGGAAAATAAACTTGAAATTAACTTACATATGAACGTTCTTTGGGATCGCTGGACAGTCTAGATTGCAACATAATTGCTTCCCAGCTGTAAACCTGCAAAGATTGTTAGGTATCCGCCTTGTTCTCCCAGACCACACCAGCCCTCATGTTAACTTCACTGTACCAGTATTAGACAAGATTTATAGGGTTTGAATTAGTGCATTTTAGGTTTAATTAGAGCTCCATACATTTTCAGTAGTCCTACTATAACACCACCTCATCCAGCAATCGTTGGTTTCCCCTGCATTATGGGCAGAAGGAAGAAGTCCAGGCTGTAAAGGACAAGACAACCATCAGCTCTGTAAGCACTAGTTTTTACATGCCAAATCATATTCCACTAGGGGTTTATCAAATCAAAAAATAGACTTCCCACTTGTCTAAATATGACCTTGAGAGGACAAACCAAGTTCTCTACCAACAACGTATCTATTCATTACTACTTGGGGGGAGGTGGAGGACAGGGCAGAGAAAAAGAGCACTTCGCATAAACAACACTGCTTCAGAAGTTCTCTCAGGAGAAAATAATAAAAATACAGGGTAGAAAAAGACCCAAAAGCTATGTTGCTGTTACTTTGAAATCAAGAAGGTGCTATGAAAAATACCACCTCTAGTATCACGTTCAAAAATAATTCATGAAAATAAAATCTATTCTATTCATTTTCTTTCTTACTTTGCAGCGTTTAACGGCCTTGCACTAATGCTTCACAGAAAGCTAGGTGTGTCCTTTACTGAGAAATACTGCACCATTCCAGCCTGGTACATGAACTCACTTTAAAGATATTTTTCTAGTCACAATCTGAATTATTTTCTTACCTTGTAAGAATTCTCTATTGTCAGAGAAACAATAAACCCTACAGTACTCCTATCAGAAAATTACCTGTACAGCTGCTGCTGAAAATACTGCTGATGCAATAGTTCTCTATATTTTGAGAATTAGAGTTTGGTTGTTTTGAAACTAGCATTGCATATGGAGACATTTTAATGAGTTCTACTTTGGAAAGACCATTTGACAAGGCACGTATCTATGTTTGCTTCTATTGCTCACGTTAACACAGCAGACTACTTGAGTCTACTCAACAGAAGGAAAAGTGGGCTCAAAGATTTTCTTCATATGAAAGAAGAATTTTGTTCCATGCAAAGGCATTTTCCTAGTCCTGTTATAGCATTCCACCTTTCAGAATTGCATACCACAACTTTGACTCCTTATTTAGAAGTAAATAGCACTGGAGTGTCTTATTCAGACCATAAAGATATGAAAAATCACATAAGAGAAAGGGAAAAATCTGGGAGATATTCTGCAAAAGAAACAGGTATAAATTTTGAGCCCACCTGGGGCGATGGATTAATATTGTGGCCTGTTAGACATCTCTGGAACAATATACAATATAAAACAAAGCACAAAACTCCTACCAAAGTGCATGCAAAAGTGAGCAAGTTCTCCAAGAATAGCTCTACAACCCAGCAGCACAAATGTTTCACACTTTAACCATCAAATGGACTTGATCCGTAGCTAACTGCAAAGCATGCAAGTGACATCCCGTTTCTAGCTCACGAACACTATTTTTCCACACAACTATATACGATTTCTTCCAGGTAGTGTTTGATAGGCTTGACAAGAACAGGTAGAAGAGCAACATTCATTGCCTCTACCACTCTGTTCTTTTCCCCAGAGAGACTACTAGTTTGCTGTCAGTACCTCCACATTTCACTTCAAGACAAACACTGAGTTCTAATTTTTTGCTGGCAACTAATAATAATAATAGGCTGACAACTTACTCATATCTAAACATTTTACATAAATGTCCAATCACTGGTAGTAGTACCCATATACCATAGCAACACATACCTGGTGGAAAAGAACAAAAGCAATACAATTTTTATTAATAGCAAAACTATTATTTTCATGTGGATGCAATACTGCAGTGAGAGTCACAAGTTGCATTGAGGGGAGGGGGGAGGGGAACAGCAGCAGGGAAAAACATAGCAGAATGCAATAATACCAGACAACTGCAATCCACAGATTTATACTACAGTTGATCTACCTCCTCACTTGCAAGCATTGCCAGTTAAACTCTGTCACATTCATGTAATAACACCAGAGCAGGACGCTGACTCCACATCATAACTGGAGATAGTTTTGTGTTAGTTTTCTGTGCTTTTCTTCCTCAGTCACATATTTTCTGTATGTATTCACACTAATAGTCCTTTTGATAAAACCCTCCAGAAAATAATTAACTTTAATAGCTCTTCTGCAGCTAAAGCTGCACAACTGGGTGGCAAATAAAAATGAGCTTTCCACAGGAAAACATAAGTCTTCAAAAGAATTATAAGGAAAAATAAAAATAAAATTACAGGTTCAACACTGCTTCTAGGGTAAAATGCGTATTTCTGATAAATGTATCAAATCCCCTAAAAACTACACCCATTGAAACTTCATATTTAGAGTGATTTGCTTTCCAAATCATATAGACAGCACAGTTGTGTACAATCTTTAAACAAGTACAACCACAGAGAAATGCTGAGAGATTTAAGAGAAATAAAAGCATGATCAGCTAGCTTGTAATCTTCTTTTCTCTTATTCTCCTCCCTATAGCTGCATTAAATTGCCTGTTGAGAACAATAACATATTTGTGCTTTTATAGGTAGAATGATTTGTATTATGTAAAGATTTGGCTAACAGAGTAAAGATGCATTCACACTGAGCTGGATTACATGCTGTTAATAATTTTCTGGATGCTCTAGGGGACCCATAATTCTGGACGACTCCAGATTAGCATTTAAATATATGCTTTGTAATACATCCCAAAGCAGACTTTTTTAATTTACTTTTTGCCATTTTTCTAGAACCACACTAACCAGAAATCAAATCACTGAAAGCATTTTGGAGGAAAAAGTATACCACAATCAAGTTTTTATCCCCCACCCCCATACAATCTTAAGAGTACACAAAAAGTCTGTCTTTTCCCGACTCCTACACTATTTCAATAGCTTTCATTAGAATGTCAGACTACCTAGAATATGTGATCAGGCTTGCAGTACTGTTCTATGCATGTCAAATAAATGGGTAACTCAGGAAGTAAACCAGTATCTGTTGTTCTGAGTAAGAGTTCCAGCTATCTAAAAAGCTGGTTTGCTGCGGGGTGGCTTCTGTTTCAGGAAATAATCCTAAAATAGATTATTTTAACAAAATTAATAAAATACCTAACATTGCAAAGAAACACCCCACAAAACATGCTAACACAATTTTGTTGTTGAGCATTAACTTCAGCACAGACCAGACTCCGGTATTTCTGTTTTCATGAAACTTTTGGCCACCATTTGCTAAACACTGAACTCCTTTGTAAACTGTGTATGTCTTTTCATAATTTTTGAAATACTTAGTACTTCAGAACAGTCTTAAAGTATGTGACTCGCTCATAAACATTATATTCTCAGACAAATTCAACTGGGAAGCATACTGTAGTGTTTCTTATTTAAGAAATTACTTTTCGGAGCATTATAAGGTTCACCTAGCAAGTACATGTTCACTGGGCAAAAATGTACTTTTCATGACCTTTGGTCCTTGGTTATAATTAGTTGTCTGGTCCCAGTTGCTTACAGTGTAAACAAAGACTGATAAACCCACATTGGCTGCATGTATTTATTACATTACAACACAGCTGCCAACTGTCTAACCATTCTAATAAAAAAATATTTTCTAAGGTTTATGTTTTATTGCATGTATGACTCCCTGATTGGTTAGCATTTTGGAGTTGTGGAAAAGGTTATGAATTTAGAAACTGACTGCATTCATATCATATTTAAAACTTAATGCTATTTTATTAAAGACATATGGGCCTCCAAAGTACACATATTAAATGTCATGTAAGAAAAGTAGCAGTTTAAATCATGGTCAAATTCATTTTTGACGTGACTCCTGAGGCTTCCCAAGATCTGAACTATTTCTTTGTAAATCTGGCAGTTTAACCACACTCATAAATCATTTTCAAAGCATATTATTTCTTAATTTTACTGCATTAGAAAGCATTTGGCCTACACAGTGAACTGTTTGTAATCGTTATGTGAACAAAGTTGTATATTTAGTCTTACAATGTGGGAAGAAAAAAAAAGTCTTAATTTCTCAATCCTGAATTTTGTTCTTATTTTAACCCAAATGATACATGTCCTAAAGAAACTTGCCAGAGTAGGATATGTAGGATAATTTTCTGTATTGACGTAGCAGAAAACTTAATCTCCTTCTGCTTCAAGCTCATAAATTAGAAACACAAAAGCAACTGTAATTTAATTATTAAGCAAATACCCCACAGGTTCTTTCACAAGAGAGAATGCCTAAGGTTTCCAAGCCCCACCAAAGTTGAAAGAGAAATGAATCATCTTTGAGACAATGCACATGCATTTTCTAGGCGCCTTGATATAAATGCCATTTGATCCATTAGAACTGAAGCATACCTTAAATGCGCTGATAAATTAAATGCACATAACTTAAGTACAGACTCCCTGCCCTGCCCACTAAAGTGACCAGAAGCCCTAGCTCCAAAAGAGATCATTCACTGAACAGGATTCAAAGCAAGGGTGCTTTTGAAACATGATTGAAATTTTCTTTATTTATCAGAGAAGTTCCAAATGGCAGAGTTAATTACAATTTCTATGTTTTCCTATGAGCACTTTGTCCTTGAATGCTGTGAATAAAAAAGATTAATTAGGACAACAATTTAATGCAAAGATTTATACTCTCACTAGTTGCTTTAAATAGAACACCACTCTTCAGTCACAAATGTTTTTCAGCTTTTTATCCACACAATGAACTGAAACAAGGCTGCATATCCAGTCACCAAATCTTAAGCGTCTGATGTCAACTCCATTATCTCCAAGATGGGCAAAATGCTCTTCAGTTAAGGTTTCAAGTTAAAACACTGGTCTGTAAAATGGACAGGGTGAAAAAAAAAACCAAACCCTAGAATAAAAAAATCCAAAAGTTCAGTGAAATCACAGCATGTGATTTGGTGGAAGATTTCTTAAGAATTTTAAAGGGTGCTTCGATCAGGATGTTTGTTTATGCCTTTCACCTAGATCAATAAACACCCCAGGTGTGAAAACTGACTATATCAAGACTATTATATATCCCCTAAAGTAAATTGAAAATCTCTTCATTCAAAACTGGGTAAGATTTTCAATGCTGACGTAATTAGGACAAGCTATAAGTAGCATTGTGTTCTGAAACCTGATGCAGAATCCAATAAAATTAATTTCTCTGTGTTTTAATACAGTGAGGTTACCAATGGTTTCAACTAACATTCAGGATCTGGAACCAGAATCTGTAATGGAGCAGAATAAACTGTGCTGTATCCTTTCCCTTTGGCAAAGTGAGTAGTTTTAGAAACTCATTAGGCAAAAAAGTTCAGGATTTCTTAGAAAAGATCCCTTTGGCCTAGGAGAGAAATATTAGTCCTCTGAAAAAAATAAATATCCTTTTTCCTGAAATAACTCAAACCAGCTACAAATTGGTCACATTCTTATTCATAAGTGGAAAGATGGCTGATTTGCTTAAGCTTTTAGGAGATGACCTCACCACTACCAGACATATGTGCTTCTTGGACCACACTCTGGCTGATGCAAGCACAGGGGAGGATGATGATGATGTTTAATATGCTTTGGTGTTCTTGACCTGTCAATAATTTGCACACACAGTACCTCTTTTAGTGCAATGGGAAAAGCAGGATTGAGCTGCTTAAATACTAGCATCCACTGCTGTTTTAGCCACCCTACAGTATCTGGATCCTGCCTCCCATGGTGATTCCATAAAAGCTTGCATCTCACATAGATACTTATCTGCCAACCCTACAGGGAGCTGCTGTATACTTCAGGGTATTTGAAATGGTACTGACTGCTATTTTAGGCACTTGTGTTGTTGCCAAAGTGATTATAAATATTAACCAAGAGCAGGTGTGTTCATTTTAACTCCCCTTTTGTTCCTGTGCAACCAAAAACATTTTGCTCATGCAACATAACCAAAGAATACTAGGGGAATAGCAATTTGCAGAGAATGATGTGTTGAAGGAACTCTATTTCTTGTTTATTTACTTCTTTGGTCTGGATATATATAACTACACTACCACAAAGTTGCCATCTACAGTGTAAGAGATAAGTTTCTTAAAAGATTTACATTAATGAAGGAAAGTAGTACTTCAAGGTAGAAAAGAAGAACCATCACACTTTTAAGACTACTGCTATTTCAGTAGGAATGACTCATCAATGTGAGACTACAGGAGGCACACACTGTCTCAAAGTCAGGGGTGGGAGTAGGAATTCCATACAGGAACAAAAGGATAGACAAAAGTTGCATGAGAATTTTGCCAATGTCAAATTAAATTGGGGGGAGGGGAGGGTTTGACAAAATGCAACATCTGAACAACTTTTATGCCTAACAGCAGTGTCAACTGATGAGAGTCATTTCACCAGCTTTTCTGAAAATAGGAACTACAAAAGAGTGCAGTGAGCTCTGCTTGTACAGCAGCAATGTTTCCATTGCCAAAAGAAAAACAAACAAAACTTAAAGGATAAAATCCTAGCCGTACTGATCCACAGGGAATTTAAACCAATCATGATTATTGCCCTGTGGTCTGATATCACAGTATTACATTCTGCTGAATGGCATTTTGTTAAGTAGACCTAATAGGCTGATCACACGACAAAAGCCAAACCATATGCTTGCAGAATCTAAAAATTGAAGTTTCCATAATTCTGAACCCACAAATAGGAAACAATTTTAAAAAATAACAACAACAGTAATAAACATGCTGTCATGCTAGCTTCTTCAATTAAATGGACGTGTTAATGATATACAGTGCCTATTGCCATTCATCAGAGAACCTTCAAGTGCTTTACAAATATTAAATAAGTCTTACAAAGGGATCAATTTGCTCACTCCTACTGAAAAACAGACACCTTTCAGGTGCAAAGCAGCAGCTGGTTAACTAGCACACTGCAACACTACATAACAGTTTAGGGCAGAAGGTGGAGAAGAATGCCATAGTAAATTGAGACTGCAGAGAAATCCATGGAGGCAGAATGTAATTACCCAGATTGGAATCAGGCCAGGGCTCCAGGAGTAACTCCCCTTCCTATGTGAAAAGTGTATTGGGACCATTAATGGCTAAAAGGACATTGGCTTCATGACAATCATATACTTTTTTTTCCCCCCAAACGAATAATTTTAGGAGACATCACCCATTGCATTCTGTACCTTCAATAGCAATTAGATACTGAAATGCAGCCCTCGTAATACCTTCCCAAAGAACTAAATATATATTAGCTTTTCAAAAATTATCACAAGAGCAAGCAATGAAAAGTCTTTCTGTCTACCCTAACATACATATGACCCATACATATCTATTCTTCCTTCTTAAGACCTGGAATTACAGCAGGCTAGGCAAAGAGAATACATACATTCCTTTGCTATTTCAGCAGCTGCACGCTTACAGCTCAGATGCCACTGTTTAAACTCACTGCTTTTCTCTCATTTACTGTCTGAGGTTGGTTCATGTTAATCACGTGAAGACACAAAATACAGAAAAAAAACCCCTCCCTTTAAATGTCTTAGCTTGCAGATTCAAATATTTCATGTGAGCTTCTTACTTTTTAAGTTCCTTGTAAGTCAGACTCCTAACTTTACTACCATAAATGTCTTTGCTTCCTCTTTGGCTGCTGACCCTACTCTTCCCTTAGTTGGATGCCTTTTCCAAAGCCTGCCTTTCAGTTTGCTTTAATGCAACTGCCCTTGCACACGTGTTGAAGGCAACTCATTACCAACTGGCCTTTGAAGACTTTTCTAGATCCTGTTATTAATTCCACTTTTTCTAGGAGCAAGAGCTTCCTCACATGATGCACAAATTCACAGCCAAATCAAATTTGGTTTCAGGTTTCTTCATTAGGTCAACAGGTTATGTAGCAAGTTCATCACCAGTCTGCTATTGATCATATGCAAAGTCAGCGAGATCAATTACACAATAACTTGAACCAAAGAAACCTTATTTATCCTTTATATGCATATTTAATTTGATATATAAACAAAGGAAATGTAAAGAGGCTACCACATATGGCTAATTACGGAATTATTTCATCCAAATACTGCGAGTTAGGTAACATCCAAACTAAGGTAGCACTTCTTGTGGACCTGTATCCTTATAAACTGTATCTGTATGTTCGTGGGTTCATATATTCTCCACAGTGTCTCACAAGTATCTTCTTTAGAACTTCATTAACCAGTTAATAAAATACCAGCTTTCTGCTTATTAGTCTAGTATATAACTTTTCAGTCACACCCTTAAACCCCTTATCATTTGCAAGCTACAATAATTATATTTCCCATTTCTTAAAAGCTCATATCACTAATTTACCTTACAAGCACCATGAGATATAATAGCAAATTTTATCTCTCTGCATTGAAACACAACATATCCATATTTTGGGAACTGATTTTTTTTTCTGCAAAAATTGAGGACAGGTTTAGTGACCTTTTTAAAGTCTTCTGAACAAAGTATTCTTGAATTTATGACTCAAATTCCATTTCTGGATTCACTGTACTTTGTGGTGAGCTCATGCAACCTACACATAACAGTTAGATGGCCATAATTGCAATGTAACTATTGATAGGACATACAGATATTCTCAGAGACAGAGAGGTAGAAAATACTGTCTGATGTTTCAACAATTGGATCATATCCAAAAGTTTCTGCTTTTAAACTAATTGGATAATACAACAATCTAAACTTCAAAATCAAATTGAAACAAAAAAAAAAAGTGGATCAGTATACCATAAAGAATTGGTAAACAGAAGGAAAAACCTAACATCATCTCTCAAGTTCTTCAACACCTTGATCACTTCTTAATGTTGGAATTTCACAGTGCTTTTCTTATTTCTTATTCTACCACGTTAATCACCACACCTATTCTCCCGCAGGCCGAAGAAAGGCTTTGTTGACGATTTCGTGCCCCGGTTTTAGAACTTAAGTAAAATCCAACAGTTTGCGGGGGGAGAGCATGCAGTTATTTCATAATCTGTTTCTACAGCTATGTTTGCTTACATTTCTTTTGGATCATGGGATTTGTTTGAGATAATGGGATTTTTAAAATGAAAAAGTTTAAATGACTGAACGTAGCTCTGTCAGCTTAGTTCTAGCAAGCACCATTCTTGTATCTGGCATATCCTTCTCAGCAGTGTACTCTTGTAAACCACCAATGTTCATATGTGGAAGTATCCATTTTTGGCATTTTTAAATATTATTCTTTCTTCCTAATTTTGATTAGTCATTAGGGGATTATGAGACAATCACATACATTACAGGCTTAAAAAATGCATAAATTTTCCAAGAGCAAAATGGATCCATTTAGTTTGTCAAATAGGAGCATGGCTGCTACAATGTCTTTGAAGACAATATAACGTACTGCATCACAGTCTAGGTTGGAGTCTTGAATTTGTGACGTTATATTTTATTATAGGAAACCATAACATCTCGACAGGAAGAAACTCTATTATGTAGAAGCTCTTCCAAAGAGGTACCTTACTAGCTGGCAGTTCATTGACACATTGGTTCTATACACTATAGATGACCTTTGCTCTGTATCTACTTCAAATACTGTAAGTTCATAAGCTAAGATCTCTAGAGAAAGGTGTTGGCATAAGAAAAAACATGAGCAATGCAGATATTCTCCAAACGTTTTTCACCTTTTATTAATTTTCTTAAAGCATTCCCCAGTTTCCTAATTTGGGGAGGAGAGGCTCATGAGATACATTAGAAAAATGCCTTTCCTATATTCTTGGAAACACATAAGAGATATGTACTTAAAAAAATACGATTCTTGTTACATAGTTAAGGACATAAATTACCAAAATAATTCCCTATGCCTCATCTGATTTTTTACATAATTTGAAAATGCATATCTCAACATTGGTCACTTTGATAATTAGTTTTTCCTATGAGCTTAAGCACTACAATACTGACAATGATCTGAAAGCAATACTGTAGATTTCAGCATACCATATTTCTTAAGCTGTAGTGCCTAAATATTTACTCTTCCTACCATAATACAATAATCTTCCTCCACTCTCCAAGTATCAGTGTGGGCAAGAATTACACTAAATGTTTGCCTTTCCACTTCTGTCTCCATCTTAGTTCCTTTCAGAGCAAATGCTATGTCAGGTTTTATAATTACAACTTGTGATTAAAATTATGTATCTGGGGGTAGTGGAGTGGGATTCAAAACACCTACAGTGCCATCTTTTCTTGTACAGCTTCCTTTATATCCAGTGGACAAAATGCTCTTGGCGAAGTTGCAAGAGAGCAGAATAACACCACATACTTCTAAGTCATTTACTTGGAAGAACAGACGTGGATATCCACTGATGATTCAGTCCTATAACTGCAAGACTATTCTATGTGACCAATACACACTGCTTGCTTTTGCCACTATAAATAAAACTGATAAAAATGTTAACTTTAAAATGCAGTAAGCTAAAAAATAGTTCTTGTGCAGAGGGGTTGCCAAATAGTGGGAAATATATGTACTTTATAAAAGCAAATGCACTGACCCAGTATTAAGCAATTAAATTTATATTTAGAGAGACATGACAGTGTGTATCTATTTATAGCAACACACTTTAGATATAATGGATGTATCTAAATTTTATCATCTAGATTAAATGACCATGAATAAAGACCTTTAAAATATGAAATTATTATTTGCTGTGATACACCATAATTTTATTTTGTTTATTTATATCATATGCAACATAAAAATGTGGAGTCTTAAAATGCATTCTCATATCACATTCTGTTTTGCATCTCTCAGTTTGAAAGATGAAACAGTTGGAAGCACAATTCATATACCTATAAACCAAAGAAAGGTACAGTTTAAAATAATTATGTCAAGAAATGACAACTGTACTCTCTGTAGAAGCAGCAATGAATAATTACAAAGCTGGGACATAATTAAGCAATTTTGACTGTCGTATTCTTGAGCTGTCTTTCCAATGCGAAGTGCTGTCATGTCCAGAAACACACTTCACACTGGACAGGCATCTTCCACTTTGATCTACACTTATGCCAGTGAAATGAGGTCATGGTCTGGTCATTAAACAAGGCTTCCTCATCTGGCTCAATGCCTCTTATCCAACCAGGCTTGCCCAATCTTTATTAAAATCAGACATGATTCAATGTTCAATATTTTGACAAAAGAAAACATAAACATCACAGAATAATTAAGTTTAGCTCACTTACATAGAGATGTAGCACTGCATCACAATCTTAAACTGTTTTCTAATAAATGACTGCATCCTTCCGTAAGACAGTCACACCACAAACAGATGCATTTTAAACAAAGGATGAAATGAAGCAAAGCACAAGGAAGTGCAGTGTCGTGGTTTTTTTTAAAAAAGAGAAAGACAAGAAAAAATAGGAAAAAAATGAAAGTAAAAAAATTTATACGAAATAAAATATTTATGACTTAGTGATGACTAGTGATCGCTAGATACTTTTGCATTTGAGTAAACACAAGTTAGTCAGATGGAAATTTCTTGCTTTTATTCTCATTTTGTGTATTTTTTTTTGGTGGGGTATTTTGCTCTCCCAAGTATTTCATGTCAAGACTAAAATGAAAACAACACCCCACATCACAGACTCTTTAGATCATCAGTCTGTTTTTTATGCTGAATAAGCCATACCATCTCCTGCTTATCATAATGGAGGAAAAAAAACCAACCAACAAACAAATGCCTAACTTAGTATTTTGGACAATTTTTTTTTTGGGGGGGGGGGGCAGGGAAGAGTCTGACAGGCTCACTACATCAGGCAGAACAACACTTCCATGTAGCATTCACCAACATAAATACTTATCACTACAATTGCATGGCAAGCATAGGCTGACACAGCAGCTACTACCTTAGGGGGAAAGAAAAAAGATTCTAAGGAAGTTCATTATCAGCAGAGTCTTATATCACTAGGTCAAATTTCAAGGAGTTTTTCTGGTGACTAATACTGGATATGATGCAGTCTGCCTCTCAATTAGGGTATATTCTCCTTTAACTAGCTCCAGAAAGCTTAGAATATGTTACGATGAACTGTCCGTTAAATTTGGCTGAAGCTGGTCAAACATCTCAATGACTATAAAGGAGGAGAACTAACAAACAGACAGAGAGCGTAAGATTCAGGAAACTTGAAGGCTGAAGAATAAAAAAAAAATGTATTCAATATATAACATATGATAGAATTTGAGCATACAGTTATTGTGCACATCATCTTTGGGATATATAGAGGAAGGCAGCTTGTTATGGTCCTCGAGTATGTCTATAAATAGCTATACATATATAAATAGCTATATAGCTCTATGTATCTGCATCTGAAAACATATGCAGAGAGGACTCTATGAGCATTCCAGACATATAAAGAGCTTGCATGAATGCATACCATAAGCATGCATATCCTAGGAAACAAGCACAATTTTAAGAGGTTTATAATATTTGTTCTGCATCCAATTTAATATTTATTTTAAATTAGACACTTCTGCAATATTATCATCTTATATTTTATGATGAGGGTAATTTTGACATACCTTAAGAAGCATTAATTCAGGCCATGAAAAGCATTTACAAAGATTTTACCATCAGCAACTTGTACCAAACCATTTAAGACCATTTATAAGGAGGAAAAAAAATAAACAAACACCAACTTTTAGTATGGCAATAACAACAGGAAATGTGAGCCTTTAGCAAATTTGCTGAAATAAATGTATGTTTTATCAGAAGACTTTGTGGCTAAATAATTCAAAACTATACCAAAGGTTCAATTACAGATATAAAAGATAAAGATATTATCCCTACTTTTGTGAAGTAATTTACCCTTAGCTATTGACTTAAAAAGATGTTTAATCCAGAAAAGGAACTTCAAATTTAAGAAACAGACACTTTTTTTTTCTCTTGAACTACTGAATTGGTTAAAATTCAAAGAGCAGACTCTTAAATGAAAAAAAAAAAAAACTAATCAGTAATAAAATTTTAAAAACCACTTCACCAGACCCAAAATTTGATTAGATAATGCTGTTGCGTTTGGCCAGATTCAGCAAAGATGATTTGCTGTGAATAAGATATCCACAACCGCTTAGAAATAGATTATTGACCTGGACAGGCTGGAGAGCTGGGCAGTAAGAAACCAGATGAGGTTTAACAAAAGCAAGTGTAAAGTCTTGCACCTGGGAAGGAACAACTGTTTCTATCAGTACAGGCTGGGGGATGACCTGCTGGAGAAGAGCTCAGTGGAGAAGGACCTGGGGGTCCTGGTGGATGACAGGTTGGCCATGAGCCAGCAGTGTGCCTCGGTGGCTAAGAGAGCCAATGGGATCCTGGGGTGCATCCGGAGGAGTGTAGCCAGCAGGTCAAGGGAGGTGATCCTCCCGCTCTACTCTGCCCTGGTCAGGCCCCACCTGGAGTATTGTGTCCAGTTCTGGGCTCCCTGGTATAAAAAGGACAGGGATCTCCTGGAGAGAGTTCAAAGAAGGGCTACGAAGATGATAAAGGGCCTGGAGCATCTCCCCTATGAGGAAAGGCTGAGAAGATTGGGACTGTTCAGCCTTGAGAAGAGAAGACTAAGGGGGGACCTAATTAATGTTTACAATTATCTTAAGCAAGGGATGCAGGGGGAATCAGCCAGCCCCTTTTCAGTGGTTTGTGGAGACAGGACAAGGGGCAGTGGCTGCAAGTTGGAGCACAGGAAGTTCCGCACCAACATGCGGAGAAACTTTTTCACAGTGAGGGTGACAGAGCACTGGAATAGGCTGCCCAGGGAGGTGGTGGAGTCTCCTTCTCTGGAGATATTCAAGACCCGTCTGGATGCCTATCTCAGTGAAATGTCCTAGGGAGCCTGCTTTGGCAGGGGGTTGGACCCGATGATCTCTCGAGGTCCCTTCCAACCCCTACAATTCTATGATTCTATGATTCTATGATTTCATTTATTACATATATGAAGCTGAAATAACTAAAGGCAGTGGTAAACAATATATTAAAGCAATGCTTGTATCAGAACTGTTAACATTTTAGTAATTATAAATGAATCAGTCTGAATTGATTTGTTATGCGTTGCAATTGTACTTGTGATAATGCATTTATCTAGCAACACTGCTATGTTATCAAACAGTACATTTCCATAACTACTACATTATTATTCAGCATTATTGGAAATCTGCAATAAATTATTGATGGTATATTTTAGAGAACAAAACAGAAAACAGAAAGCAAGTAGACTGAAAACTTGAGTGGAGTTTTAAGAAAGATCTGCAGCACTAAAACACTCTGAATCTCAGACTGCTGTTATTGTGTATTGATCAACAACGGAAAAAGAAGGTAAAGTGGAGAATTCACATCCTCATTCTGCTTGCATCAGCAGTATATAGTATGCCCAGAGTTAATGCAATTGGTATCAAAAGCTCAGATTACTCAAACTGTTTTTCTGATGTTGTCAATGTTTATTAGCAGGACTCCACGTTAAGTAACATCATATAAAATTAGAATCAGCTACTCCACTAAAAGCTAATAAACACCATAGGTGTGAGCTCCGCAACAGACATTAGTGTTTAACATACAAGGCAGGGGACAACTTGTCAGAAAAATTACATTCTTTCACAAAAACATATCACACAGTTGTTACATATCTTTAGACAGGGTAAAAATATTCTTTGAACCTCAGTGACACATATTAGTTACTTTGTTATATGAAACAGAGGTTGGAAACCAGAAATTTGATAACATAACCACAGTCCATTAACCAGATGTAACAGTAAGGTTTGATATTAAGCCACAGAAAAATTACTAAGGCTTTTGTCCCTCACCTGATCACATTAACCAGTCCTTTCATTTGAAAGGTTTTGTCTGTTACTTCAGCAAAAGACACAGACAAGCTTTTGGAGTTATTTTAAAACAGTGTTAATGCATCACATTGATCTTATTTCTTCCATTTACTCTCCTACCTTAGCATCCTTAGGCTTAACCACTTTCATGAAGGCACCTCTTACCAAAGCTTCCTCCCTCTCCCTCCTGGTCACTTTCCGAGTATCCAGAAATTTCAGGTTTTTCAATTTGTGCAGGACAAAATACCTTACAGGTTAAAAAAATACACAGTTAAAATCCAGCAATGCACAGACATACTCACAGACCAAATGACTAAAATAAGACCAACAACCTTTGTTTCCTCTCTCTGTTCACCTTTTTCATTCAGCTTGTGTACAAAGTTACTATATTTACTTCAGTCTCTGAAATGAAGATTGTTTTTGTTGTGTTGTAAGCTGCCCACAACTGAATACTAGGTGGATCAAACAGAGAAGAAAATTATCACTATGTGCATGTATGTTCTCTGTTGGGAACACTGAAGTACAAGATATACTCAAAAGTAGAATAAATTTGAACTTGTTCTGAATTGCCAGTTTGGAAAAAGGACTTTTGAGTGATTCCAAATACCTCATCCCACATTGTAGGGAAAAAAACATGGAAACTGCTAGCTATCTTCTCTGAAAGAACTCTCAGAAAACATTCTCTCACTAACACTGCTTCAGATTTTTGTTATATTTCCCTAGAAACACAATTATGAGCAACCTTAGAGACAAATGAACAGTAAATCGGTGAGGAGTGTAATTTGCCTTCTACCATATATCCTAAAACACCATCCTCTAGAAAGGAGTATATGTCAGTATCCAAAACTCTTAACGTTAAAAAAATAGTAATTGTCAAGAGAGAGTTACTCCTTTCCAGGACTACATTTGGACACAGGTATCATTTGGAAGAAGAATTCCATTTTGGCCCTTCCAGAGACACAAAGTTTCCTTACAGCATATGGATCCCAGCTCCGGATTAAACACAGAAGCACACAAGGAGAGAATGAAAAATATTTTAAGAATTCAAAGTTTGTGTTAGCATCCATCAGTACCATGTTCTATTTATCCTTGAAACTCAAAGTACAGCAGCTTTTTAGCCTCAAACAAATACCATTGCCTCCTTGTTGCAGGGGGAGAGAACATGGCAGATCAGAAACGAAGTAAAGCACATCAAAATATCTAACCACTTCAAGTACGTTATTTACATTTAGTCCACCAAACATGAAGCAGACATTGCAAAGTGAGGGAAGTACCAGACTTTTCCTGGCAGGAGGTAGAAAGGTGACTGATAACATTCCCCATGCCTAGCTGCTTTACAAAAATCTCCAGTCAGAGAGCCTCCTAATCACCCCAAGCCCTTCTGGCACTGGGAGGAAGAAATGGTAGTGCAGGAAAACTAACATTTCAAAAAAGACCACCACACAAAAGATGTGTTTGAAAGGTAAGAGTTATCTTATAATACTGTTCTCAAGACCAGAAAAACATGTAAGAAAGATTCCCTTTCTACCACCAAGCAAAATTTAATGCTGCATATAAACATTTCGATCAAGTACACTTTTCCTCTGAGGTAACAGCTTCGTAAACTGTTAACAAGAGAACTGAAAACGCTCAGTACTGAAATGTTCAGGCAATTTAAATGGGAATCCTCAATCTATGACCTTCAATGATATAAGAAGGGAATCATCTTACAAAACAGAACATGTCCTAAAACCATTATTAAACAACAGCTCCAGATCTACTGGAGACTGACACATTCTCAGGCTCCACCCAGCACTCCTGGCTGTCCTTCCAGTCTTCTCTGGCATTTTGCTGGTTCTTATCTTTCAGTGGAGAAGAAGCTATCCATCTTACATTACTGGCAGAAAAGCTCTGATGACAACAGATTCTTTCAAATGAAGACATGTACAGAAGGAAACAATATGTCAAGAGTGAAGAAGAGTGAAGCTAAAAATGAGTAAAGACACCCACTAAGTGTAGGGTGAGAAAAGATGAATATTCAGGTGAAGAAAACATCGGTATTAGAAAATCGGCAAATGTTTAATGATGGAATGAAATATGCCATCGAAAAGCAGGCTGCAGCAAAAATGACAACAGACTAAGACAGCACTGTCATCTATGCTGACTTTGGATCACAGCCCTAATGTCAGTCTCTCAATCATTTCAAAAGAGCTTAAAATTATAATAGCATTCCTTGATACAAATGTATTTTTGTATTTTTTAAGCCATCCTGACTGCACTTCAAAAAACAGAATTAGCACCAGTACTTGCCAATGCCAAAAACAAAACTGAAAAACCCTCCCACGTAAACTAAACGGCAAACTACACCACAAGTCACAGGTTTGGGGTTGATGTGTTTTTTTTAGACAGGGTAAAAATATTCTTTGAACCTAGGAGGAGCAAATATTAAAGTACCATAAAGGTTATCCCACCAGTAAAACAAAGGTATATCAGTGATTAATTCTTTTACAAGGTGATTCAAAATACAATCCTGTTTATTCATATCCCTTTTACTAAATGTGAGATAAAAGGAATGTGTATTATTTGAAAATAATATGGTACTATTTTATTAAATGGCTGAATAAAAGCACCAGGCTTCTTGGATATATTTTAACTAGAAATATGAAGATGCAGCTTCAAACTAAACGTAACACAAGTTTGCCATAAAAAATACTGGAAAGGATTACCAAAGCCCTGGAAAGAACACTTTACAATATCAATTCAACCCCTGTAAATTTAATCCAGGGTTATTTGTTGCACAAAATCTCTTTACTGTGATGTATGACTTAGTTACTAAGGTTATCACAGCAGTATCCTAAAGTTGCATAGTACATAAAACATTTCAGTTAACAATGCAGGGAGGTTAACTCCCACAGATAACCTACTATCAGAGGGTTAGACCAGATGACATGCCTCTGTCAGCTTTCAGGAGCTATTGATGGTTCAATCAGTTTGTTTTGAAGGTAAAGTACAACAAAAGGGCACTAAACTTACTCAAACTGTCAACAGGGACTATCTGGAATGTTGCTTGCAGGTAAGTAATTTTGGGTGTTTTAAGACTATTATCAAACACCAATGGCTGCAGAAAAAGACAGCTACTAATAACACAGAATGCAGCCATCATAAAATACTTTATGGCAGGCACCAGGATCCATAAATTGCATGACACATTGCACCTGTTTTAGGCTTGTAAAATCACTAGTTAAGAGAACACTATTTAATGAAGAAAGATCCATCTAAATTTTACGTAGTACATTTAGAAAGGTTGGTTTTAGGTTAGAGGTTGAAGGGGCAGGGTCTTCCTGCCTCCCCCCCACCCCTTTTCTTAATAATCTTGAAATTTAGCACCACTTCATGTGCTCTGAGACCACTGTTGCTGGGGTTTAACATCTTTGCAGTGGTGTGAAAAAGGTTATTATCTTCAGAGATGAGGATAAAGGTGAGAGAAAAAAAAAAAGAGGGAAAAAAGAGAGAAAAAAAAATCAGACATACCAGGAAGGTGCTTAGAGATCCACTTATCACTAAATGTAAACTGAACTTCTAATTCATGATGGATTAAGGAAATCAACAATGTAAGAAAAGTTGCATCTTCTTTTGTCCAGAATCATCTCCCCAACTTGACTCCCAGTGCCAAGAGTCGCATGATATTAAGCTAGTAATAGATACCCATCACACACAAACAGAAACACTCTAAGATAGAAAAAGACTAGAGAATATCACATTTCATGTTATTTCAGTCTTAGTTAAGTGAAAATGACAATAAAGATTAACAATTCATTTACCAGTTTTGTAAGTGCTGCATGTGATTAGTATTATTTTAACAGATTTATACAGACCTGTCAACATATTGGAAAAAAGGGACAGGCTTGAGGGGCATTTGCAAAGGAACGCAGTGAGTTTGGGATTCAGCTGCTATTGACATTGGCAAAAGCTCAAATGGGCAAAGCCTTCCTTTGAAGAAACATGTTGGAGCTTAGAAAAGGACAGAACAAAGACAGCTTTGAGATCAGCTAATGCTATTTATTAAACAATAAATGACTCTAGTTTTAATATAAAGAAATACTGTCTCTGCGACTGACTCACTATACAGCCTTTACTGAATCACAGACTTGTCGTCTTAACTCTGCCTTGTAAATACAGAAAATAAGACTTATCAGTTATCTTGCAGGTATATCCTGCCTATGTTTCCAGTTCTCTACTGTGTAACGCTCATTACTTAAAACACAGAGCCCTTCTTGGGTTATTCCCTCACCCACCAAAAATCAGTGATGGTTCACAAAATCTTAGGAAAGCAATTCATCGGTAAAGCAAAAGCGTTCAAAGAGAATGTGTAAGTGTCCTAATGGAACAAATTTATTTTATACATATGTGAGAAATTTGTCAGTCCTGATCTAAAACACACAGCTGTAAATAACTTTTATGTCAACACCTTATTTTTGTTAAATAGCTACTGTGTCGTTTCATTCTGATCTTTTTTGTTGGTGGTTTTTTTTCAGTAGCAATTTAGGTTCAGGCATAAAAATTCCTTCAGTTTTAATGAGCTCTGGTACACTACTCCTTACTATTATCAAACAGCAAATTTTTATTCTGGAGTTGTGAATACCATAGTGTAGCAAAACAAGCAAAAAACCCCACTTAATATCATAGCATCTAAGGACCTTGATTCATTTATTACCTCCCTTGGAAAAGCAGACAAGTTGTAGAACATGGTTGGCCTCCTGATACTGAAAGATAATGGCATCACCCATGAGCCATGCTAGGAAAAAAACCTTAAAGGGGAAATAAATTACTTGGCGAAATAATGTTTTGGGTTTTTTTTCTCCTTCTACAACAAAAAAAAGTGTAGTCAATTTTTATATGTTAGAGTCTCCGAGAAAATAAAATCTTCCACTGAAACTTCAGTGGAAGATTATGGTAAGAATTAGATTCTGTATAATCCTTTATTTTATACTTCTGTTTAAAAAAACTGGAATATTAAATTTTGCTATCTGCATCAGTATTAAAGTTTACAATATAAAATTAATCTGGCACTGAAAAATTGAGAAGTGTTTGCCCAGATAAATGAAGAAGTGTCTAGATTTACTTACAACTGTAATATGCTTTGTTTCAGAAAGTGTTTTTCTATTCGTTGTGGTATTCTATTTCTTTTATTTGACTATCATAAAAGTACCTGTTTCAAACTCTGAAGGACTGATTATGCTCTCAGCTACATTATTATAAACCAGAAAAAATAACCTGAAGTTGGCAAAGTTGCATCAGCGTTCAAATGGGGAGAGATGAAAACAAAAATCAGAATTGAGCAAATGTGTTTGTGATAATGAACTAAATTATCTTCTACCGTTGTTTCTTCTGCACCACCAAAAAGTTTAATCTCTACACTCACCCTTATCCCACAAATCATCATACCACAACAAAACTTCCTCGATACAGAGTTAAGGAGGCCAGGTCATAAACTTAAACCAACATCTTCCAGAATAGAGGGCATTATGTTGGCAGAGGATCACACAGCCTCTGTAAAACCTTGGCATTGCTTGGTGATGACCCCATAATTCTGAGGGGCTCTAAAGCCACTTTAGAAAGCCAAACCACCTCCTGATACTTTAATATCCTCTGCTCTGTACCAGTAGCTGAACTGTAGCAAGCAACTCTATGAATTAGAAAAGTTCCTTTCTACACATGTAACAAACATTAGTTATGTCTGTCTTACTGTATTAGGATGGACAACTTGGGGTATTACAGACTTTAACTTATTTGGCTGAAAGAAACTTTATAAAAGCCCATGCTCAAAAATCCTTCCAGTGGCTAATCTTGTATGGAAGTTGTGTGGCCATCTGATGTCAATCAAATCCAGTTTGCATTGTAGAAATTACAAGACCCCATGCAAACAGTGAAGAGGCACAGATTCACAGATTATACAGGTATAAGGGAATACCCTAAACATCTCATTAAGTACCTAAAAAACATATACAGATGCACCACAGACTTCAGTCCCTCCTGTTACAGCAGAACTTCAACAGTAAATTCACTGATGTATATTAGAATTATTTTAATTACTGAGAGAGGACTTCTAGTCTCCTATGGCTTCTTGAACATGTATTTATGTATTTATATTAACACCCAGATTGAATAACAAGACTTGAAAAGATGAGTAGGTTCTGTCTTAAAAAACAAAAAAAACAACTGACCAAAAACCTCAATAAAACAAAACAAAACTACAAGGAAACAGACAATTACATAAGACCCAGCATTTCACAGAATCAAACTTGTGGGGTGGGAATAGCTGATTTAGCTTGAAAAGTTAATCCATACAAAATGCATTCACTTCCTTTCTTGCTGTTGTATCTTAAGAGGACTTCATAAGGTTATCACCATTTGCTCCCCCTGCCAAAGATAGCATATCTAGTATATGTACTTTTAAGCTAATTTAAAATAAACTCAGACATTTGTTTCCACTTGCCCTTGTTTCCATGTCAACAGCACTTAATGAATGCATCATTCCAGGAAATGTCAATAAGGAGCAAAGAAGAATGAACAAGCACTGAAAACTTCACACATGGCATACATCCTTCACAATCATATCGCTTTTATGAAAATAGGTGAGGTCACCTACAGCATTTGCAAATGCTTTGTAATACACTCTGACCCAGATGATTTTTCACAGTTCAGTAACGTCGCGTTTGAAGTTTTGACTGCAAACAATACACCCACAGGACTGACCAAGTGCGGGTACAAGAGAAGCAACCAGCAATTACTGTGTTGACTTCTGTTACTTTGATCTCCGGGTCACGACCTTTGCTTTCACGCAATCTTCAAAGTAGAGATTGTAGAATAGGTTATTTTAGAAGACGCACTGCTTTGCAAGCTATTTCTCTGTATTTCTTGTTTCTTATTTGAGGCAAAAGCTTGTAAAACTTTCCAATCACTATTATATTTTAGATACTCTGGCTTTTCCTTGCCCTCATCCTGAAGATAGCCCTTTACAAAATATTACCCTCCCAAATATGGGAAGCTTAAAGAAATGAGATAAAAATTAAGAAAATAAAGCAATTTTTTTTTTTTTTAAGGGAAAGTAACTAAAGCCATGCTACAATGATGGAAAAAAACATGAGTTTTTAAAATGAAACAGGCAAGCTTGGTTATAAAAATATTGCAGAAGGGAACTTTCCATTTTCTTTTCCTTTCCAAGCAAAAATTCCAATAGCAAACATAAAAATGTTTTCATCAATTTGTTCTCCCACGCATTTGAAAGGTAAGGAAGAATAACAGGAATGGAAAAAAATAGTTTTTATTTTTTCTTCTTTTAAAAAAATACCCCACTAAAATATTACAATTCTTAGAGGAAAAAATAACTACTTTCAGAAAAAGACACATCAATGTTTTTCTATAAAACCTATTTTTAATGAAAGACTTAGGAAAAGCCTTAGTATTGAAGTTGATAGAAAACCATACCAATAGATTCTTTGAGGACTCAGATTATAACTTCTTTACAAACAGAATAGCTTTAAACATTTTATAAGTATTTATGATAAAACCTGATTAGTTTTAAAATATGTATTATTATTTTTTCTCTCTGTTACTAATATCACAGCAAATCACTGTACTTCAAGTTTTTAAAAATTTTATTTTCCACATTTTTTAAGTTTGAGATTTTGAGCGTAGTGTTTAGAGATCTTTTTAGTTTGTTGGAATGAGATTAAGTAAGGCTTTGATTTCTAGCACCTTTCTCTTTCTGGTTGAGAAATTAAATAGCCTGAACTCTAATTGAACTCAGTAGGAATGAAATTAAAGCTTGATGAAAAATGAAGCTGTGGTTCCAATGGTCACTGCAAAAATTTACAAAATAAGTACTGTTTCAGAACAAAATAAAACCAGTTAAACTTTATGGTAAAGCAAACTGTTTACGTAATTCAAGTTCACTGAAATGCAACTTTTTGATGCTTTCTGTGTGACAAATCTTTTTTTTTAAATTAACAAAAATACTTAAAAAAATTAAAAATGCTGAAACATTACAAGTGATTGCTTTTGAGACCTGAAGCAATACATTTGATAAAACACAAATGCTTTCTTACTCAGGAGCTTCTTCTCAAATCTGAGATACCCTTTGGTGTAAGGAAGAAAACAGCTGTGTCTAAGATCCTTCAGAACCTGTATTCAAAATTATGACCTAGCTATACATAGTAAAATGAGTACTTTTTAATCAGTGCCACCATGCAGGTGAATATATTCCCCTAAAGACAGACAGACAGATAAATAGATGGGTGCTTTTGTTTTTAAGTCTAATGTTTCCTGGCAAACACACTTCATATAATGTAACACATAATTACAGAAAAGAAACAGGAAGCTTTCGTTATAGTAGAAGAACCATAAATCATTCAACTAATTAGAAGTCCATTCTTCTTTCTTAAAAGAGCTTTAATTAACTTAGTTTGTATGGAAAAATATACTCAGTTTTTTGAAAAATTGAGAGAAAAGAAAACGGAAGCAAAGTTACAGTATCCAGCAGATGCATAAATACAATCACTTCACACTTTGACATAGTGGTTTGCCACAGTGTGACCTAAAACTACCTTGACCTCTCTGAAATCAACATTTTTGCATTGAAATGAAACAACAGACACGCTTGTTTTGATGTATGGCTGTGTGACATATTATAAATATTACATCACATAACCACAGAGGATGTCAATCAATAAAGAATTTTTCCAGACAGCACTAAATGAAGCATGGGTTCTTGCCTCTGAATGGCTCCTTTAACGTACTACTTTTGCTTAAATGATTAATAGGAGATATATTGTCAGAAAACATACTTAAATTGAAAAACAGTAAACTGTAGAAATATCATTCATTTTTTAAGCAATTCTCTAGTGCAAATGTCACATAAATTAACATCGAGACAGGACTATTAGACTCTCGTAAGCTGGATAGTAAGCGTACCTTCCACTTAAGTGTGAAAGCAATAGGAAAATATTTTATTAAATCTAGACTGGTCTACTTGGAAAGCAAAGTGCTACACAGCTAAGCTGGACTCAAAAGCTGAATCATTAAAAGGTGAAAGTTTTTAAGCTATTAATAACCTAGAAGCCTTTCTCAAAAATTTGGATCAAACTAAAAAAGCTACTGTTTTCAACCTACAGTATTTATGAGCAATAGAGTGATGCATATGATTTATGGTTTTAGTTTTATATTAACTCCTACAGAGTTTAGAATACATGAAGTCAAAATCAGAGGTTTTTTAAAATATAACTGAAAACGGTGGGTGATCTGCTAATAAAAATCAAGCTCAAGCTCAGCAAAGTCAGCAGCACGGTGACCAGTGTTGCTTGGCTCTGACTTGCCTCACACAGACGTTTTCAGCTGATGTGAAAAATGCCAGCACACAAAGACTAAAATATTATAATAGGTATGAGCAAGGAAAAAAAAATCCAATGACTTTTTTTTTTTCTTCAATAATCAAAGTCTTACTTGCCTAAAGGTTATAACTATGAAAATTATGTCACTTCAGAAGACATTCATAGAATCATAGAATGTTTTTGTTTGGAATGGACCTCAAAGATCATCTAGTTCCAACCCTCCTGCCATGGGCAGGGATACCCTTCACTAAAGCAGATTGCCCAAACCCCATCCAACCTGGCCTTAAACACTTCTTGGGACATCCACAGCTTCTCTGGGCAACCTGTTCCAGTGCCTCACCACCCTCATAGTAAAGAATTTCTTCCTAATGTCTAAGCTAAACCTACCCTTTTGCAGCTTGAAGCCATTACCCCTTGTCCTATCACTACAGTCTCTGATGAACGGCCCTTTTCCCACTCTCCTGTGGACCTATTTAAGTAATGGTAGCTCATAATTAGGTCTCCCCAGAGCCTTCTCTTCTCCAGGATTAAAAAGCCCGACTCTCTCAGCCTTTTAGATATATACTTACAGTCATCCTCATCAGTTGCACATTTTTATTTTTAAAAAATAAGCATCATAATTTTTAGCAATATTTCAGTTGGACATCAAGTATTTTATCAGGCTTCAATGTTAATTTCCAGATGACTTTTTGTGTAGTTAGTTGGGTTTTTTAATTGAAATCTAAACACTAAACTAAACGGCTCTGAGTAAAGCAGCACAATATAGGAGTCATCCTTTATTCTGTTTTCTTCAATAGTGCCTTGATAACTGTAGTAAAAGCAGCTCATCACCATGACTGAATGTTAGTGGAGGAAAATGCAACTGGTTATGTGAGGGTAGTGATTTATTTTAAGTGACTGTCACCCTTATCGTATGTGAATGTTGCCTTACCTTGGCCTTAAAGAAGTAGACTGTAAGTAGACACAGACGAGCACCAACATTCAGGAAATCCTTGCTCAATTCAAACATGTGCTATGTAGCACTGAAACATTTCTTGAAATAGGGATCCTGAGAGTAATCTCACTAAAATGCAGCTACTCAAATTCCCAGGTGTTTCATGGCAGAACATACCACAATGCTTTCAGAAGAGAGTAGATGTCAGAAACTCTGAGTTGGTTTTATTTCAGTATTTTTCCAGTAATAAAATAGAACTGACATACCTTATTGTATCTACAAGTGAAAACACTAACCTGTATCTCTGGTAGTCATCTTCATCCTTTTCTTTGCAGACCAGTTCATTTGGGCAGGCTGTGTTTCCAAGCAAACTGAGATATTGTAGCGAGGGCACAACTTCAGCCAAATGGTCCAAAAGGGTTTCTAATTCTGTTATGTGTCAAAGGTTGTGGGTTAAGGATTCAATGAGATTAATGAAAAAAGCATTTAGAGTTGCATCACCACTGATTTAAACATACATATTTCAATAACTGACAATCAAATTTAGTATGGCATTCGGGAAAATGTCACATTAATTGTTCCAAGGGCAAACAGGGATAAATTTCAGTCAGTTTTCTGGCATGGAATGAAAGAATTTTGCTGTTTTGTCATTCTTTTCTCCTCCTCTCTTTCCTAGGTGGTTCACTACAAAGCATTAAAACTTTGACAAAGTGATGGATGCTGTGCGGTAAAATGGCTAGCAATTGCTAGAGCTATGAAACTTTTCCAGCATGGAAACAAACAGTTAGTTTCACAGCACATTCATCACTAATATATTCAGTCCTCTGGAAAATGAGTTTAAAAACAAAAAAGTCAAACCACCACAACCCACTTTCACTCCCAGCATATAAATGCATTGAGTGCCACAGCAACACATTCATAATTACTCAATCAGTATATGTGAATTAATGCTTCGCTACGTACAACTTAAAGACATCAACGTTACAAATATTTTAAATGTAAATCTTTACAATCTTGTAAAGCATAACATTTTTCATTAAAATAGCCTTATATTTTGGTGTTCATGAGGCTTAACTATATTCCTCAGAACATAAGTAATGATGATACACCTTTGATATTGTAAACTATATGAAAACAATCAAAGGTCAAATTATCTCTTAACTACTGCAATATTGGAAATCACATCTCTGGTTTAAGCATAACAACATTCAACCATTTACAACCTATTGATTGATCAAATAAATCAAATTATTTTGTTAATGTCTAGTGTGACAGTCTCTAAGACTCAAATTATATATTCTTACTTAATTTCCATGAAAAAAAGGCATGTTTCTCAAAAATGATGCCTTGTGCATGTGTGTAAAAAGTTTTCAATTTTAAAAAATTTATTTAGACACCAGTAATAAGTATTCAAAACCATTAAAGATCATTTCATTGCTCTGTTTTTATCCACTTTTGCTGTTAGAGACCACCACTATTGTTTTAAATCCTCAGTTCACTTGTGTTGCTATTATTTATATTTGATTTATGTGTTTCTGTTATCTTTGTTATTCTTAGCTGATGGAATTTACTTTATTTCTTCACCTCAATATCTTAAGGGCAACAGAAGCAATAGAGAATGGAAAGAGCAGCTTCACTGCTAAAAACGTGGGTTTCCTTTTGCAAGCCTGAAATTTAATTTTATTTCCAAACACACATGAAAACCATGCTGAAAATTACTGATTTTAATATATTAAAATCCATGTATCTAAACTCATAGTTAATGTTCTGTTCCATAAGGCATGGAATCATACTCACATACTTGTACTGGTTTGAAATTAGTTCTAATAATTAATAACGAAAAAATGCTAATTTTTAATTTGGCAAAGCCACATTATGGAATGTTGTTTGCCAATAAGAAATCAACCAGACCCTAAGAAAAATTGTCTTTTTGAAGCACCATATGATAAACTCCCAATCAATATCTTGCGCTAATGTTTGTCTTCTCATACCTGGACCTCAAGCTCACACACAAACTTTTTCACAGCTCTTTTGGAAAGTATGTGACTGTGATGAGAAAGTCACAAACAGTTTTTCCACACATGTTCAAGTAAAGGCTTCTTAAAAATTTTCGAAGGTTGTTGGAGAAGCGCATGAACCTGGCACCCTTCTTCAGCCAGGAGAAACACTTAATTTCTTGCAGGATTGCTTAAGTTGCAAAAAGGTTCCTTGAAAGAAAGAGTTTATTAGCACAGAATTTATTTCCATCACAGTAATCACAGTAATCACTGATTCTATGGAGTAAACATGCAAAATATGTTTGTCAACTCAGTAGAGTTTTCGCTAGGGTAGATTTTCTCCACAAAAATTTGCTGAATGTGGAGTATGACATATATTCTAACTACTACCTAACCATGCAGACTTAGGGATAAATTTCAAAATGTATTTAGATATCTAACGATGAAAAGCTGTTTCAGCTTAGATTTACAAAAAGTGTAAGACTGTATCAAAGTCCTAGGGAAGGGAAAAGGGAGAGACACCAATTTCACTAACAGCTTTGGATATCAGTCAAAAATCTCAATCTCCCCAAATTCAGAAATTAGCAGCTAAATTCCAAAGTATCATATCTACAATTTGAGCATTTATTTTAGATGCAGAAAGATGACCCCCGTTACAAATTATTTCAGGCAAAGATGACTGGAATCACACACAGACTTCTTACTGTGCAGTTGTGTGAGACTCCCCAGATCTTTGTTATCATTTATGCATCTCCTTCTACGGACACAGGTATTTATCATTCCAGCATAATTTCCATTTCAGCTACAACAAAAACACGTGCACAAGACAAACTCCAAAAATCAGATGAAATCACCTAAAAAGCAGATGGTTACTAATTTACAAAAAAAGGTGAAGCTTTACATGCTTAGCACAAAAGAAACAGGATGACAGGAACACTTGAGAAAAAACAAACCTCTGGCTTATGATAGTCAATTTTTTTGTGCTAGAATCACCAGTTGTATCATAAATAGAACAATTAAAATTCTCGTCTCTCTTAAAATGTGAACAAAATGCAAGGTATTATTTTTCCAAGAAGCCCCATCCGCACGCCACTGCAGTTACTTGAATTCTTATGATTAAGCGTTTCTCAGAGACAGTTCATAAGTCACAGTGCACTTCTAGTGTACTGCTAGCTTAATCAGTATGTCCTATACTTACTTTAATCACAATACTGGAACTATATAATGCCACCATAAGTGTAAAGTCTTTTTAAAACAATGGTATGAAAATAGAGGAAGAAAATCAAAACAAATTCTGAAATTTCACTGCCAGCTTCATTTTTATGGTCTATTGCTCCAGTCTAAGGAGTGCCATATTGGTGTATTCAGAGCCAAAGAGCTGCAAGTCCTGCTGTGCCACTTCTAAGACCACTTTCAGCTCCAATTCTACCCAAGAAAATGAAATCCACACTTAAACCCATGGATAGTGCCAGTGAAAATTTATTTATTACTTTATATATAGCTCTGTGGAGCTATATATGAAAGGCTGAGTAAGTTGGGACTGTTCAGCCTTGAGAAGAGAAGACTAAGGGGGGACCTAATTAAAGTCTATAGTTATCTTAAGCAGGGGATGCAGGGGGAATCAGCCAGCCCCTTTTCAGTGGTTTGTGGGGACAGGACAAGGGGCAATGGCTGCAAGTTGGAGCACAGGAAGTTCCGCACCAACATGTGGAAGAACTTTTCCACAGTGAGGGTGACAGAGCCCTGGGACAGGCTGCCCAGGGAGGTGGTGGAGTCTCCTTCTCTGGAGATATTCAAGACCCATCTGGATGCCTATCTGAGTGAAATGTCCTAGGGAGCTGCTTTGGCAGGGGGGTTGGACCCGATGATCTCTCGAGGTCCCTTCCAACCCCTACAATTCTATGATTCTGTAAAAAACAGCCCTGAACTGATCCTTTTGAAGTCACTGTCACTGGTATATATATAAAAAATAGTGATGCAACTACTTACACTACAGTCTGTTGTTTGAAAACTGGTTTAAAGTGTCACTTTTACGACAACTAGAGTGCCTTAGTGCAGCGATCCATCTTCTAATTCAACAGTGTCATCATTACTAATCTATTAATGCCTGTCTTTCTAACAGACATTGACTAAAATAAAAATTTGAGCTCTTGAGCTCACAGGCTAAAACGTTAATTCTCAGCAATTATATAACAATTGTCCCCTCTCAAAAAATACAACCTGGCCTATATGAATATTTACCAGAAACATACTAGACACATTTGAAAATTTCATCTTCATCCAAAACCATACTGACCTCTTGAATTTCTACTTTTAATTAGGGAAATGTCTACAAGAACTGGGTGTGTCTCATACTCAGATTAACTTTTTTAAGCCTCTCCTTTTTGATACACATATGTATACCACACATGCATATTTACAGTAGACTGTTCACAGCATACATACACAAACATGTCACTATATTTTTTATTCAGAAAAACACACACTATCAACAACCCTGAGACATCAGCAATAGAATTACTTGGAAAATATTATACCATGATGGGTGCAGTTAAGCTGCAGCAGAGCAATATAATTTTTTGCAAGTTTTATGCAAACAAATATATCCTACTAATGTTCTGATTTGTCTATTCTCACTCACCTACTGGTACCCTATACCACAGTTTTTTAGGTTCTCCAGAAGGCAAAAAGAACAAGCAAAAGTCCAAAGAAAATTATTTCTCTCCCTTCTCTGGCTAAGAATTAACTCTGTATGTAAACTCATAGCAAATCCTGTAGCCTGGAGTAAAATCATAGTGCCAGTCAGGACTACAGCCCCTTATGAACTCTTCAAAGATTAGCTGCACAGTGTGCAAGACTACTACCAGGGAAGGAGTGGCAATACTCAAAGCTAAAAAATCACTAGGGAATATTAGATTTGAACAAAGTCCAATTTGTAAACTATGAGTGGATAGTATAAAGCCACTTCACCTAGACAATTTTAGAAGAACCTCACAAGCAGGGACAGTCCTTTTTGACAGTCCTAACCTGTATCCTGTGACAGCCAGCAGAGTAATAAAACCATTCTGTTGTACTTCTAAGAGGTCATGTGGTTTCACACAGGAATTACTGGATGACATATCCCACTATTCCAGACCCCTGTACTCTTAAGAGTCACCCCTGTACTCTTAAGAGTCACATGTCCTTTCGCTAGTCAGTCCAGCATATTTCCAGGGTGAAGACACTGCATGAATTCTTTATAGAGAGTAATATAAGGATCCAGATGCTTTTAAGTCCTGAGGCTGGTCATCCCCAAACTCCATACTGTTTCCTCTCTCACCAGTACTGTTGGTATAAGGTTATTTCATGTTTGCTCTTCAGGGACGACTACTGGTCAAACCTATAAAGAAACACAGCCTTTCCTAACAGTTATAAAGGAAATTATTCTATATAATTCCATGCAAATGCTATGCTAACATATAACTCTCCAAACAAACCTAGGCATATTTCCTACCCCACCACTCAATATTTTTTACATGGAGTTTGAAGAATGCAAGAGAATCCAGGAATTCTTTCTGTAACTTTTTTCTCTGCCAGCAGTGGTTTTTACTAGTAATATACTCTAACATGGTGATTTTATACGAAAATTAATCGCTCTTGTGCTTTCCAAAGTGCTCCATCATTTTCTTTCAAAAATTTTGTACTTAGTTGTCCTGGTTTTGGCTAGATAGAGTTAATTTTCTTCTTAGCAGCTGGTATAGTGCTGCACTTTGGATTACAATGAGAATAATTGATAACATTCATGTTTTAGTTGTTGCTAAGCAGCTAAGGACTTTTCAGCTTCTCATACTGCCCTGCCAACAAGAAGGTGCAGGGTGCCCAAGAAGCTGAGAGGGGACACAGCTGCAACAGCTGACCCCAACTGCCCAAAGGGATATTCCATACCATAGGATGTCATGCTCAATATATAACTGAAGAACTGGCAGGGAGGTGATACAACTCAGGAATCAGCTGAACATTGGCTTTGGGTGGTGAGCAATTGTGCATCATTTGTTTTGTATATTACTCTTTTATAATTAGTATTCTCTTCTTTTTCTGTCCAATTAAACTGTCTTTATCTCAACCCACACGTTTTAGGGTTTTTTTTCCAATTCTCCCCCCTATCCCACTTTGGGAGGT
This sequence comes from Hypotaenidia okinawae, assembly GCA_027925045.1. Taxonomy (NCBI): domain Eukaryota; kingdom Metazoa; phylum Chordata; class Aves; order Gruiformes; family Rallidae; genus Hypotaenidia; species Hypotaenidia okinawae. Next base: position 15,548,595 of record BSDF01000008.1, read on the forward strand.
GGGAGAACAGGAGTGAGCAAACAGATGTGCAGTTTTTTTAGCTGCCTGCTGAGTTAAACCACAGCATTGGTCTTTTCAAATGTTTCACCTTCCCACTTACTCAAGAGAGTAGCAGGAGAGCTTTACATGTTATTGACCTTCTGTGATTACAGCTTTTGAAAGTTCTTCGAAGCTAAGAGGCAAAGTGAAGTGCAATCAGCTTTACATTCAAAATATTTTTAAATACATATATAGAGAATATCAGAAATACCACACAGAATTCCAGGCTGTCACGTAAAAAGACCCAAAATAGTCATTCAAGTCTTCTGCCAACTAACCATCTGCCATGCAGGTGCTGCAAACAACCTAACATTAAAACAGCTGGATAGCACTTCAGATGAGTAAAGTACCTATACTTATTCCCATTTGAAACATTTGCTTCAATTAAATTTATCACAAACACGATGTAGCAATCACAAGCTATTCCACAGGCAAATAGCCTTGAAGGAGAAGTTAGCAATTCTCCTCTGAATGCAGTGCAAAAAGATCTTTGCCACCTGAACACTTTTCACTTAGATTGCACTAAGTCTTCAAGGTTGAATAACCACAGAAATAGGTTGCAATATGCAAGTATATATCTTCCTCTTCTCTGTGTGCAATATGATGTCATGCACAGTCATAGAATCATAGAATGGCATGGGTTGGAAGGCACCCCAAGGATCATAGAGTTCCAAGCCCCCTGCCACAGGCAGGGCCACCAACCTGCAGCGCTGCGTCATACCGTGTTCTGGCCTGAACCCTATCTGGTACCTATCTGGTATCCTTGTTCACTGACTTTAAAACCAATTTGCTCAAGAAAGAAAAGGTAGAGCACAGGTGGCAATGAACTAAGTCCATACAGCTCATGGAGAGCTTCCTGCATACTGAATACTTGGGGGAAAAAAATTTTAAAATCACATTCTGCCTACTGGAGTAGCATTAGTTTTCTCTGTGTAGCTGGAGCTGACAGTGCTTTTAAGGGTATTTCAGAAAGCCCATGGTTCCAAGGCTGCAGATTTGACGTTGAGGTTTCAATGTCTTTAGGTGTACAAACATGAGAAATGGGAGAAATGTTTTTATTCCTACAGTCATATCACATTTCTGGTTTTCTAGAGAGGTCTATCCCGAAACAATATGTCCTTTCTTTCAAAGTTTGGAGTTTTGTTTGGATTTTTTTTTTTTTAAACACTATTCTGTTCACATACTGTTCAAGGTTCCCATCAAAAAAGACAAGCAAGAATAAAGCAGCAGCTCACCATTTTTTACAAAGTTTTGACATCTGGAGTTGAACTGGTCCAAGCACTCCTGTATAACAGGATAAGGAATCAGTTGGACTGAAGACTGCCTCCCTCTTCCCCAGATGTTTGCAATTAGGCCTTCACATTACTTAATTTTTACTTTGGGTACCCTTTATCCTAATGGCTTATCAGGTAATGCGGTTCTCCAACAAAGTAAACTCAGATTTAAGCAAATCTGCAATTGTGGCACAGAATGCTCAGAAGTATATGCTAGAGGACTGCTGTACTATTTTAACATTTCATCTTAGATCTTTCTTAAGTGAAGATAGGGATCTGCACATAATAGTAGACAATTCATGTCTAACATATTGACTCAATCTAAATATAGAGTCTTCAGCACTTAAGTTAACAAGATTCTGGTCAGACTGGGACGTCTAGGTCTTCCAGCACTCCAGGACAATGTAGGAAGAAGCGCAAAGGCCAAAACCAAATCTACAGTTTGGGAGTTAAAGCCATAACTGTTAGGCATTACGATGATACCTCTACGAAGACAGATCATACCAGAAGTACTTATTGGTACATTCTTCAGCTGAGGTACTTGATTCATCCTGTTTGCAGAAAGTCAAGAACATACAATCCTTAGATCTGAACCACATTGGTAACACCTCTTGCCACAAGTAATGCATATACTACTGAGAGCATTCTGCATAGATTTCTCTAATTTCCCACTCTATGGTGTGAAATATTTTGGTTTTACTCTAAACCATTGAAAGCCTAGACCTAGACTCAATGTCTGCACTCAGTATCTACATTCAACACCTTTATTCTGAATCAATTTTGATATTGGTTCTTCAGAAATATATAGAATATATGTTAAATAGATGTCCAGCTCACCAGACTAAGTAAAGAAAAAGGGGGTTTACTTCACAGGATCACAGATCCAGCTCATGTCAGACTTACCTATTTTGGGGTGAGGCAGTGAACACCATCTAATTTTCAGCACTGAGGGGTATATATATTTGACAAACTATCACTGCTGTCCTTTTGAGAAATTGTAACAAATACTAAAATGATTGAAATGTAAAGGAGATTGAGATGCCTATACTACATAGTCCCACCATGTCACCAGCCATGATTAGCACAGTGAAAAGCTATAGAACCTCACACTGCTATAACACACACAAAGGAATAAACCTATTTAAAAACTGTTTTTAAAACAACAATATTAAAATTTTGGGTTTTTTAACTTCTAGTAGAAAAACTAGTAGTGGCCTGACTGTAACTGAAATATGCAACCACTACGTGAAGAAAAAAATACTATTCTTCTAATATTTACCTGATTTTAAATTCAGCTTTCACATTTGTAGTGTTTCCAGACATTACGTAAGCAGGGGCCAAATATTATTTACACATACAACCCCACACTAAAAGTGAATCATTTAAAAGGAGTAGAAAGCTCTTACCAGAACTGTCAGGATCTGGATCAAACTGAACACAAAATAAAAGGAGAGAAATAGCAAAAAGTATATAAATATTGAGATACACTAGAAAGCTCTCATAGGTTTTTCAAAGTTCACATGCTATTCCGGTTTTCACAGGGAGAAAGTCAGTTTAGATTTTGTTTGGTTTCCCCCCCCCCCTTTCTCTCTCTCCATATGTATATTTACATATGTGTGGTGATATTACTAGAATCAGACTGGTTTGGGTCGGAACGGACCTCAAAGACCATCTAGTTTCAACACCCTGCCATGGGCAGGGACACCCTCCACTAGACCAGGTTGCCCAAAGCCCCATCCAACCTGGACTTGAACATTGCCAGAGGCGGCAGCCACAGCTGCTCTGGGCAACCTGTGCCAGTGCCCCACCACCCTTGTAGCAAAGAGTTTCTTCCTGCTATCTAATTTAAATCTACCTTACTTCAGTGTAAAACCATTATCCCTTATACTGTCACTACATGTCCATATAAACAGTCCCTTTCCAGCTTTCCTGTAGGCCCCTTTAGGTACTAGAAGGCTGCTATAAGGTCTCCCCAGAGGCTTCTCTAGGCTGAACAAGTCCAACTCTCTCAGCCTGTTCCACCAGATGATGTCTTGTTTCAGATCAGTATTCCTTGCTCACTTATGTCCTTTCCATTATACCACTAATCTTTCCTGTAATGTATTTCATTATTCTATTAAACATGCATTATTATTTGAACATATTTAAAATAATCCTATAGAGAAATCATTAACTAAAAGAAGTGATTCAAGTTGAGAAAAGGCCTTGTTCAAATTTGGTATCCACACTGAAGAGAGGAATCTGGAATGTCTCCGTGCTTCTGTAAACTGCTCTATCTTCTCTTTGAGAGATCAGTATTCCTTAGGGCTCAAAATGTTAATGGTGGACAGCATTTATTTTTCCTTCTGTGGACCGTTTGTATACATTAGGTTTTTTACAAGCGTTTCTGCAACTCCTCCATTAAATTAATGGCAGCACACTACAAAATGCATACATTGTTTCTATGGCCTGGGTAGCTCAATACTCTCAAAGCTCTAACTTCATAGTTTTTAAGATTGAATTTAAAAATCCCAGGATAGAACAAATCCTTCTTATCACTGAATGTGAGAGCTTACTCACTTGACAATCATTTTTAAGCAGGTCTGTAGGACCAGCAGAAACACTTTAAATAAGACAGGATATTTTTTTCCTCTCTGGTTTTGTTCACTCAGTTCTTGTTCAATAAACGCACCTTCTTTCTGGTAACCACAAAGCCTCTTCTTGAGACCCCTTCAAAGGGCAAATATACCCAAATGATTTGGAGTCTTATGGCCGTACTTGCATTTCATGCTTCGCAGGAGAAGATATACTGTACCAGACATACCACCACTCATAGAATCAACAAAAATGTTCTTGTATAGTCTTCATCAAAGCATGCCTAGTTCTGTTTTGCCATGGTAGTAAACAATGAAACCAGTTGCTTAAATCCAGACCACGGAATCCTGACATTAACTAGAAATCTAGCAAAATACCGAGTACAGTAATGATCATTTCTGCTCAAGAGACAGTCTTGGCAAATTTCCAGGGCCCCAGGAATAAAAGTTATTCTGCTGATTTTTATTTATTTATAGAGTCACAAATAAGTGCAGAAATCGTAGAATCTGCAGTTATTTTTATTCTCCTCAGTAGGAGGATTTTGCTTTAGTAGGAGGTAAATTGTTCTCTGTTTACATTGTTTGTAATAAAAAGCCTGCAGTTGAGCAGCCTTGTCCTCATTGCAATTACAAGGAGAGGGCTTTCATGGTCTGTTCTCTAAGACACTGCAGGCTTCAGGTGGCCTTTTGGCCACAACTTGATCGTCCTTCACTTCTGTAAAACCATATATTGTGCATCTTTCAAACCTCCAGAAAGGTCAAAGTATGGGAAAATTATTTAATAATCAAATCCATGCCCAGCCCTTGCAGATAGATAGTTTTTACAGACCATTATGTATAAGCCTACAGACTAGGGGCTCTGATTCAGCAGAGTACTTAGGCAAATACTGAAATATTTATTCTGAATAAACTTAAGCAGGCACTAACTTCAGGCATATGGAGAAACAACTGATGGGTTATGAATGGACTTAACCATCCATCGAAATATTTTAAAGTATTAAGACCTTGATTTGGACAAGGTTTTATATGAATTTTTACAGAGTTAGAACACCAAGAATACAGTAACTTACTTTTACAGCTGCGGTTGCTACCAAATTGTGCCTATTACCAACTTCATTAAAAGAAAGGTATCAAATTTCTTGTTTGGGTTGGTTTGGGTTTTTTTTTTTGGGGGGGGGGGGGGGGGGAGATATTATTTTACTTTCGTGTTTTCAGAGCTATTTGAAAGATGAAAATTAGCTGGGCTTCACTGCAGGCTCTATTCCACTAGAGGTCAGCCTGCAACAGAACCCCAAGCAGACACAGGCACTGCTGCGCACCGGTAGCACTGACTTTATTTTCTTTCGCTATTTTCTCTATTAGAAAGATTTCTTCAGAGCCATAACTTAGATCTCTCACTAAAATGGAGCAACAGGAAGATATAATGGTGCATTTCATTTATGAATGACCTATAATAAATTACTATGAAGTATTCCAGGTGCCAAACGAGAGAATGCTTTGTCTGCACATGAACCATATTTCACATACTTTAATTTGGCTGACACATAAAACTCATTTGACATTTTGCAGGTATTTCTTTGAAAGGATATTTGGTTCTTGTTGAGCGTTAAGGTATGGAGGTGGGGTAACCTGGGTAACAGAAGGTCATTTCCGAGTAGATTGTTGTCCAAGATCAGCTCTTCCAAGTAACTGAATGTTTTCAGTCCTTCTAGTGACCTGCAAACGACAAAGGCAACAGGAAAAATGATACTCCACTAAATCAGGGAGGCCATTATAAGTTGAAATAAATATTTTAACCTTCCCTTTCAGGAGTGGGAATAGTTTTGGTTTGGGCCTGTCAGAGGAGTGAATGACAAGCATTAGTGGCAAGGGGAGTGCTGGCACTGCAACACATCCTTCACATGCTGGCAGGATGAAGGATGGGGGTCACTTAGTGAGTAGCCAGGATCCAAAACAAAAGGCTTCAGATATGGGGCCTGCAGGATGAATTTGTCAATGTCTTGTGCCTTCAGGCACCCAGCCTCGCCTGACCCTAACCTCTATTCCCAAGATAAATAACTCTGTCACAGTTCACCTTCATTCCCTGGACACAAATTTAAGTTGTCATCCATCATTTCTGCCAAGAAATATCATACCCTGCTAACAATAATAAATACAACTTCAAGTATAATTTCTTAGCAGTTACCTTACATGCAATAATAGGAACTGGAGAAGGGTGTTTTGGGTTTTTTTATTAACCACTTAATTTGCTTCCTGAGTCCCGGCAAACAAAATAAAAAGTTCTCTAAAAAATAAAATGCAGAATTACTCCAGACAGAAAAGGCATTTGCTTTCTTTTCGGAACTTACTGTCCCACTGTCGAGCCCACAGGTCAGACTGTGGAGAGCACCTTTAAAAAGGAGCATTTCACAACACAGAAGTGCGAATGATGGCTTGTAAATAAAAATCATTCTGGAGTTATTCATTCATCTGAAAGAAAGGTACAGGGGAAAAGCCTAAAAAGAACACTTTGGTACCTTGTTAAGGCATCTATTCCAAAGTCAATTCTTAATGCTTGCACATTCCAACAGGGAAAAAACCACCATGCATTAATCAACTAAGACACATGGTATAGGGAGCATACGCACAGACACACATTCACAGCTCATTCACCTACCAGACACCTAAAGATATGCTGAGATTGCATGACTTGACAGCTGATCTACTATGCCTACCAGTGGGAAGATCATCACTGTATCTCCTGGCTGTTTTATAAAATGTGATGAATAAGGGAGATGCAGTCTACGCTATTTATTCAGCTTCCAATGACATTTATACTGGGGGAGGATTTCCTCACCCTGCCCAAGTTTTTGGCAAAGATCAAAATACAACCAAGGTCCCTGTTAGAGACTTCTACAAGCACTACTACTGGAGGAAAATACAAATATTATTCGAAAGTATATGGGTTTCAAATTAGGGAACTTAACATTCATGTGTCCAACAAAAACAAGATACCACTTTTGTAGGCACAACTTATTGACCAGTTATAAATCACAGCCAGAGGGTTCAAACAACCTAAAGAAATCAAGTCCATGACCTTTACACTGAGTACTGTATACTAAACTATGAATATTCAAGTAGCATTTGCAGAACACTGAAACAGTGTATTTTAGTCCAAGGACTCCAAAGTGCTCAGTCTGTTGACTTGGTGTTCTGAAAGGGAGGTGCAACTATTAATAAGGCCATTTTGACGCTGGGCTGACAGACCTGAAGAAAAATTGCCATACCTAAACCCTATGGCATATCTATATTGTTACCACATTGAGACCACAATTTCTGAAGCTGCAAGAACAAAAGCCTCTATTATAAACATTAAACTGAAACAACCACCACAGTAACGGTTGTACTTTTTGCCCTTACAAAAACACAAAGCTCAATTCAGCCTACACAAACTGTACACCATTAAGAGCTGTGCTAGCATGCTATAGTACGCTAGCCATTTCAGCAAAGGGTCACAACAGACTTGGTTTTGCCAAAGTCAAGATCAGAAGAGAGATCAGCAAACATTTCAGACAGTGCTTTCCCCAAGTTCCTTTAAAAGGCAAAATAACCCAGAGGAAGTAGCAGTGAGTTTATCAAGCTGTTAAGAGTTTTCGTTTCAGTTTATTTGACAAACCTAGTTTTGCAAATTCCCCTTAAATACTCTTTATTATATAAATAGTGGATTATTTCCAAACCTCACATTTCAATGTAAGACTTTGACTTGCCAAAGGAGTTCAGAGAAGGCCACCTCCTTGTCAACACCACAGAGCCTTATGGGATGTTAATAGGTCCTTTGTGAAAAAACACTGCTTGGGCTCTGGTCAGTGTCAGCATCAAAATACACATTGTTCCTGAGTTATGTTATGCAAATATAATACTCTTATCATGAGAATCAGCAAATGGTTAGCAACTGGCAAGGAGAAGAAAGCACACATCCAAAACTGCTGCAGGGGAGGCATAAAACAAAATGACAAGCCATGAAGTGGGACAAAAGGCCTTGAAACACTAGAGGGAGTTGCCTATTGAAACAGCCTTTCTTTCACCAGCCTGGGCTGAACACAAGGGTACTAGTTTCATAGATAGGCAGAGAAAATTGTACGCAAATCTCCTTACACCTGTCTGGTTTTGATAATTTTTGCCATGTAATGTTATTAGCTGCTCAGTTAAAAAGCAAAAAGCAGCCGTGTTACACAGGGGGTTGCTTATTAATTGTTGTTTTCATGTCATCAGAGCAGTGTGCACTTGGTGATTTAATCACCTAAATTCAGAGTCCAGGGAGATGGGAGGGGTTGCCACAGTACATAGAGAGGGTGTAGCCATTAACATAAATTTGCATCCGTATGTTATTTTGCTATTCACAGAATTCTTTTTTTTTTTCTTCTTAAGCTGAAGAAAAAAAAAAAAGAAAAAAAAAACCCAAAACAAAACTGGTAAGAATTTGGTAAAGGGGAAAACAAAAAAAAAAAAGGAAAAAAAAATGTGTTTGCAATTATTCAGTTATACGAGCTGCTAAATGCAAGGCAACAATCTCCACCATCATAATATATAAGGAAATATTGACCAGCAATTGTACTACACAATTTTAAAGTTAAATACAATCCACACAATAGGTTTCATCTACAAACTTTAACAAGTCCCACAACTTCAATGTGCCTCAACTTCCCACCTGCAGATGGGGGTTAAGAAAGGATTGGAACCATGAATTAGGATATAGAAACTATTTTTGAGAAGCTGAGGTAGAAATCAGTTTTTAGTGAAGGTGAGATGGTTGTATCAATATGCTCCAAGTATTTCCTTGTGAGCCCATTACACACTCCTCTCCTTCTCTGTGCATTACACAGCAGAGCAAGAAGCACACAAACACCCTAAGAGACAAGTATAAAAATAGGGCAATCTACCAAGAAAAAGAATTGGTCTAAAATTAAATCTGCACTATTTTCTCATAGTTGGCTGCAGAAAAAGTCTCCCCATACTGGTATAATACCACAAACACACAACCTTACCATCAGAACACAACCTGCATGGTAGGGACAGTGGCAAGTAGTTGTTTTCCCTAGTTTCAAAAGGCCAATAAACATCACTTAGGTGTACTGCAGGTTGCTCTTCCCTGCTCTAATGACAGGAAAGCTGCCCATTATCTCACCCACAGGTACCATCTCAGTTACCTCATTGCAGGGCTCACACTCTGCTCCCAGAGGAGAGCAAGTGCTGCCAAGAGATTTCCATTCCTATTTCCAAAGTCACATCAAACCGACAAAACATCACAACGTATTCAGCGCCGCCTCATTCAAAGAGAAAAAACTTTACGTTTCCACTGTAATTAACCCTATCCTCGTTAAGATAATTATGATCAAGCTCCCTGTCACAGCTAATATCACAGCATCATTGCCTATGGCTCACGCTTTGCCCTCATTAGCTTACAAAAACACTGTGCTAAACAGGAAACTGACTCCCTCCGCAAAACGACTTAAGAATGTTCTGTAAGCAGACAGTAAATAAGCCTTTAGAATACAAAGGTCTCAGAAATGTCATTTTATCCAAGTCCTTCGGCTAATCAGTATGATTTCTTCCAGCTTTCTTTTCCATAATTCATTCATGGTTTGTAACAAAGTTTTAATCATAAAGGAATGTCATGGCAGAAGGTTTTTTCCCCTCAATGTGCATTCATGGCAATTGTCAACTGCACTATTTCATACGGTCCCTCTGGCCTGATGGGGATTTGGTTACAATGAAACTAAAGAGCAGCTCTTCATTTTGGTAGTATTTGAAAATGAAAACACGAGATTTTATAAATGAAAAAAAGCAGAAGCCTTTTAAGTAATGGACAAAACTTGGTACTCTGCAGTTATCCTTGTCCAGAAGAACAAGCTGTTCAGAAGTATATGCTGAAAAAGAAGTGTTCCTCACATTTTACCCCACCCCTTCATTAATAAGACAGCTGCCTCATATTTAATGACTTTTTCCTCCTGTTTAACAGGAAAAGAGAGAGCAGTTAACAATATGTAAATGAGAGAGTTTGGCTTTAGCCTTGAAATTGATTTGCACTCTGTTGACAAGAGATAGTCATTACCAGAAGTTAAAGACAGAGCTGTTACAAAACAAGAGCTTTTTAAAATACCTTTTTTCTTGCCTTTTGTGTTTTAACAGATTACAGTAGAGCAGAATCAACATGAGAACCCCAGTGCTAGATAATTTCAGTATTTAAAGAATAGAAATGTAATTTCTATTTCTGCAGCACCTGCCAGCCTAGGAGCACAAAGCATTTTTTTAAAACATTAATGAATTACTCTTCAAAAACCTGCTGAGCTTAAAATTCCATTTTGTAGTAAAGCAGAGAGAGGTTAAGTGACTAACGAAAGGTGACCTCAAGCAATTTTCTAAGAGACAAGAAATAAAACCCAGAGCTCCTGACTTCTAGTCCTTTGACTTAACCTCACCAAAACAAAAGTAAGAGCAATAAATAAATACTATATATAAAAAAAACATAAGACAGACATTTGTAAGATTAGATTTTACATAATTCCCTAGGAATGCAAAACATTGTTGCAAGTTTACTTACTTTGATTCCTGTTCATTTTTAAATTCCATTTACTCTTAAATATTACATACAAAGAAGGGGTAAAACCCAAGCCATTTCCAATTCTGTTATGATGGCGGGAGGGTTGCAGTGAATCTTCTGTGTAAACTCCCTTGAGCTGAGACCTCTGTCAGAATTATACTCTCAAACCTGCTTCAGGGGGTTCTGGTTTAAACACATCTATAAACTATGTAACAAATCCCCAGTAGTGAGGATTCATGAAAATCCAGAATCTTCATCTGGTTTTGATAGTCTCAAATATTATGCATCGAATTCCATTGCTTAAAAAAAATTCCAAATTACTCAAACTCTCCAACCTACCATCCATCATTAAACCTCAAACAAAATCAAAAATAGAGTCAATGAGAGACAAAGAGATAAGAGGCCTTCTGAATTCTGAATCTTCAGTTCACAGCATTTCAAATTATTTTCTACCTAAGTGTAAAACAAAACTGCAGAATTTCTTGAGACTGACATTTTGCTATTGAGTAGCAGCTCTTCAAACAATGGAGTTATCTGTAAAGCAACTATGCAGACTTATCTCATCCATCTGCTCATAACTCCTTAGCACCAGTGACAAAAGATGGGCACTTCCAGAAAGTGAATCAGACCTTCAAGTGAGGTTCAGCAAAGTTCACATATTTGGAAGGGATGAACATAGTCTATATGTCCAAAGTCTTGCAATGATATTAGAACAAATTGCAACATCAAGGTAAGATGAACAGTTACACCTATAGATTATTTACCTTGTGAAATAAACTACATATCCCAATTACAGTTTTCAGTAGCCCACAAAAACATATTGGGGTCAACCACTCAATCATTTAACCACCATTCTTCTCCTATAAAAACCCTTAGTAGAAAAACAAACAAACAAACAAACAAAACAAACAACCCACATTTATTTTCCTGGCCTAACTCTACCATGAAGCAATCAGACTGACTGGGGTGGGTTTCAATTTCTCTTCTAATGAGCCTCTTAAAGTCTCAGATTTCACAACGTGTTTTTAATACACCTCTACTCAAGAGGATAGCCCCATTAATACAGCTTAAGCTTTATCCTTCATGTAAGGCTTCTTTTTCCTTAAGTTTTTATATTACATCTTTAGGGCTAAACATGCTATGATTTTATAAGATACTACAGTTACAGTCTTGGGTAAATTTAAATAAAATTACAATCAGCAGAAGCGAGGTGGTTTCACATAAGCCACGCACAATATTTTAAAATAATACAAAATGGATCAGAAAATGAGCTTTTTGTCATCTAATGATCGAATGACTATCATATAAAAAAAACCGGTTTGCAAAACACAGTTAAGAATTACCAAGCAGAGAGCAAGTCACTGTACATTCATATTTTATCAAAGTGCATTCTGGAAAAAACACCACTATAAAAGTCCCCACAGTTCAATGGATGCATCACTTCAACAATAGTCCTGTGTACGGAGTTAAGCATTCTTGTGCTAAGATTTCTTCAAAGTATCCAATGAAGAGTAATGAGGCTAGAGGAGATAAGAGAAAAACTTGGACATGAGCATCTCTCAATTAATTTCTCTTCCCCGTGCTACGACAGAGTTCAGTCCTAATAAAACAAATGGCATTTTAAAAAATATGCAAACACGACTATTTCCTGAACTTGAAAGAATTCAAGGAAGTAGTAGCCAGGATTTATAAAATATCAACCAAACCTACTTGTTTAAAAAAAAAAATTAAAAAATTTTAAAAAGCCTAAAACCCTGTAATGTATTTATTCTGAAAAGCTCCTCTCAGCTCCATGTGCCAAGTTGAGAACCTATTTATAAATCCTCAAAAAAACCAGTATTATAATGGAAATATGAGCAAATTCAACTGCAAAGGCAGTGCCATAATAAAAGCTTTACTGTATCTTGGATCAATCTGTCACTCTGCAATTCAGATAGCAACCTGACCCCTCCCCTTTTTGCACAGAGAGAGGGGGAGTAACAAGCCTGTAAGAGTGAGTAAAGCCCATTTCGCCTACTAGAGTTCAGTCAGAAGGGGGGAAAGAAAAGTAATTTTTCTCCCATCTTCCACAACAACCAAGGCTGAGGATTGACAAGCAAATTGACGCACTGCTCAGAGGGCAAAAGATAAATGTTTGATGAATTGGCCAATGCTGGAGGAGTGATGGGCTTCATATGTGCATAATGGACTAGCTGCCGTTCAATTCAGATTGCCTGCCAAGATAAGAAACCATAATGAATGGACCAAGCACAGCCTGTGCCATAAGAAAGTATAATCTGGCTAGTTTTAATAAACTTAATAAAAAAGATGAAGCAGAGAGAGGCAAGGGGACTGGCCTTTGTGACCAGCTATAAGAGGTGAGAACGACTAATAGACTGCTCAAGCATGATAGCAGAGAATTGTTAATGGTCAAAACACTGGATGCTTCAATGTTAAAAAATATCTTTAGAACAACTTAAAATCACAGTGATCTACATATGCGCATTCCACAGACACTAGTACTTGTTAAACAGCATGTAAGTGCCATTTATGTGTTATTTCCTTCTGCTTTTTCTCCCTAAACTTCTTTATCCTCTCTGCATGGTATCTTAGTCTGCAGACAGATCCACAACCCACCGACAGCTTTACCAACAATTCCTCATAATCAAAAAAGACAACAAAACCCTGTAATCGTAACCCAACATAATTCGGGCTCAATTTCCAACAAAAGGGTTTTGGCCACACAGCTATATTACTTTCACACCCAGTGAAGAAACATCTTTTACCACTGGAAGTGTTCACACTTGGTGCACCTTCATTTGCTTTCGCAAGCTACGTTTCCACCAAATATAACTAATTTGCAAGTAGAGGTATAGCAGAAAAGCCTGAAACTTTTCTAGGACAGACAAGACTAAATTGCCAGCAGTAGACCTTTCAGTCTGGGATTTGCTATGTTGGATACTGTGGTGTGTCTCTACCCTTAACCTCTAAGATCTGACCTTTCCCAGCACCAATCAGCACTAAGACAAGACATTAAAACCAAACCAAAACTCATACAGTATTTTACTGTATATGGGTATATAACAGTGTAAAGTCTGGTAATCATCATCATTTTCACAGTGAGTAGCATATACACACAGGGCCAGTTTTGCTTTTCCTTTCACATTATTTAGCCACCTGAATACCAGTGGCTCACTTTCCGAAGTTTACCAGACATTGAGACCTGAAGCTGTTACCGAGAATGCCAAAGGCGTCAACAAGAAAAAAACAGCTTTAAAAAAACCCCAACAAACAAACAAAACCAAACAAAGAGACTTTGTTAAGAATCAAAAGGCAAGAACACACCCATGTGTGTGCATCTAACACACACTACTTGGGCAGACAGAATTGTTTTTCCCTTCAGGTAAGAAAAAGGAGGAGAGAGGGATTGCAGAGAAATCCTCTTGACTGAGGGCAGCTAGAAAACACATTATACAGAATAACATCATTGTTATGCATGTTTGTTTTCTTGTTTTTATTTTTTTTGATGCTGAAAAATAAATAAGGAAACATAAAAAAGTCTACTTGGGTAAGTATTCAGATTACCACCCCCTTGATGTCTGTTATGTAGCCTGTACTGTATTTTAAACAGGAATTACTATATGCAAGATGGATGACTACTTTTCAGTATAAATTTTACCCAACTGCAAAAGGAAAGTAACTCATTATCAAGCAGCCCAGTAAAGCTTCCACTACTGAAGAAAATAAAGTTTAATGACAAGAGGGTCTCTCTCCTCTCTCTCTCTCTCTCCCTGTGAGTGAGAAAGTGAGTGCAAGAATAAGACAGAAAGGGAAGGCTCAAGAGTGCTGGGTGAATTATAGACTGCCTCTCAAGATTCACAGCTCTTCGTGGTAGGAGGTTAATATTCTCACATGTCATTAGGTCTGCTGGCTCTACTGATGGCTCATTGAATCAGGCAGCAAATTATTTCCTCATGCTGCAGAGGACACCACACTTCAAAGGGAAGGAGCCAGGGTCAAGACGGCTCTCCAGTTCGATTAATGAGTTGGGATCAGCAGAGGTTGCCTGTAGGTAAGAATGTGACTGAAGCTTTTGACAAAGCTGACTTTTTGAACAGGACTTGACCCAGGCCCCTTACTCCCCTCCCCACCAAATTTTATTTCCAACATTTGCCTCTGACTGACCTGCTCAGGCCTGTTGGGATAGTTTTGACCTCCTCAGTCTTTGTTACCAGACACAGGAGCTGTCTGCCTATATTTGATGTGTCTCTCCCTAAAGGCCACATCAGCTTATCCAGGCTCATCAGAACGCTTTAGAACTGCACAGCAAAATAAGATAGATTCATTTCAAATTTGTAACTTTCTCATGAAATTTGTAGGAAAGGGGGAAGGAGAAGATACTGACAGATATTTCAGCTTTCAATACTGTTAAGGAAGACTTCTAGATGCTGTTAAATGCAGATAAGAACATAAAGATTATTAGAAGCATACAAGTTACATATTAAAATGATGGAAAATCAGAAACCGTATGTTCTTGCTTACACGGATTCGCTAAGAATATTCCTAGTAAATAATGCATTATACTGAATATTCCTGTAAAAAGTTTTTCTTTTTATCACCATCATAGCAAGAGATTAGAGACAACTATAACTTAATGGCCACTGCATTCATCTCTTTCTAAATGCTCAATAGTATCCTCTGATAATTTAATGCATAAATAGATTTAATAAAGTACTGAAGAGAGATCCATTGTATTAATCTTTTTTTTTTTTTAAATAAGAACTGCTTATCAAACTGTAAACTTTCTCAAAGATGAGTAACTGAATCAACATTTAAGTCACTGTTGGCAAGCTTCTAAAAACTGCATAGCTTCTAATTATTGAAACAAGAGTTTTGTAATTTAAACTAACAAAGTTGTTCACGCAGGCCTCTCAAATCGTTACATTTGTTAAAAATATTGTTCAACAGTATTTTATACCCTTAAGTTTCCAGACCAAGGATCTAGTATGTCCTTCAACATTTATTTCAAGCACAGTACATATTTTAGTATCTTCATTCTAAACATTTGCTCAGCAGCTTCCTTAATGCTCAAGCACTTATTACATACTAAGTTGGCAGCATAATTAAAAAAAAAAAAAAAAAATTAAGGTAAAGTGTCAGTCCAGAGATGTCCAAAGATTGCAAAAAGCTGACTATTCAAGCTTTGCAGGTTTAAGCTTTATGTTAGCACAGGTGTCTGAATCAGGAAGCTACACACCTAGTTTTGATATTAGAACACTTTTATTTTTAAATGCATTGAGCAAGCAACAGTTCTTAATAGGCCTTAAGAAGCTAGGTCAACAGTGTCTTAAGAAGATCAGATCACTTAGGTGCCTTATTGCCATATATTTAGAAAATTTAACTTTCATTGTTTATTGTCCTGGTTTCAGTCAGGATAGAGTTGACTTCATTTGTAGCAGTTGGTGGAGTGCTGTGTTTGGGAGTTAAAATGGGAGCGGTGCTGATAACACCCTGATGTTCTTAGTTGCAGTCAGACAGTCAAGGACTTTCTTAGCTTCTTCTATTCCTCTATTCTTGAGAAAGGAGGGGTGAAGCCAGGACAGGTGACCCAGATGGGCCAAAGAGAGTATTCCATGCCAATTACGTCCTGCCTAGGAAAACGGGGGACTGTTGGGAGGAAGAAGAGGGGCGGTCTCGGGACGCGTGCTTCTTGGGGGGACGGTGGGTTCCGGGACAGCTCTGGGTGGTACGGCCTGAGTTGTGTGGTTCGGTGAGAAACTGCATTGGGGATCAAGAGTTTCATGTTCTTTTGCTCTAAAGTCCTGTTAACATTGTTATATTTTATTTTTCTGTTATCTTAGTAAACTATCCTTATCCCAACCCACGGGCCTCTTAGTTTCTTGGTTTTAGAGTTATTTGCCCCTTCCTTTTCCCTTCCCTTGTTTCCCTCCCTTTTTCCCTTTTCCCCTGCTCTTTTACTTTAAGAAGCAGGCAGCTGCGTGGATCTCAGCCCACAGCTGGGGGAAACCACGACATTTATTTAAAAATCTTTTAACAGTTTTCAAGTGTAAGGCCATTATTCATCTTTACTCTTCTTTTTGCACTCAAATCATTATTTGTAACAGATTTCCTTATAGTAACTACCATTTGAGACCCAGAAACTAGTGAACAGATTATTCGACCTATGGAAGCATGACTGAGCAGAGTAATAACAACTTGAATCCTTGCAAAGAGATTAACTGCTAAACAGTACATCTTCTATGTGGATATGCTTTATTCTAAAATGCAAGTATACACAAGTGAGAGACAACTTTTTCTTTTGCTGGTGCCTGTGCAATCTCCAGTAAACTGTGTATTATGCAAGTGGAAGCTTGCAACACCAGAAAAGCTGCAAGAGGGGAAACACTTTTTCATGGGCTTGTTTAAAGAAAGTAACTGTGTTACTGGGTCTGTCATCAGTGTTAACATTATATCCTGTTTCATCTCTTTCTAGAAATCTAGCAGCATACCAGAAATAATTTGTGAAATGTATGCATGAGCCTTGTATAATACTTAGCAGGAAGGTATGAATCCCATAGAGAATGACAAGCCCAGAAGGAGTGGGAGGTAACTGGTCAGGCTGACATTCACAGAGAGGGGGAAATATAACATCCATTGCAAGGAGGAGCTCTACCCAATAAATACAAAACAGAGAATCACCAACAGCTTCCAAACATGGTCACCAAAGTTTCTGGCAGCTCTAAATCAGAACTGTTGGCAGGACTGACAAGATGCATTGCTGAGACACCTGGACCTGAACTGACAGCAGTACCTGCTGGAATTCATTCTAGGAATTCTAGAGAGGAAGATGGATTCAGCAAGTGGAAAGGTGACTCACTAAGTATATTCAAAGACTGAGTTTTGTGTTTGTCCTTTTTTCATTCCTAAAACTAAAAGCTTTTAGTTAAGTTTTACTAAGCAGAACTTTGTTTTGCTTTCAGTTGTATCTGGTATTTGAGGGGAAGGTAGTACCAATTACCATGGTACAGAGTTTCTAGAGAGGTAACAAATCTAAATAAAGACAAAAAGAACAGGAAGTCCTGTACCTAACTCAAGATGAATTAGAAGAGTCAGCTGCAATGAGTACTGTTTTATACCAACTTGGATATAGTCCATCTGGGGAACTGTCAGGGCAATTATGGAGTTTGGGAAAGGACTTGTAAACTCATAAATCACCCTTGCAAAGAGCAAAAAGCAAGGAAACACCCTGTGACTTTTGGGAATCGTTACTACACACTGCATTTAGTCAAACACAGTTGCATGATAACTGTTCAGGACTAATTGTTTGTACAACTTCTTTTTGTGTTATTTGGCCTTATGTTAATCCTGCAAAGATTTATATATGTGAGTTCAAATTCAGAGATAAGCATGTGCTCATATCTTTTTTATTTTTGATAATGCTTTAATAGAATCTGTTTATTAAATCTATTTAGGCAAATTGGGGTAGGAGGTTTGCATTTAAATTAAACTCTTGCAACATGCCTTAAAATTGTTTACATAAGTAAACAATAAATAGATGCTCAGAACAAGGAAAGTTATTAGCTTAATGTTCATTTAGGGTTTTATTTTGGTTATCTTTCCATTGCTCATATTATGCAAAATAATGAGCAATATTAACACATTGCCTTAGTAGTAGAAGCATACAGAATTTAAGAGTGAAAAGCATTTGGTGAAAATAAGACTCTAGAATTCAGCCTCTAAAATTACAAAGATCATCACACTCTGAAATGGGAGCAAATAAAATTTCTACGTGGTAGACAACAAATATGTTACTTCCAACTCATACATAGTTCAAAAAAAAGTTTAAAGAAGGAGTATGCACATCACAAAAAATGCTGGATAGTGTCTTCCTGCCAGTGTCCTCCATTTTGACAGTGAAAGTATATCTAAAACTGAGCCACACAAAACACTGGCAGAGAAATATAGCAGGTAACAGTCTTACATTCCAAGAGAATGAACTTCAGAATCTATGGCAGGATTTGTGTTGCGTTTTTTTCCCCCCACTTCAATCCCTAAGAATAATTTTTTAAATAAATTGTCTAAAATCTGATGGGGAAAGTACAGCCTAGCATAAATCCCACCTTTGAAAAATGCACAATTGTGGATTTGATAGGCTAGGGATGATGATGATGATCAACAATTACCAAATCACTGATCCTATCAATATAAATTCATCACTATGACTGTACATATTCAAATGTTCTTCACACCGGACAGCAATACAAGAAGTCCTAGGATCATATCACAAGTAAAGAGACCACCCTAGCATCTCCTGGAGCAACAGATAAATAACCTTGTAGCAACTTAGGTCCTTCTGAGGAGTTTCATGGGGACAGTTAAACACCATGGCCAATGATGGAGCACTCTTACAGGAAAGAGTCACCCAAAAATAGCAAACTAGTACTAGCTAGTGCTATTCCTCTACACTGCCCTGGAAAGAGGCTCAGGTCTCAGTTCAGGTGTTCTTCCAAACCTGAGAGAGAAACTCAATGCAATCTTCTCCACAGCAACAGATGTTCCACAAATTAGGAAGAGGTAAGCAAAAGGAGACAACACTGAACTTCGGTATCTGAGGTTTTTTTCGTGTTTTAGCATCATGCCAATACATACAAAACATACTGAGGGACCAAAATACTTCATGCAAAGCAATATTATTTAAAAACCAATACTGTTTTCTATCATGTTAGAATAAAATCAATCATAATAAGAATCTAAGGCTGAAGACTGAATTACAAGCAGAATAGGCTAGTAGCTAAAGATGTGTTTTATATATACTGTCAAACAATTATCTAAGTCATATACATATTAAGCATGTTTTGACTACAAAAAAATCAATATAAAACTCAATAAAGTATGTAGCTCAAAGTTTATTTCAAGTTTTAGTTGTTGAATCAAGACTGAATAAGAAATGTAAAGGTTTAACCCAGAACAGTTGCCACTGCCTCCACATTTTTCAGGCCAATTATCTGTAAAAATAAAAACATAAGTGTCTGTAATTTGCTATGCTTGAATTCTCAGAGCATAAATACTACAACCTTTTATACAAGTCAAATTAATGAAAGCCTCAGACCCTACCACCTCACTGAGTATATAAAACACTTGGCTGTGAGAGTTGAGTAGTGAAGTCAATGCTCCTTCAAGATTCATCTACCTTCCCCTTGACACAACTGCTAGGCATGGCTCTGTGGAGCTGCTAGAGATTCCCGGACATAAATTTCTCCATTTGAAGTCTACGTTGCAGCCAACACCCTGCCTTCAGTCTAAGCCATATGCTCACTCTTTTGTCCATACCGGAACTTGATGACAATTAGATTTCTGAGGGGCATGTAATCTGCTCAAGTCACAAAAATAGACATAATTTACCTAACGTGATCATGGGAAGATGCCCAGAGTACTTTGAAAGAAAACAGATAAGTGAACTATCTCAGCAAGCATGCCTGTGAACTGTTCCTTGCTGACGCAATTAGGCAGCTTGTTAAAAAAAAAAAGAAAAAAAAAACCAAACCAAAAACCAAATAAACAAATAAAAGAAAGGTGGCACACTCATGGTATTGACGAATTTCCAAGAGCCATCACAGTGGCCAATGGCTGCCCACTGCCAGCCCCTCCCCATTTCCAGAGACCGCATCAAAGCACCTTTGCTGCCTCATGGACTTTTATAGAGCAACTCCAGCCACTTAGGAAAAAAATGGCTAAATAAAGGCTTGGACTTAAAACATTAAAAGAAATAAATTGACGGGATTTTGTCTGTAAACCTTGTCTTGTCCTTACTGAAGGCTAAAATAAACTTAATTTTTGTTAAAATTAAAGCAAAAATTAAATCATCTTATTATGTAATTGGAACTAGGCCTCAGGCACTGGCAGTAAAGAAGGGATTAAGGCCTCTACCACCTGGGTTGTCATTCTCATGGGCCCCATTACCACCCCCTATTCGTTTTTATAGCCAACAGATTAAAATGGGAGCGCCGCAATCTTTGATCTTTCACTTGCTGACACAAATCCTTTCAAGCCTCCAACGTTTTCTGCTGAGGTAATTAGTACTAATTAAAAGGTTTCCAACAGCCTTTGCTCTACTTTTTCCCTCCAAAGAAATTGCTTTTACAAGTGCCTTCCATCTTTGAAATGTATGCATCGTTCACTTTCTTCTTCATCTGACTCTTGGAGATCAAGTAGATTAGTGACACCATTATTCCCCAAGACAAAGCCAAACAACAGGTTTTTACTATCTCCCTGACCTGTTGAGGTGCAGGGTTTATATTCAGAAACAAGTGCCTCTGCTTGTATTAAAAGACAGTCCAATTATATACTAACAGACACAATGTAGGGTTTCTACATTTCAGAATGGACATCATTTAAAGATGTAGGGTTTTCTCAGAAGAGAGAGAGGCAACCGTTCACTAATCAAACTGACAAGTTGTAGGACTAATAATAGGTCTGGCTTTGTTTTCTTTTCTTTTTGTGTGTTTGTGTATCAGGCAAGATACAAACAATTTCTTTCTCTCCCCCCCCCCCCCCCTTCTGCCACCCTTTCCTTTCCCCTTTTCTTCCCAAATTTTACTGATTGATACACATTTGCTACTTTTTTTTTTAAAAAAGCTTAGGAAGTACCGCGCTGAAAGATTCTGAAAGCACAGAAAGTCCTGCCTGAAGTTTTTGTTACTATAATTAAATAATGTGTCCTGATACAGGGAAGTTGATAGCTGGAAAAATAATTACTGAGATGAAAACACTGTTTTATAGTATGTCTGAAGTACTAATGAAAGTCCAAGATTAAAAAATTTAAAAAAAAACCCAAAAAACAAAACAACCCCACCCCAAAACCTAAAAGCTGCAGCAAAAAGGAACAATACTTTGCATCAAGAAAGGGATGTGTTTTGAATTTACAGGTTTTCAAATGATTGTTCAATCGACATGGGCACTATATGGATCATTTTTCTTTATGAAAACCTGGAAGCTTTATGCCTGCTGTGATAAAAATAAATTACACTTCATGCAGCAAAAGTGCTATTCAAAAAAGAGGACAGTTCTCAAGCTCTTAAAGTTCTCACTTCCTATTGAAAATGACAGCAGTGCTCTCTCATGCTGTAGTATCTCTGGCACAATAGATCAGAAATCACACACAGAGCCACAAGAGGCTATCTAACTTATCATTACATGCACAGGGGTCTATTCTCCTCTCGAGATGCAAGCACAGGGCTCCTGCTGGCACTAATGGGAGCTGCACGTGCATATCAAGGACAGAAACAAACCCACAGTGCATCAACTTTTCTAACCTGAACTAAGTTAGAAAAGTTTTTAAATAGCTGGAGGGTCAATAAATTGTCTCCTAATCGTGCCAGCTCTCCTACTTTATTTTCACAACTGTTCTACTATGGTAGTAATTTCTTTTTGTGCAACTTTCCTCAAGAGGATCTAAAAGCACTACAATCTCATCAATTGAGCTATATTATGCCCCTGTGAAGTAAGTTTTATCTGATGTGTCTTGCCCAAGGTCATATGGAAATTATATGGCAGGGCCAGGAATTGCACATTTCGGTATCCTAGTCAGTCCCTGGTTTAACCAGCAGGCCATACTCCTCCTCTGTGCATGCACAATAGCCAACAATCATAGAAACAGGAGATTGGATTAGCCTTTCAGCTGTAGAAATGCTGAAGGGAAAAAAAAAAAAGGTTATAGATTCCTTCAGCCAAATCTGGGAAGCTTGTGCAAGCCATGCAAAAACATATTTACACTGCCTCTTCCATCAGAGTAGCCTGTAGAAAAAGCGCAGCTATTTCTACATTCAGTATAATGTATCTTGAGTACAGGTTTTCATGTTCACCGAATGTTAAATTACTAGATTCCAAATTAATTCAAAAATACAAATCTTGAAATTTAGAGCAAACTGGACAATAACCTGGAGGAAAACAGATGCTAATGAAAAAGAGGTGAATATACATGTATATATGTATCTTTTGATAGCCCAGGTCAACATTTAACATCATTAAGAGAAGGTGATACTTATGTATTGTGATAGAAGCAACCTATTCCTAAGACAGCCCATGACTAAAGCAAAATCAACATCAACAACATACTCTCTCCAGAGAGTCTTTAGGTCTTTCACCCTATGAAATCAGAACTCTATGAGGAAACGGATTTTATTGAAAATCAAACACACAAACCAACTAAACAAATCTATTTCAAGGAAAAGGCAGCTTCAAGGAAGAGAGGTATACAGAAAAGGGGTGCCTGCGCAGTATCTTTCACTTCAACAAAGCCACTTTCATGGACAAAGCTGAAGTAACGCCCCAATGGAAAAATAATTATACTGTCTTCAAAATTATAAGTTCTCAAATTATGAGATGAAACTTCAGGGATAAGAAAATCCATAATCACGAACCTCACAATAAAATGACATGCTGGCAGCACAGTACGAAAAGTTAACATACATATTACAGCAAAAGAAGGAAAATTAGTGTCGCATTTAATGCTTTAGAGACTGTGCAAATGAAGCTATCTCAATATTTACTAAGGAGATCAAAAAATAAAATGAAAATATCTGATAGGCTTCTTGATGGGCAAAAACTTGCTTGGCTACTTTGCAAGCTTTTTAGATACCCTGGGATCTAAACAAATCCCTAGTTATAAGAACAGCAGAGAAAAGAGACAAAGGAAGTCCCTGTCTTCCCTAGGTATTCAGTTATGGCTTTTTCCAAACTGCAAACAGTTGCTGTGCCTTAGGGTTTCATTATTAATCTCCTGTGGGATGCAACAACCATGAGCAGCTGGCCTTTTAACATGTAGGAAGAAAGGAGGAAAAGCCCTCCCAACAAAAGGGCTATCAGACCAAGATTTTGGTACTCATAAAATCTTTAGTATTTATTGAGGTGGCAATACATTATATATAAAATGCCATAAGTCTTTTACCTTCTTCTCCCCCAACCCCAAACAGTAAAAAATACATTAATAACCTTCACATCTGCCCTGTCATCTCAATAGTGTGCATGTGATGAAAAACCAGCAAGAAAGCATTTCCATTTGAAGTTTCCAAGAGATAATTATAAACAAGAGGAAGAGAAAAATATTTTTGAAATTATGAAAAATACCTTGACAGTGACTCCCTTAGACTCACATTTAGCCCTTGAAAAATATTCTGCCAAAGGGTACATTTTGACAGGGAAAAGATGAAGAGTGGAGAGAAGAGGCAGCAGTCTGTCATAATTGATGACACTGCAATGCAAGCTGAAGTCAAGACTGAATATTTACAAAACTCGTTCAGGGTGAGATTTTTGAAAGGGGGAAAAAAATCCAACAGGCAGACACAGACAACTTTCTGAAAACATAGTGGGACAACAGCAGTCATGATTAACGCAACACAGTCAATATAACCATGTCACACACATAAAATAATTCAAGGGTCTTTTTCATAATTCGGTATGGTATGAGTTTCAATATAAAATGAAAAGGCTGGAAAAAATGCATTTTTCTGTACTGTAAGGATTTGTTTAGATATATGTTATTTGAACTCACTGTAAGAATGACATAGCTGAGCTGGGTGCCTTTGGCCACAGTAGGACTTTGATACCAGACATTTTCACCCCAAATTATTAGTTTAAACCAAGCTCAGACAACTAACTTGCAATGTTTCAGCATCATAAATAATTAAGTCAATCTGAATCTAGACTGCCACATTCTTATATGCCTATTCTTTGCTTTTACTGCTTGACCTTACCTCCTTCTCCCTTCAGCTACACACTGACTTTCAGGCAGTCCCATGGTTAAACAGATCAGGGATACAATCCAGTTAAATTTGAGCTGGAAGGGAAGTCAGGAATCAGGAGAACTGTAATAAGCTAAACTGCCCTAAGTTGGTACTGAAGACTATTTGATGGACAAAGCGAACATATTTTAGTAGTCTTGGTCCAGCTGCCAGTGAAGAGGTTCATTTCAAGCCATCAAATTAAAAGGAAAGGATAGGTTCAAGATCAACTTGGAGACTAAATACCTAATTATTAGCAGTGATGTGTCCAAGGTCAGAGCAGAGGTATACTAGTAAAGCAAACCAATTCTGTTCCCTCTTCCACAGAGATCCAAGAGCTCATCTTCAAGAGCTGTCAGTCCGACACTTTCCACCAATGCTGAATTCACACTTCATTTAAACAAATATGACTAATCCTACTCCCAAAGAAAGTGTGATATATCTGTCTCGCTACTGGCAATACAGGTTAGGCACAGATGTATGTGAGGTAACAAGCCATCTCAATGTGAATTGATCTAGCACTTTTTAAATGGATAGGAATTACAAAGACTACAAGAGGAGACAAGGTTTGGATTAGTATTACATAGGCAACAAAAAAATATGCCATAAAGCATATTTATTATGTAGAGAGTCTAAAACATTCACAATTTAGGAATCACAGAGTGCAGCTAGTCTCAGTATTTACCATATGTTCTGACTACAGAGCAGATTTGTAGTTCCATATATTTATATATAACGGACAAAACATCTTTAAATAAATAAATAAATAGATATCTGTTTAACCTATTCCTCCTATCACTAGCAAACCTTCATTCAAAACCCAACTTCCCATGTCACAAAACTAGAATTTTTATTTTCCACAAAATTTAGGTCTAAACTGCCTGTGAAAAAACACTCTACATGTTCCTAGTACTCATTATTTGCAAAAAGAAAAGACATGTCAGGTGTAACTATATAACAATGAAGCACAGAAGTGAACATTAAACGTGCTTTCTTAGACCTGGGAGCCCAGTCACCCAGATTTTAACATGCTTTGTATTTCTAATTCCACCCTTAATCCAGCCTCCTCCACAAGACTTACACGTTTTAAGCAAATAGAGCCCTGGCAAAACATCCATCCATGCCAATCAGATTACTTAGATCCACTATAGTGTACCTCCAAAAGCATACAAGAAGCAGTTGTCCCTGCATTACTGGTGCCATTTCACTAACAATAATTCTAAATAAATTCAAATACTGTTTCTTCACCTGACAGGAAGGGTATACTACCCTGCAAAGAGATATCTTAAGGCTGTCCAACTACTTGTAAAAGACAAAAGGAGAGGAAATAAGCTTTATGCTGCAAGGTTATATCCCAAGTCTGGCAGGAAAAACAAAGTGAATAAATCAAAACTTTTTACCTATTAAAAGGGATGAGAACAGTCTGGATTAAAGTTACCAGGAAGCTAAAGAAATGGTAATTTCTGCTAAGCATGTCATCTAACTATTGTTTGCAGATATCTAAGATGAGATATGAATCCCTTTCCCTCTCCATTTCAAAATGGAACCCACGTGAAAACAAATTAATTATGTGCTGCTATTTTTTTCTATGCTATAGATTCTTTGCACCAACATTTTAATGGTCAGGCTATCTTAATAAACTGGGTGGAGCTGTGTGAAATGATTCATTATTTTCCCGCTGATGTCTGCATCTCAGATTTATTCTTGTTCAAAATACAATTTCACATATATCTTTGACTGTGTGTGTATTATTTAAAAGGAATAAAGAAATAAAATTTCAATTATTGATGCATACTGGTGGTGTTAAAAATGACAGACAGCATGTGGGTTGTTTTAAAAGATTTCTGTTAATGACAGGCATTTTTAATTTAAAGAGTGAGCACAAACAAAACCTATCAGGAATATAGAGAAATGCCACAGCTAGTACTAAAGATATGTACAAATTCTGTAATAAGAATCTTTGCTTTCTTTTTTCATGTGAAATCCTCATGACAAACATATAACAAGAAGATACTGCAAAGCAAGATGTTCACATGAAACTCTTGCAGTAGCTGTATTTAAGCTTGAAAAAGCAGCTAGTAAGATTTTAAATCCATTAATAGAATTACACTCAGGATGAAACCAGTACAATAGCATGTCAGGTTTGCTTTTAGGTGCATGCACTACCATAAACCTACTCTAGATCCTAAGTAATGGACATTCTGTAACACTTCAGTTATTTGAATTTTACTGTCAATTACTTTCAATTCTAAAAGGATTTTCTTTAATCCATTATTCTTGATCAAGATAATGATTGTTCAGAATTCTAACATCTTAGCATAGCCCTGTATTAGCCACCTACCTAAGAAAGTGCTGGATGTTTTTCCATATGCAGTTTATTTGTATTTTTATAGCAAAACCAAAGAAGCATTCACATTGCCACACACTTCTTAGACTCTGCTTACTAATTGCAGGTAGAGCCTCTTTAGTGAATCACCAGGAGGAGCCAGCACTGTCTAGTGTATCACAGAAGAAATACTTATGGATTATACTTTCATATATTATCCTTGAAAAGATTAGAATAATAGTAGTAAAGCATATTTATTCAGTGTTTTAAGAAAGCTTCAAATGATCTGATGCAATAGACTTTTTCTTCCAAAAACTACAAAAAAACCTGATGAGATAATGTGTTTCAAGGTCAACCAAAGCAAGGGTGCATCAGGGAAAAAAAGTGTTTAGACCACAGCAGATTTAACAGCTTAACCAATAAAGCTACTCTAGCCTTCAGTCAATGGGAATCAAAACAATGATTTCAAACTATTTTATTCAATCTACAGACAGGATTACTAGGTGATAAAGCTTTTTCCTTCTTTTCTTTTCTAAAGAAGCAAGTGTTTCTTCTATTTTGAAGGATTTCTTTCAGTAAATTACACCCCCTTTTCAGGGCTACAGCCACAAGGACAAGGACGTTCTTTAAAGTTTGTAGGTTTATGTTCTTGTATTTATTACCACAGGGCTCAAATGTTTACAATGTATGCTCACTGGAAATCTTAAAATGCAAGGAATTTTAATGTTATTACATTTACTAAAACTTATTTTCAAATTTTCATTAAGCCCTTCCAAGAATCTAAACAGGACCTTTTCTGTTCCTTCGTCAAATCATGTCATTTGCAAACTTAAGCAAAACAAATGTTGATAACCCAAAATACAATAAATTACTACATTCAGATTCTTTATGATCACTGAGGGTTTTCCATGATAATCTGAAAAGCACCTATGTAGAATTTAAATCATCGTATTCGTTAGAACTTTCTTCTCTGTCCCTGCCTTCTCACCCTCCCCAGATATACACTGAGTTGCTGAAGTCTATGAATTCTTTAAAATAGTATTTCAGGTTTTAATACCAATTAACATACTAAGTATCAGTATACAAGGGAATCGTACAAAGCGATTCCATAGTAAATTAGTCTGAAAATTGCCTTAATTGTTATGCCAGAAGATGTCCTCTACGTTTTGTCTTGGGAGAAAAAGATCTTTCTGTCTAAATGCCATTATGTGTCATCCTAGCTGAGCCTCCTGCCTAGCGGGGACATTGAAGTTGTACAGCAGGAGCTGCTTCTCAGGCTTTAAGAACTACAGTAAATCTTCAAACAATTTATCCAAACAAAGGCCAGTGTGTGGAGAGAAAAATACACGGGAAGCAGATGAATAAGCAACATCAATTATGGGGGGGTTGACCTTTCTGCCCCACACCATGGCACAGATTTCACACCAAATCGCAGCAGATTGAAGTTGACATGCCTGGAGTGAAAACACTGGTCCTCACAATGTTGCCACTCTACATTCACAGAGCTGTAGTAAGGAGAGGAGGGAGAAAATGAAGAGAAGGGGAGGGGTGTGTGAATGAAATATCACGCATAATGGGCCTGGGTTTATTTTACAGAGAACAAAATGGCTCAATTTGAGCACTTAGAGTGTCGAAATTGGCGAGTGTGAGATACGAGAGGTTCATCCAAGGGGACACTTGAATCAGGTGCCTTCAGTGATATGACCTAGGAGAAAGGATGGAAAGAATGGAGGCAGTTCTTTAATAACTTGTTAATGTTATCAAAGAACACGTAATTTCACACTTTAATATATATACACACACACAAAAAAGCAGAATTTTTTGTACATAATTGCAGCAGCTGAGATTTACCTTCAGTCAAAAGTAAAGCAACCAAGCTAAAAGTATTTTTCCAGTAGCAAAAAATACTGGCTCATGCAGCCTTGTTTTGCCACACCAAAACTGCAAAACTGCCTGCAGTTATCATATCTACATTTTGAAAGATTTGCTCCAGGAAAATATTGCTTTTACATCCAAGGAAAAGCCAGACCAACTAATGTTACTTTGAACCACCTCAATTAAAATTCAGGTTTTGGTCTTTAGACCAGTCTGTTTAAAGATTTCTTTTTCTAGATTTGCTGTAGACAGATGATTATTAAATATTTATAAGTCTTTGAAAAGAATTGAGAGCTTTTGCTTTGTTTATTGTGTGGAGCTGCCCCTCCCTTCCCCCACTCCTTCTTTGAGGGATCTATGAGCAATCATTTTATTTGACTACTTCATCAGTTGGTTAGTGCAAAGACGGATCAGTCAACCCTACGCAGGCCATTTCACATCAATGGAATCTGTTAACACTGCTGCAATAATAGCTTAAGGTTTAATATGCAATCGGATCAACAGCTTTTGACTCATTCCAGAGAATGTAAATATACAAACTGCTACTAATTCATATTGATGGTAATGTAACACTACTGGTTCTGGTTCAGACTGACAAGATGAAAAATAGATAAACTTATAATTACATTTACATTGATCCTAACCTTAGTTATTATTATTTAAAAATTCTCAGCCAAGTATCTATCTACCAGCAAATTTTGCTGCTTAACTGTAATGTTCTGGTTTAAGGATTAACATTTGTGATGTCAGATCTCAGAAAAATAAACATTTCCTTATTAATGCTGCTAACAACATGAATTAGACTTTTCAGCTTGTGCACAAGTTTCACCACTGTCAAGAAAGCAAGCTACCACCTTTTTCCCCAGGTATCACATTTGTCATACCCTTTCCCAAACTACTCAGACCTTAGACTTCACTCCATCTGGATGAAAAAGAGCTGTGAAGGAAAAGTCACAGCATATGCAAAGAGGACACTGTGCTTTCCCTAAAGTCAATGAATAACTTCAGAATCAGCCAATGAAATCTTGCAATATGACCAAAAGTTTTTTGATTCTGTGCTGCTACTAGAAAAACACATTTTTTCCTTTTATAAGATATCTGCAAACACCTTTCCTGAAAATATCCTCCTATATAAAATCTGTCACACAGTACAACAAAAGGACCGACAGAGAGTGTGTTAGCACATCTGATAACTTTACACTCAAGAACAATGCTACTGGAGAGTTAAGAGACATTTTCATAAACTTTAATAGACTATTGAGCTGACAGTACACATTCCATGACTTTTAAATACAGCTACATTGTAAATTACTTCATTAGACCCAAGATAGTTAACCCCTAGACCATCTCAAAAACTGTTGTCTAAACATGCAAGCATAGGAAGAAAGAATACCTTCCTGCTGAGACTGACCAAAGGGACTACCCAGAATAGGTATCAGAGGTGATCTAGAAAGGACCCTCACTAGAATTTACAATGGTGGCAGCTACAGGGTAGACAAGTTTAAAACTCTGAGTGCATAACCAGAGGTCATTTCAGTGTCCTGATCCCTGGCTTCCTTTAGGCCAACACATGCCTTGCATCTTTTTTAGGTAGATAGTCTTTTGGAATTGGTTGTGGGGTTTCTCTGGAGGGGAATAATTATTTGGAGGGGTTTTCATCTTGTTTATCTCTGTTGCTGAAACTATGTTCTCTCTTTTCCTTTGAGCACAGTTAGGTAAGAGTCTGACTACTTGTTCTGAATCTTGGAAAGGAGGACTCCAGGTAACTCTTATTCTTGCTCAATTCACAACAGGTCTGCATCCTGTTGTTTTCCTCCTTCCCCTATCAGTTTCACATATTGTGCCAGCTGGTCTGCTGTTTGGCTGATGTATTAAAACCACCTGAGTTCTCTGAACTCTACCATGGTGACAAGCATCTCAAACTTGTTGCTCTCCAGCCCTTGAAAGCATTATGAACCAAGAAGCTTCAGCTCAAATTGTAACTTATGTGCTACAGACACCAGGTCAGCCTTTCACAATAATAACATAAACGGGACAAGACTAATGAGCAAGAAAGACAAATTAAGGCAGACACCCCATGCAAGATCAATCCCTGTTAGTTAGCCATCCAGCCAGAGGCATGTTTGACAGGAGCTCTGAGGAATCCACTCTGCAAAAAGCACTGAGTGCTCATTGGCAAAAATGAAACTCAAGGAAAACAATGAAGGAAAACCTTCAAAACACTCTGAATTAGTTAATTCTCCTGTGGACCCTATTGCCTAAACTACCTCTCATAAAAGCATAGTACTCTAAGCTTCAAACTATTAGAATTGCTACATCTGTCATGCCTTTAAAAAATGGTAAGTAAAACTTGTGTGGCCAGCAGACAGAACTCAGACCTGGCTCACGAGGTTCAAGTGAGAACTTTCAAGGCACGAAAACAGCTTCCATGATCATATAACAGTGTTTGAACCCTTAGCCTCTGCTACTGTTCTGTGTTACTTGACCAGATTAAAACTGGAGAGTTTCGGTTTTGTTTCATGCAGTCCCAAGTAGATTACTTCAGATAGACAGTGTACCAGTGTATTCACATTGGTATCAATACACACACAGACCACATGTGTACATATGTACTTGTTCATGTGTGCATGCATATATTAATACTTGCCTTATACAGAGAAGAGACATAGGTTTGGAAAATCAGACTTTATCTGCATCTGTAGTCCATTATTTTAAAAGTTACTAGTTATTTGACAGAACTAATACTTCTGCAAGGCATAGTAGTAGGAACTGTCTTCATTGCTAAGATTTCACACATTCCCTAATTAATTCAAGGGGACTTACAGTTTTAGATAACATTCTTCCTTTTATCACTTGCCATCTAGCAGTTGGTATAATGTCAACACTTACATCTTTTTTTCCTACTGAAATCATTTTTAAAACAGTTTTATCGTAAAATGTTCGCCTCGATTTTTCAAAAATTATCTTAAAGATAAGAGATTTCTTTCCATTTCAGTCCCACAACAACGAGAATGTCAGCACAGCTTTTTTGACAGACAAATTATTGAATCAAAGAAAGAATATGCCATTAAGCCCACAGGTTAGGAAGTGTCAGGAATGGTTTAAAGAGATATCCCATTTATCTTCAAAACATGCACGGAATGTCACTAATGTGTGTTTATCATGTATAATCAGACAAAGAAAATATCGAAATAAAGTACTCCTGCATACAATAGAAGTCTCCTTCCATCTCTCAAGATATCAGTGCTATTCAAATAGAATAATAATGATGAAACCTCCTTTCTTGAAAATGGAAATCAAGTGAAATGTAGATAGAAATGATTTTTTTGTAGTTGATGTACATTTCTAAAGTGCATTAACAGGAAATCCAGAACTTTTTAGGTCAATTATATTGTCAGTATTGTCAATGCCACTGAAATGAATACCTAAGCAGTGCATATTCTTGCTGGAACAGGGTTAGAGAAGAAATCCTGTATTCAATTACTTGAAGAAGAGTAACTGCAGGCACACAGTTAAAGGCTTGCTTTGTTCCAATCTTATTTTTATTTTTCATCAGTCAAAAGGCATCCAAGAAACATATAATTATATATGTTTAGAAATCCAGGGTCTCCAATGTTTCTCCTTTTTAATTTTTGTTTTCCTTATAGCATCTATTTCTTAAAGCCTATTTTTGGTAGCCAGGTGCATCACAAAACACTAAGTCACAGCTTTCATAATCAATTTTCCAAGACATGACGTGACAGGTTCACAGAGTTAACTAATATATAGGCTTAGTATAAGAATAGTAGGCAAAGGTTTTTTAAACATCTGAAAAATATTGGAAATCAAAATGGTGATGACATATTGATGGCATAGGAGGCTTTGCCAGGTGAGCTGAATAAATGCATCACTTGTACCCTTTGGAACATGCTATTATTTAACTGAACAAAAATTTTAAACAAAAGTATTCCTGTCGATTTGCAAACTGCATTCCCAGTAGTAGACAAAACATGTACCTGCTCTTTCTCCCATTCTCAATACTGTATTTGTGAACAAAATTATTTATTCTATGCAAAATTTTAAAATGGTCATACAGAGGGCAAAGTGGTTTATGACACAGTCAAAACCAGGAATAGGTTATGTAAAAAAACCACAAACTGAAAATAAAACCAGTTGGCATCTTCCAGATACAGGAAATAGAAATCTCATAAAACATCCAAAAAGCAGAGGCCTCTAAAAAGACTTCTTGTGCCACCCTCCCACCTGTACCTTACAAATTTCAGTGTAGTACCACGGCCCCTCGCTCAGTCCATTTATCTCAGAAGTCAGACACAGGTCAGTGGGTTCACCCATTGACCAGCCATATCTGCCAGAACAGGGCTCTCTCTCAAGGCAGGACCTACATGCTTTCTGTTCCAGCCCTGTGATCAACAAAGCCCCGATAAGGTGCAGAGTCTTTAGCTGCAAGGCATTACTTCTGCTCCCCTTTGACTAACGCCTTAATATTTGGCTTATCGTCTGTCACACAATTAGAGGTACATGCATGTCACAGTAACTTACATAATCTTGAGGTCCAGCATCTTCTTCATCGTGTACAAATATTGCTCAAGGAACAGAAAACCCTAAAGCAGAAATGATGAAGATAAAGAGGAGATGTAGAGGGAGGGAAAGCCTGTCCAAAAGTGTAACAATAGGAAGAGCAATCAAAACTTATGAGAATGACAGTAAAAGAACTGCAAGGGAGAGACAACAAGAGATAAAGACAAAGCAAAGGTGGACAAAGAAAGGGAGCACAATAAAGCTCTATTAAGCTTATGTTTCACACTATCTGCTGGGGATTACACCTTGAAGAAGGCACTAGCCACAGACATTTTTATGCCTTCAGAAGTTTTAATATGTGCACTTCAGGAAGAATTCAGTGAGAAACCCCCAGATGCCTTACCTTACAACCACCATTGTGTGTTTACCTTGGTATTCAGGCACATTTTGAAATAGTATTAAATTTCTATTATTTGTACAACTAGTTATGGATTTTTATTTGTTTCTAACTTAACCACTTAAATCTTTTAAGTGTATGCTTTTTCTTTTCCAGCTCAGCTTAAGAAGTGAAATGAAAAACAGCATGAGAGAAGAAAGGAATGATCACATAAAAGTTTAAGTCTGTTCAGGAGGAACTTGGCATTAATATAGAGGCTGTTTTGTTTCTCAACAGTGAATTTTAAACAGTTCTTAATTTCACCCCAGTTTATTCAGATATGCTGCTCATGCTGCTGACAATTCTTTTGGTCAAAACAGGTCAAATTGCTATTTTAAAGATCTCAAAGATTACACTGTTTTCCCAAGACTTAAAAGACAGAATTATATTACTCTCAGAACCATATGAAAATTAATTGCATTACAGAAAAAAAATTAACCCACTAAATGTATTCTTGTGCATTTCTAGGACATATTTACACTCTGCAGATGGACATGCACACATAATACATAGGGGCAGGCTGATTCTTTAAAAGCAACAACTAATTATCAGTAGCCAGAGAATATTTAAGGGGCAATACATGGAAAGTTTGTGGGGGCTTTTTTTCCAGTAACAAAAATTTTTCCCCTGTATTCTAAATCCTGGTATATTTGTATTTTATCCCATTAATTTGTAATACAAAACCCTATTTATTTTCTAATAATAAAAGCCTAAATATTTGTCAACACAGGAATCATTGTGACGATAAATATAGATGTTGTGGCTTACAAACCTAAGTTCAAAACAGCTAGAAAATTAATGTCAACAGCATTACCATTTCTGAGGTTCTAATATGTTTAGGTCAAATTTAAATATGTAGATCTTTGCAAAAATAACACAATGCTCAGCCTCATATCTGAATGTCTTCCGTGAACCATGAACCTGTACATATAGGTGGCAGCTCTACCTTGTTCCAATTGCAACAATTTGCCCCAGGTGGATTGTCCCAAAATAGACAGAAGTTCAGCATCTCTTATATTTCTGTGCTTTCTTTACCAAGTCCAATCAGATATCATAGAAGGTCTTTACATATGTGTACTGACATGCATCAGTGCAGGCCAGAACACTTATCTAAGGAATAACTGCAGCAAATTCCACAGCATTAATACTATTTCTAATTTCTAATTAATTTCATTAACTACTAATCCCCATTTTCTCAACAGAACCTTCCCGCTATAAGAGAAATTGTTCCTTTTGTCACTGAAGGGTCTGAGGTATTAAAACCTCAAGTAACGTCAGTTCTGTATCTGAGAGCTTGTAAGATTGGAGGATTTGCCTAATGTTAAGCATGTGATTTACAAGTTGGTTCCAACAAGATTAAACTACATTAAGTTCACAAACAAGACTCCGAGCAAACATCTCATTATAAATTTCAGAATTTCCATTTGCTTCAAAATGCCAAGTTTTCAGCTTGGAATTGAAAGCAACTCTTCCCAAAGGCCACTGATCCACCCCACATTTTCCTGTGAAGAAAGTCTGAGTCTTTGGTCCCCCTGCAATATATATACCAAAGGAGCAGATGCTTCCAATATTGTACAAAAAACCACTGGCTATAGGAAGTTCTGCTGTAAATACTCACTGTCTCAAATTTTCTGAAAAACAAAGATGTAGATGAACATCCTACCTCCTGGAAAGTTGCAGGTTAAAAATAAATATATATATATGGTTTAAAAAATTGAATATAGTAGAAAAGTAAATAAAAATAAATCAAAAGAGCTGTATAAGACAGCATTCAACTCTTTGCCTCCTGAAAATTTAAATGAATACTCCTTGAGAGCAAACTACAAAATGCTAACCTTGAAGTGTTGAGTGGCAGAAAGAATTATGGGTTATTGTACTGTCAAAATGCCAGACAGCTGTATGTTGAGTTACTGTGTTATTTAGACAATCAGAAACTTGGAAGCTAATGTGACATATTTTTTTCAGTGTGAAAGCTCCTGACATGCGTCATGATAATTTCTAAAGGGACAAAATGTTATATAAAAAACATAGTGCCTTTATGAAACTGCCTAACAGGTACAACACCGTTGCAAGCAGAATTCATGTTAAATACTATAGATAAGTAGGATCGATTCGGGACATGACTAAAATTTCTACTACATTATTTGTTTGTTCATTTGTTCTATAAATGTTATTGTTGTCATATTTGGAGATACTCTCATGTATACAGGCAAGAATTACCTAGCTATTTATTTTGTGTTTTGTTACTTAAACATGTTTCTAATTTTATCCCCCAAAAGAGTCCCTATACACCATTCTTTGAATATTTCCTGAAGAGAAAATGGGCTATGTTACCTACTTTGAGACTGACAAAATACGCTTCCTTTATGAAGTGACATGGCTCAGAAGGCTCCAAGAGCTTTCATGATTAATTTCTCCCATTCCACGGGACACAGTATTTTCTTTACATAAAATTAGCTCAGTCTTAAACACTGGAATAATAAAAGCTGATATTCGATTACAAGGTTAGATTGGACTAATATTAACGGTTTAAAACTGCACTGGGACTGTCACACTCAGTTCACACAGTTCCCTACACTAGCTTAAGTGGCATTGGAGAAATGCTTCAGAATAGACTAGGCAGAAGTTAATTTCAATTTGCTTCAGACTCTAAAACAAGTTTATTCACTGTTTCCAAGCACCCTTGTGACAATAGCTAGTTTTCTTATCATTCATATGAACTTATGAAAACTCTCATATGGGATGTTTGGGTTTTTTATTTCTTGATTCCAATGTCACTCTATACCAAACTGTGTAATATAATCAACCCTTCAGATTAAAACATTTACCAAATGTGCCTGTTTAACTGAAATTGCTCTCTTTTATTTCTACTGGTGTTATAAAGGCAGAGGTCTGTATTTATCTTTTCTAGACAAATAATTTTCATCTTACTTTATTTCTGTCTATTCTAAAATAAAGCTATCATAATCTCTTCCTGCTCTGTCCATGAGTTTTCCCATGTCTCATACCATTTGTCATCACTGCTGTGTAAAGTTCTTCCTGTTCCACAATATCCCTTTTGTAAAGCAAACAATTTATTTTGTAATATTGTTAAACACAAATTCATTCTTGTAGAAGCAGAGGACACAACCGAATACATTGCTGTACGGAGACATTCCAAACCTCTGAGATAACCTGAGGGCCACAAAACCACATCAAAGGGATCATGAGATGACTAGGTCTAAATGTCTAAGAATACTGAGGAGCAAGGAAGCTATCTTTTATTTCCGGCACAACAGCAAATAAGATGTGCATATAATTTTCAACTAGAGCATCCCCAATTAGAGAAGGTTGATAAACTGAAAAGGTCTAGAGAAGAATTACAAGAAACGTTTAGAAAGGTAGGTAGCATTTCATATCAAAAACCCAAAGAGACAAATCTGTTTCAGCACTAGTACAGTAAAATAGAGGAGTTAACTTAAAAACAGTTAGCAAGTGTGTACAAAGAGCATGAAATTTCAGCAACGGGTTTTTCAATGCAACAGACAGTGCGACAAGTTTGAAGAAAGAACGAAGCTACCCAACACTAGACTGGGAATGAGAAGCATGTTTTTAACAGGCAAGTTTGAAGTTCTCTTCAGTGTTGTGGTTTCTTTTGGTTTGGTGTTTGGGTTTTGTTATTTTTTTAATCAAGACAAAAAGAAAACATACTGTATTTCACATGAGAATTCATTTTGGAATTATTACAACTCTCATGTACATTTATAAATCTAGGTAAGGTGACCAGATTCACCACAGCTTTAGAAGTAAAGCCATTCCACTGTAAAGGTTTAGTAGAATATTTTTATTTCATTCATTCTGCATATTCATGTTTTTCACATGGAGCAAACCTCAGGTCAATCTCCATAATTGGACAGTTATTTTTGACCTGTCAGATGTGCGAACAGTACCATTTCTTTCAAACTACTCTGCATTATTTTCATCAACAATGAATTTCATGTGCTGTCATATTGCTTACACACCTATCCTAATTATACCTGGAAAGGGGTCATAACTAACCTAAAAAAATATCATCAGCAACAAATGTCATTTTCTTGTCACTTACCCTCACTGGTACGGACCTAAAGAACAGTGAGTTATCCTGCCTAGAATCTTTCAGAACAGTGAAAATTAGACATTATCAGCCTTTTGCCTTATGGTATTTTGCCAATTTTTGATCATACCAAATTATTCCAATTACACAATTAATACTTGGGAGAGGGGAGTTCACAACCTCTTATTAAAGACCTCTGCCAATATAAAATATTCACATAATATAAACAATAAGACAACCGTCAAGTTTGAGAGCAGATGAAAAGTGAACAAAACCATTACACAGAGGCCTGAAACAGGTGCTTTTAAGATCGTTTATACAACTGTTAAGTGAATTTTATCAGAATACGCAGTACATCGCAGCCCATTGTTCCCCTTCTATATATACACATCAAGAGAACATTTATGACAGTAATGCATTAGACATTTGTATAAGAAATGTTTTTGGTCTTTTGTCATCACACTTGAAAAGAACAAAATCTTAAGCCTAAGTACAAGGTTAAATAACTTATTTAGCAGTGATATTTATGCTTTACGTATCTTTCTGAACTACCAGCATTCTGCTTCACCTGATTTTTTCTCAATATGATATGATACAACATCACTACTACCTTACTTGCACCCCAGGATCATAAGACAAAATATTTTTGGTGCTTTTATTTGGTTGATACCAGAATGGAAGGATTTGCTTATGTTCAAGATCACAGTACATAAAGAATGTTTTTCTCCTTATTTTCTTTTTTTAGATTAGAGATAGAAAGAGACCATTTTAATTTCTGCAGACTCATATTCATCAGCTCATTGAACAGACACCAGAGTTTCTCTCATTCTTCAAAGCAGAGAACAAATAGTAGAAGCAGTGAACATCACCAATGTGTGTTCCTCTTAGTATGAAGGAAAAAACTGTTCCTCTCTTTAAACGTAGTTGCAATGTTAAAAGCTGTTAAAGTAAGACTGATCTTAGAGAAGTAAGATCAAAGCTTAACTTACGACACATAGATTTTTTTTTAATAGCTTAAACCTGACTACCAAAAAAAGTAGGAACATCAGCAAGGAATTTTTTAAGCATTAAGTGAACTAAGAGTAGCACTTTTTAAAATTTACTTTACTATAACTTTTTATTCTGACATTCAGAATTTAGAAGAAACGTGCAAACTTCATGAAGACTACATTATCACTAATAATCTCATTTCAAGCAAGACATACTCGGCAAATTTAAAATAAATAACTATAAGCAAAGCAGGAAATATGCTATAAATTACCTGAGCATCATACAAATACGTTGGAATCATATAAAGATAACTGTGACAAAACACCCAAGCAATTTAGTAAAATGCAGCCAACATTGATGAACAGGCTTGCCTTTCTACAAGGCTTGACTGATTAAAAATACTTCCCTGCATTGGATTCTTATTAAGACAAGTCAGATGAAAGAAATACATATGGTTTATTACTTCAAATGGAATATAGGAGACAACATTTGTTCAATTTCTTTCCTTAGAGGTGCTTAATTTTAGGAAAAGACATTAAAGACATCAGAACTAAAGCTGAGTGAGAACAAAAGAACCATATTCTACTGTTCTGATACTTTCAGAAAAAGTAAAGACCTTATCCAGGGTACCTAGAGAACAGGAAAGGAGGCAGGAAAATAGACAAAAGAAAAAAAAAAAAAGAAAACTATACTAAATATAGTCCTAGAAGTATACTTTACCAGACAAAAATCTATCACACATGATCTAAATTTTAAACAAAAAAACAATGTTCAGCTCCTCTGCATCTTTCTTAATAAACGTTGCAGCCAGATGCCCCAGCTCCATGACGTCTCTGAGGGACCGCAACAGAAATGGCAGCAGAAGTTTGAAAACTGGTGACTGCATGGAATTTCAAACCTCACTAACCTCTCTGAGTGAAGAGGCAGAGCTCTCAAGGTTGAAAGCTTGCCTCGATCTTCCTTAATTCCAAACATATGCTTCTTGTCAATGCAATATGAGGGAGAAGGCTGGACTTTATCAGCATTTATACCTGGTAGTTTTGTACCCCAGGAATTATTGGACTACCATAAAAATGTTATTGAGAGCTGAGTCTTATCTGAATTAAAGCTAACATTTCTCCTAAAAGACATTTCAATTATGCCAAATCAGTTAAGGATTTTAAATGAGGAATGTCTCCTCTTCTTTCTTTTTTCCAGCTTATTAATTTTTATTTTTATTTGACAGTTAACCTAATGCTAAGATAATACTGTGTAACTTTAATGCTTAAAATTGAAATATAGCCATAGGGCATGCTTTGTGAT
Source organism: Hypotaenidia okinawae (assembly GCA_027925045.1). NCBI lineage: Eukaryota > Metazoa > Chordata > Aves > Gruiformes > Rallidae > Hypotaenidia > Hypotaenidia okinawae. Next base: position 15,588,337 of record BSDF01000008.1, read on the forward strand.
GGATGGGCTCAGCTTTTATATGAAGAGCCATGGAATTTGATTACTATTGTTCATACTTAGCATCGACGATGAATATTTTCAAGATTAGCATTTCACTGAATGAAACACTACTAAAAAATGAACTTATAAAAATATTGAAATGCCATTACCTTTAAAGCATGTCTTTTTCATGCTCCACACAGCATGAAAAGTTCAGCCAAATGAACAAAAATACAGCACTATTTACATTACAAACAATTGCTCCTTTTTTTGCATCACCTCTTGATTTTGCATCAGCTCTTGATTTATAAATTAATCTTTATAAATTTAACTTACAAACTTCACCCACTCTGCTTCACAGAGTTTTCCCCATCCTCTCCCAGTTAAACATCTGTTATATACAACATAATTGCTCACTGCTTGATTTTTCTGTACTGTGCTCATATAAATAGGATGTCTTTCAAATGCACTAATGCCTCTTCTTTCTGTCTCTGCAAATCACTGGAAACATATAGCAAATATCACTGTAGGTTTCCCTGGTTTTGTACTCTTCCACTACTAACCACTGTCAGAGTATCAGGCTGTATAGACCTTTGATTTGAACCCATTATTGTCATTATGTTCTATACTATAATTTGAAAGGAAAAAAAAAGATACTATCAATGAAAATCAAAGCCCAAGGCTTCATGTACTTCCCTCAAGAGGAAGCAAAAAGATGCAGGTTCACACAGCGCAAAAGAATCTAAGTTCCTCCTGCACTACACCAGGGTAAGTAACAACAAAATCGGGCCCTCCAAATCCAAACCAAATCACCCAAGCACTGCATTTCCCTGGATTAGTTTCAGCTTTCAGACATCCACATCTGACACTGAAGGTGTGCTTGCTACCTGTCCTGGCATACCACATGAGCCCAACCCTGCAACAGGAGCTCACAGCTGGAAGGAGAGAAGTATCAGCTTTCCACAGAAAACCAGAGTCCATGACATGTATGGTTCATTGAATCAGGGTATTTATTCTTTATCATCTACACAAATATTCTTAGTCATTTTCCTTCATACATAAAATGCTTATTTCTTATTTGTGGTTGTAAATAAAAAGCTGGTAAGACCATATTTTACAGACAATTGTTCTTATAGCAAAAGACACTTAGCTTTAAGAACCAGCCTTCCGGTTTCTATGCTCATTTCATTATAAAGGGGTTTACCATAAATACTGGAATTTGAATTCCACCCAAGTAATGCATTAATAGATACTAAACCATTAATAATTCCTGTACTTTTTCATAAATGGGCAAAGTCCAATAAATAAACTGGAGCTCTTACATGTCAGAGCAGGGTTAACAAGCACCAAGGAGATTTCAAAGACAAACTGCAGGCAGGGGCTGCCAGAAGGTAAGATTCATAATGATGCCACGAATTCTGGGGACCCATTTTTTACTGTCCACTATGGCAAGTATCTAAAATTAAATGCTAAGCAGAAATTTGTCCTGAGCTCTGACATATAGTAGTTTAGGTAAACAATCTCTAAAATTAAAAGCAGATTCTTGATAATAAATTCCAAAATGTACATTGATAACAGACAACCTTCCCTTATAAATCAAAAGCTGTTCTTTTCTCACAGAAACCTTTCCAAATTGGATCAGATGACTCACCTGAAATATTTTATGCCCCTTACATGAATACCAGCAAATAATGCTTAGCTGGTAGGGTGACAAAGAGAAAATTTAAATATTACATGAGAACTGAAAACAAGTGTGATATACAAAATAGGAAAGCTCACCCAAGGGAGGTTCTGTCCTGTATTTCTGTGATCTTGTTGAAAATTTAACAGAATAAATGATTTTTTAAATGAATCATGTTTAGGGCTACCATTCGTTCAGTAGAAAAGTGTGCCCAGAAAGCACTTCCTCATCAGTCACATAATTTCTCTCCCTTGAGGAAAGGCATCTCTCTCTCTCTTTCTTCTTTAAATATTTACCAGCTGGCCACATTCACTGCATTTTGCTTTGGTCAGCTGATGTAATGCACCTGCAAAGTCTTCTAAACAAGCTACACTCCTCACCAAGCTGAGGTAGGTTTGCAGGACTTTTTTTTTTTTTTTTATCCCGTATTTTGTTACCAATACCTAATACATTACATAACACAGATAAAAGCTCTGTCCTGAAGAGGTACACCATATTCAAAAGCACTAGTATATTTCAGCTCTCAGCTCTAAGAAAGCCCCATTACTATCCTGAAGAACCAGATGGACTTTTACTGAAGGGAAGAAAGTGTGGTCTCTTCGCTATTAACACAACATGCTCACACTCTGTCTCCCGAAGCAGCAGCACAGTCCCTTCATTGTGCTGTCTGCTTCATCCTCACTCAATAGAGTTGGGTCTGGCCATTGTGCTGAGTTACAAAATTGAAGTCAATCCAAACATGCTCTTAATTCAATTGGAGCAGAAAAGTTGTCAGGACTAAACTTTGCCAGGCCAAAGGATTTATCCAGATATTAGGTAATACAACTGCTGTTGAGGAAATTATTTCTTTACCCTGAAATCTATGGATGGGCTACTTCTATCATTTTCATCAGAACTCAATGTTGTGTCATGCACCCCATCACCTGAGTCATATGATGCTACTGCTGAACCTTCTTTAAAGAAAACTTTGAGAGAGAAAGTGAAAAAATAACATCTATTAATAAATCTGTAAAGTTTTAAAGTTGGGTTTTTTTCATCTATATACATGTATTTCTGCAAATGCTGAATGGCAGTCTCAACAGAGGTAGACAAACAATGATGTGAGTCACAGCAACTAATCTGGTCTCTAAAAAGCAAAAAGACCTGGATGTCAAGAGGTGCAAGGGGAAGGAACAAGACTGAAAAATCTTAGCAACCAAGTGGCAATACCCATTTGCTACATAACTTTTCAGATAAAGCACAAAACCTAAAGGAATGGTGCTTTGAACCACCTGATAGGTAGAGCACAGCATACTTTTGAAATACTGAATCTGTGAAAACAGCTCTCTCTTCAATACCAATTGGTGGATTTCTGAGTAACACTGGGATTTGAAATAAATGTAGCCTTTTTGACCATACTGTCTATAGAAAGGCTATGATATAAAACGTTTAAAAAAGACCACTCTAAAAAAAAAAAAAAAGAAAAAAACAAACAGCATTTAGTGTTCCTGGTTTAAAAACTACAGCTTACAAATAAAGCTGGCAAAAAAAGCACTATTTGATAGCTGAAAGAACTTAACCATCCAACCCTAGCTTAAATTAAAAAATAATAATACAAAAAAGAATCATTAGAGAGCTAGAACTATATTTTATCTGAAAATTATATTCACAAGTAATGACAAATACAACTGAACATGAAGAACAATCTTTTCTCCTGCTTCTTAACAGATAATGACTTCAAGGTCATTCCATTAGTGATCACCGCAGCTTTTAAATGAAACACATATAACCCTAATCCAATTAATGAAAGTATCCTACATTTCTTATACATGCTAATATTGAACGACTGTTTAAACCTTGGCCATTCACTGTAAGTCAAAATCAGAGAAGCATAATAATATTACTAACAAGGTATGGGGTTGGTGGGAAGCAGGGGAAGTAGTAAGGTGCCTTAGCATCTTCAACTTAATTTATATTTATCTGTGTTTATAAAATGCAATTATACATACAGTTGGAACAGTATCCCTAGTGATTTTTTCCCCATGTTTAGTTACCTGACCTATACTAACTTCAGAGAAATCAATAATTTAACCTCATATTTCCAGTTGCTTCACTCTTCTCCATTTTCTTTTTCCCTTCAAAAAATAATTTGCTATTTTATACATTCCTTTATTTCTGCTTTTTATTACTTTTTTTTTTCTGTTCTCAGCCTTTTACAGTCTATTACTACCACTTCTGTATAAATTGAGTAAGTTTCAGAACAAAAGTTTTCCAAAGACATCTACATGAGGATTCTTAAATAAGAAATCACAGTTTCTGGCCAAGAGTCATGGAAGACCACCTCAGCAGAGATAAGGCTGTACAGGCATAGCTCCATCCTTTGACACGTAATTGGTGTATTATATTAGATCAGTCTTGTTGAAAGGGCTTCAGCCTGTCAATTCCCCTGGTACACAGGCACCTTAATAGGGAAGGGACAAACTTAACAGCAACTTAAAAGCTATCTCTCATCACTCATGCAACAATAATTGAATTTGTTCCCTCGCCTTGCCGTTGGAATGGGCTAAGATATGTAAGTTAACTTAAAACTCAGTTAAAAAAGAGAAACTTAAGTTTTAGCTTGGTTTTGTATCTTTACAGCTGGGATAGATGCTCAGGAGTGTTTAGGGTCACCATCATTTTTTCCTCACACATCACAATCTGGAGGAATCAAAGAGCACATGCTGTTAACTGGCTATGTGTTAGGACATACCTATCTACATTTCTTTTGATATTAAATAATTTGAAGAACTCAAGGAGTTTGCAAAGACATCATCTATAACCTAACCAACATTATTTTGTTGCCCTATTGACAGAGGGTGTCAAGGAAGGCCATACTGTCTCTTTCTCCTCACTTTAATATATGCTATTTTAAAACCTAACTTAAAATTCAGCACCTTATATGAAGCTCTACCAGTGAACAGATTCAAAGCAAGTCCAGACAGCTTGATCCTATTTAAGCTATTTTAATTCAGATCTCCTCACTCTTGTCAGCATCCCTAAAGCATAACGCTGTGTGTCACAGAATACACTTACTCCCTTAAAAACACCTGAAGTTACATTTAGCTTACTCAAAACTTCTTTTTCCCTGTTGTTTTTTAAATAAAACAACAATGCATGGAGATAAGGACACACCACTGCAGCCGTGAAAGATCACCACTGTGAGCAGCTGCAACAAGCCACACTCACAAGAGGAAAGAGCCCCGCCCAGTAATAGCAAACTCCATAGTAACTCCCTGCCTTTCACACAGGAGGAAACCAAGCATTAACTACTATTAAGAATATTCCCTGAAATTTCAGTAATGTTACTCTTTTGCCTTATAAACACATATTACAGTGAAAACAGAGATGCTTCTTCAAGAGCATCCAAAGGTCATTTCTCAGATCTCTTCTTTAAGTGATGCCTACTGAATTAACAGGAGTAGTTTTATTCAGTGGAAAAAGCAAGATTTATGCTTCCCAACGTGTGAGAAACAACAATGCTCTTCTTTCATGAAAGATGCTAATGCATTCTTTCTCTTTGTGTCCCTCATGCAGAAATGTGTATGTCAAGACAGTGACAAATGACACTACTTGTTAAAGCAGCAGGACCATCAGGTTCTCACCACCTCACTGCAAGTGGGATAGACCTTCTGAAGCACACACTGACAGGATCTACATATCTCTTTTCTTCACCCCATGAGTGAAGCCTCCATTGCCAAGGCAATTCAGTGTAGCATGGCTCTCCTGCTCTTTTAGCTGCTTCACAACCTGTTGGTTTGGAACCTGAAGGTATCAGAGTATTTAAATGTTTGCCCACACAATTATATATAGTGGTTTCAGGATAACATGTGATGTGTGCAGCTTCACATCAAGCATGAAAATCAGCTAATCAACCATCAAGAGCCTTTTGGAAAAAAAAAAGGTAACACAGGAGTGGTAAAGCATGCACACACTCATCACCTGACACACAGTATGTGCTTGTACAGGAGTAAGCTCCTGACAGTAGTTCACCCCTAATTAATGTAAGAAACACATACAATCAAGTCAAAATCATGTCCTCTATCTTATTTAAGTATTTTTTCTTTTGATATTGACCCTTTAGTAGTATATATGGAATCTCCAAACTATTGTTTCTAATTCAAAGCATTAAAGACATTGTATTACACAGGCCAGAACAAAGATGCAAGATTTAAAATAGAAACAGAAGACTCATAAACCAAAATAAAACAGGAAATTGATAAAGCTGCCACATTTCTCAATAACATTGTTGATTAATGTCAGCGTGTAAGCAAACTATTTAAAGCCTAAAATACTGGAATAAATGAGAATTAGGAGTTATGAAGACCTTGTTACATTAATTTATTTGTAAAGACACACGAACAATACTGCATTGGTATCAGACTGAAGAATTTGCTGAAATTCATTACGATGAAGATATAAATTTCAGTGTTCCCAGACTAGAGCATATGAGCATAAAATATCAGCCAGCTCTGTAATAATATACTTCAAAAAATACTATTTTCTGGGAATTTTCCAAAGAAATTCTTACTAAAAAGATTCTTCCCAGCCATAGATGCATCCTTAGTTTTAAAAAAATAATAATTTAAGGTTTTCTTTAGGTAGCAAGGAACTTTTTTTCCTCCTTTAAGATTCATTACAGATATTTTCCAAATTATCTTGAAGGGAAAAGTATTACATTACAGCTCACAAGATTATTTGAGAGAGTAGAAGGAAAACCTTTTTATTCTTAACTAAGCTATGGTTTCAGCACAGACACCCCTCTCATATCTATAAAACATTTTCAAATTTAAGGTGTATAAGGAAATATTAATCTTACTTCCATTAAAACCTGGAGGAAAATAGGTCTACTGATAGTTTTCTAAGGAGGTAGCATCCATGTTCAGACAGCTTAAGCCCTCAAGGGTTGCATTTCCTTCTTACAATTTTCCTCTGAACAACCAGGGACAGACAGACAGAAACACTATAAATGGGCTCCTAGGCAGAATTCAGGCTACCCACGAATTTTTCTTAAGTGAAACCATTAAGTCAACCACACCTTGATAAAGCCATGTGTGTTGTAAACTTCTGCTTATTAGAGTAATTCTCAATTGCTTCAAAGATTAGTCACATATATCCAGTTAAATACATGTGTGACTGTGGGACAGAAGCAGAAGAGTATACTAACCCATACTGAATCATTATTTTAGATAAGTGTTGATGGCTGTAAATACTCTTTCAGTGAAACACCTTAAGTGTTATATACAGAAATAGTTTTAGAAGTATGTGTTTTATGCAATATGATTCAATTTATTTCTAAAATATATATACACAAAAATGGTAAGAACCACTTTTGCACCTTCTGATCAACTTAGAAATAACACAGAATATACCAGTTGTTACATTAAACAGCTTATAACTACAAGCAAATTTTTATCTCCCTGTTAGATTTCTGTTCTAACAGCAGCATGCTGTGTCTGTAGAAACCAAAGGAAAATCCTGCCTCCTATCTTTGATTTTTTATTCATGTATTTATTGCTTTGGAAATGCAGTAGATACCAAACTGCACATTGCTACGGTTCTATGCAGCACATGAACAATGCTGCTTCATTTTCTCTTTTCAATAGAAAAAGTGATTTAATAATATGAAAGCAAATGAACCCACATTAGTATAAACTGCAGCAAAATGTAAAAGACATTCCCCTTTGAATATTAATGATGCAAGTCTAAAGAAATGTATACTAAAGAAATTGATTCAGTGGTCATTCCTTTGTAACAAATACAGTTTCAGTTATAGTTCTAATGTGTTATATCAATCAAAATTCACACAGTCTGCTTTTCAAGAAAATACTACTGGAAAATCTTAAATATTCTCATTTTCTTGTTATGAAATGATTGGAATATGATTGCTTATATCATTTCAAGAAATACTGTATTCCAGGAACAACTTCCTGTCACATTTGAAGCTAGCAGACCAACATGCTTTTTCCAATTATTTTCCAGCTTACACTTTTGGGCAGTCAGAAACACTTGAGATCAATAACCCATGCACATCCATGAGGCAGACAACCCAAAATAGTGTGACGCAGCCTGAATGGGGAAGCATGGATTGGGCAACTGGGACACTGAGAGCCAGAGGCCAGGCTTCTATTGCTGTAGTTAAATGATTAATAAATGATCTTTGGCAGGCTATTTTACTGCTCACACACTCTCCTCACCTTATGGGGCACAAAATGTTTGGTGCCTGTGTAAACACAGCCTTGGTCTTGACTGAGCCTTCTAGCTGCTAACACTACTGTGTTACTAATTAAATGCATACTGTGGGACACACACTTTTCAGCTGCTTGCTTTAAAAGATCACAGTAGTTACCTACGGTTTCAAGTCCCTCTACTACTTGTAAGAATGTATTTCATGAGCACTGTAATGGAAATGGCTTACTGAAATCAGGCATTCACTTGAAGTAATACATGCATATATTTGTCAAACCGTGTGTGATGGCACATATTTTTTCCATCTTCAGCAGTAGCATCAAACCACATTAGTTGAGTTTAGAGCTATGCAATTTCTTCAGTAGGGTAACAAACAGTAACTTTCTACTGTCTTCCATCTAAAAACTACTAAGTACAGTAAAAACATTTAGGAAAAAAACCCCAAACACCTCATGTAGTGATAATGCATGACTGAATACTAATCTCCAAACATAGTCTTGAGCTCTAAAATAACTTAAAATTTTTTTTAAAATCAAACAAAAAATCGCATACAAAATACCATACTGGATGTCCACAGGGCTTTGCATGGGCACCTTCTTAGCTACCAGAGAAGAAAAAGTTTCTCTTCTCCACGTACAGAAGTTGAACTCAGGTTGCAATTTTGTTCTGATTATAAAAACGTTTTACATTGTCATTTCATCTCAATTTTCATAAGGAAAAACCAGAACACATTTCTGCTTTCTACCATAAACTCACCATGGTTGAAAAGGTTTAAAATTTATACCTGTATTGACCGTTTCCGACTGGTTGCTAAGCAACACTCCTCCCTCCCCAGTATCATGTAAGGGAAAAGACAGAGGGAAGCAGAAAATGAGAAATGTTGGGGAAAACAGATTCATCCAGTCTAAGTGAAATTCAATGGGTCATAGGTGCTATTTGTTAGAAAAGTAAAAGGGCACATAATTCCTGCAGGACGCACTAAGACATCAGTTTATGACATCATACTAGCAACGCGCCATGTTTCTAGTACGAAAGACAGAACAAATCATCTGATATTCATCTCCTCTGGATCCTAACAGTGGCACCACTCCAGACTCACTTTAAATTTGCTTGAGAAACTACAAGCTAACTTTTCTAACATGATACTTGTAAAATCACAACTTTTTTTTTTTTTTAGCTAGACACTGCTTTGCCTTACAGCTTGAAAAGGTTAGAAGGGTATGTACAAGTAATCATCTGCCCTCCATATTTCATTTCTCCCAGTCCATTACAGTCTTAAGATATTGAGTGCAATACTTCTGCACAAATGAGGAACTCTATAGAAGGGGTAATATGATTAAATGAATCTGAGGAGTATAGCAGTGGATGAGGCATGAAGAATCACTAGTTGGTGTTTTATCTTCACTGTATTTAATTCACAGCTAGCCACACATTATCAGAGCATTTGTGAACAAAAAGTAACACCAATAAAAATGCCAACATACTCAGGTACCCAAAGGAAGAGCCTTGGGTAACATGGATAAATATGAAAAGGATTCAGAATTTCCCACCTCTTAAGTCTCATGCCCTTTCAATAGATGTTGTGCCATGCCTCATCGGTGATCATCATGTGCTCACAGACCCACAGATACAAGTTTGTTAAGTGTTGTGAATGTCAAGGCAGGTACTCAAACTCAACTCGCTCCTTCAGTCTGTCCTTTTGCCCCACTTACACTGACAGCATTTAATCATGGGACCACCTGCAATTATTTCCAAGTCCATGTCATGCAAGATGTTGAAGATGTTTGACATTTCTTTCACCACACATTACACTGGCAATAGCAGAACAATCAACAAGCAGGTAGATGCAGACCACATGAGAATATGACATGACTTGCTCAAGAGACAGCCCCAGAAAGTATGTAAGAATTCTGGAAGAAAGCTGAAAGCATTGCAGCAGACACAGATATAGAGCTGAGCTCTACTGCATCATCAACTCAAGCACATAAATCCTCAGAAAACCAGATTTCGTTACCTCCATTGCTCATGAAACAACACGCCATCCCACCTGCAAAATATACCTGGTGCAGACTGGTTTATTGTGTTGAATAATGACCCTCTCCTTGTCAGCTTTTCAAAATTAGAGTAGAGCTCTAGGGGTAAAATCTCATTGTATTTGAGTGCTTCCACGACTAAAGAATCTTCACTAATCTGAAGAAAGAAATGCTTATCATAAATTTTGAAATAAATTTCTGAAAACAAGCCATTTTGGAAATAAATGTTAAAAAAAAAAATCTGAAATTACTATAATGCAGGAAGAAACCAGCAAATTACTGGGTTTGTATCTTATTTTTTTAACTTCATATTATTGTTAACCTTTGCAGATTCTTTTGGATAAAGCCGGCTAAAAATCATTCAGTGGCCACTAGAGAGTTAACTAATATTTCCTAGAGTTGGCAAATGTTCAGTCAAAAACCTGGCCAAGTGCCTGTTGTTTACTGAAGCTAGGGAAGAAGCATCTGCAACATTACGAAAAGCATATTGTAAAAGGCAACACATGCAAATTAAACCTCTTGAGCTATGAGTAATTTGCTGGGAAAATTTATAACTCATTTAATAAAACTTGAAATAAATACATCGCCTTGGCTCTTGGGGAAAACAAAATATTTCCCATGATTCCATGCTCAAAAAAAATCAAACCAGATTTCTACAATTTGAATACAAAATCAAATAGCAATATAAAACAAATCTCCTTTTCCCCCAACCCTTCTGTTCATGTCTTTAAACAACTTTCAGTAATCTTTGTGCCAAAGAACTTCCAGTGATTCACGTGTCACCTTTTGTATTCACTCAGTTCATATTCTTTTTCTTTTTCAACTATACATGTGTCATTAGTAATGTTAGCATTTCTTCAATTTGACTAATACAAAGTAAAATGCCACCTTGCAGTTTCCCAATAGGGGGGTTGTTTATAAAAACATCAAGGCCCCCTGTAAAAGGTGCTCTTTTTTTTCGTATTTCTGCAAATGGTCCCAAGCAAACAAGCTAAGGAACTGGAAACAGATCCTGGAGCCACACATCTTCTAGGATGAAATACATACAAGTATGTCCCCAGCATTGTAACCCTGCCCAGATGGGATGCACATGTGCTTTTAAAAGTAGAATACGCTTTTATATTGCATTGCAGATAAACCTATTATCTAACCTCACAGCATGAGTTTCACCAACTCCTCAATTTTCAGCCAGAACAGGGACTGAAAACGGGGGAAGCTCCAAGAAAGATTATACCATGAAGAAACAAAGTAACTGCTACAACCAGTTCCCATTACAGTGGAGGCAGGGAATCTATGCCCTGTGTTGAAACTGTGCACAATGTTTATTTCAAACAAATGGGAAAGACAAGTATTTCAAGTTATTTCTGGATAACACGAGGGCATGTTTTAAATTTGTGGCCACGGACACTTTTAAGACCTATTCCGAATGGAAAAGATGAATCTCTACTCCCTCACTTAGCAGCATTCTTCAAAAAATTTACTGGAATCTGCTGGCTTCTGCCCAGTATCTTCACTTTTCATCCATAAGGAGTAGGTAAATATCTCTGAGCGCTCTGAAAATCCTAGACCAGAATGGCTACCAGCTATCATCTAGAAGGTGCCTCCCTTCACAGTACCAGTCTCCACAGGACCCACATTTAATAAATACTGCACACTGGTGGGTAACATGACATCTCTCCTGATACATGACCCAGATACAAAAGGGGTTGCCAGTAGACCTGCCAGAGTATCACCCCTAGGACCAACTTCCTTCTGGACGTGCAGCTTGATTCAGCAAGAGATCTTTTGTGGGTACAACTTTTATCAGTTCCCTGCTCAGAATAACTTACATGCAGAGCAAGACTTCTTTTTATGATATCACTGTATTCACATTAATTACGTAGGCAGATTGGTTTTGACCCTCGCAAGCATTTTGAAAATTAACAACTGAACTCTCACACAACTAGCCATAATACACAGCAAAAATAGCCCTGTCGCCTCATATAGCTATCAAAAGCACAGAAAATAGATACTGTATATTGACACCTGTAAACAAACAAGACCATAGCCAGCAGTATAGACAATGTAGTAGCGATATTTATTCAGCTTCAACTATAGCTAAGAGGAATGCACACCAGCTAATGGAATATATGCTGGTTTTCAAAGTTCACTAGGTGATTACTTCATATGAATGGAAACATTCAGTGGCCATTGTGCCACACTCAAACTCATAGAGCTTGGTTTTGTTTTTCAAAAAGATAATTTGCAATAAATTTCATGAATGAGACTGACAAAGAAAAAGAATAAATGCTTTTTTTGGTGTTTTCTATCCCATTCTGTATAGGTATTTTGCTGACCTGAAAGCCCGATAGCCATTTCTCCTTCTCCAAATATGTGGTCTATTTACTTACAATGTAATTGATGTGTTTTACTTTCCAAGAACACATAAAGCTCTTTCAAGGAAAATATGACTCAGATATTGCTCTCAGTTCCTTGCTTGTCATGTAAGCCCTAGAGTTTGATGGGAAATTAGTCATTTAAAAGAAAATTTGAAAAACAGTAAAACATTGGCAAAATATCATAAATACTGAACTGAGACTAAATGTGCAGACAACTTTCAGTACTCAGGTTTATGACTGAAAAAAACATTTAGAGAGATATGTATTGGTATATGTACACCATTCTATATAATGAAAAAAAAAGCTACAAGTAAACAGGTGCTTTTCTAACTTCTTACTGTACTTACAAAAATAAAAGCATAAAATGATTGTTTTAGACATAATGTTCAATGCCCTTTTTACAATTCTCATATATTTTGCCATCAATCACAATCATCAAGATACTGTGACTGCTGTCTGCTGACTGACAACAGAAAGAGAAATTTAGAGGTGTGAGTGAAATGACAGAGCTGTCATGGCTGCCTCAAAAATTACTCTTCTGAAAGCATGAGAGATAAAACTTTTGAAGAAAAAAATGCAGACAGCACTGATGTCCCTGTCAGTACGTGAAGCAGGGGTTACTAAAAGCTTAAGGGGAAAGAAAAAGTTGTCCTAAACTTTCCCTCCTACTCTTAGAAAAACTCATAATATTTTTATAAAGCTTTTTTTTTCTTTCCTGATGCTGCATTGATAAATCTGTGACCTGAAGTAAAGGTAAAACTCATACTGGCATTATGAATGCTGATCACCTCGCTGAATTAGGAATTATGTACATTAACTAGTACATCAAATCGTTTGGCCAACACTGTAATTAAAACACACAAAGCAAAAACTAAATTCAATCGCACGTGATACATTCAAAATATATTTGATTACAAAAAACCCACATTTCCTCCTTTAAAAAAAATAAAACAAAACACCAAATACCAAAAGCAAAATAAATAATAACTGGAAAAAAAAATTAACCTTTAACTGCCACTTACTCTTGCCTTACAACATCAGTCATGGTTATATCCTGAATAAGGGTTATACATATGACTATTTTCCCTATAGAAAGAAGAGTTAACAGCCATTATCTTCCAAAATTTGCATTTCTACATAACCATAATTTCTTAAAACATCAAACTAAAAAAATAACAGAAGTCTTTAAATCAATAAAAGGTGGAACATACAATAAGCACATATGTCACAAAACCCTTCTTCTCGGCAACATTTTCAAAATTTTAGTAACAATTCAAGGCTATTTGAGAAATGACTTTATCAACATGGTTCTTGGTCTACCAGCAAGGCACATTAGATTTGGTATGATGTCTTATCTAAAATCCAGTTTCTCGGGCCATTGCTGAAATGCAGCCACCACTTCTCAGAGTCTGCTTCCCATTTCAAGTAGGAAGTGATTGTAAGACTTTGAATTTTGCTAAGAATGACTGCTTTTTCATAGAATTGGCATCAGAATTGATACACAATACTACATTTTCAAACATAACTACAGCAGACATATATATCTAGGCAGAACTTCAATATAAATATGGTATACATATAATGGCAATGCTACCTGTCTGCATGCTGGGACATTGTTACAAAAGCCAACAGATTAACATCTACTACATGCCATTACCCTTTCCTGAAGCACCCCACTTCTTCCGTAGTTCCAATATCCAAATAACGATAGGGGACTTCACAAAAATGTCTTAGGGTTATAGAGTTTTCTTCTATTGGTGAAGAAATGACAACCATATGAAATTGATTTTTATTTTTTTAAGGGAGATAAAGTTTTTAAATGTTAATTCAAACACATGAGACTGGATTGTAATTGTAGTCTGTTATATGAAGACTATTCACCTCTTAGTACTCTTTTTCCTCATTTTTAAATGGGCACAGACTTACTTGCCAAGTGCACTGAGATTTGCTGACAACACAAATGTGCTGTAAAGCAAGCACGTATTCCTTTCTGCTGGGGTTGGCAATTGCACTCATTGCTAATTTGTTTACTCTGGCATTTCAATGCCACACAAGGAACATGGACTTTGGACACTGCCCACTTGTCAAACACATCCTGCATACATAATCTCTCTAATTGCAGGAAAGGCACTGAGAACCAGCTGTGAAAACGTGTCTGATATCAACTTTTAAAAGTTGAGCATACTAAATCGAAGGCGAGTTCCAGTTTTAGTAGTTTCCGTAGGATCTGGGATAGATGTAAATGCCAGACTCGGAAACCACTTCACAGCATGTGAAATGCTCTTTTTGTTAGAACCACAAACTTCTACTGGATTGCTGACTGATGTAACGCTTGGATTAGAAACACACAGCATGAAACTCCCTTTCCAGAGAGGAAAGGGAAGTTCATGATGAGACTGGTGAAAGAGTGATAAAAGCTTCACTCAAAGCCTCCATTTTAGTATCAGATTGTGGGAAACTTCCATTTAAGCAGCCCAACAAAGCCCATTACCCATCAATCCACAAGCAGTAAACAGAACCTTAGCACCTCTAAGAGACTACAAGGTAATCATCTAACCAATTCTGTCAGAATCACCTACACACAGACGCTAATGAGGATCAGCGTAAACTTCTAGACAGAAAAAAGTTCCTCGTAAGAGACTCAAAGCAGGCACTCTGTCCCACTTCCACATGGCTGCCAATGCTGTACACAAGAACGAAAGATCCTACCTCCCTAAAGAAAAAAAAAAAGCCAGAAAGAGAAGGAGGGGAAGGAAATGTTTGTGTCTGGCTACAAACAACTAGGAAAAAGCTTTTCTAGTATCCATGTGTCACCATCAGGTTCTCACAATTAGGGTATTTTTCTACATTCTTGAAAATGACTGAGTTACCATAGCAGACTGCCATCAGAGTAGAGTTAAAAATAAGAACTCTTTCCAGCAGGAAGGTAACTGGTTTCTACTCCCTGATACAAACAAGTAACATACTTCAATAAAAATGAATCTTAGCATTCCTAAGAAAAAACAACTTTCAAATCTGAATCAAGGGTTTTTACCATCAGAAGTGCTCGGAGGTTGGTTTTGAGAGAGAGTAGAAAAGAAGAACGGTTTGAGTTTTTTACATGGAGACATATAGATGACTAAATTTTTTTTAAAGATGAGTGGTTTTCAATCTTCACTGTCCAAGATGTTCCCAGTTTATGATGATCAATTTTTATTGTGACTGATACCTCCCAAACGGCAAGTACATTAGCAAAAGTTCAGGATAAAATAATTAATTTTAAACTATTAATTGTAGCACACACAAACATGAAATTTGGGATCTTGACAGCCATCTCAGTTGCAGCTCAGTTGCCTCCTCCTTGCTTTTGTCAAAGCTTTTCCCTCTGGCTTGGTTGAATAACAAAGCTTATCTCAGATTCCCCTATTCACTATTTGACATCTTAGAAGAAACACATTCATGATAGAGTTAATATTTACATTTTCACATATAAGCTTCAGTTGTTAAGACATATCCCAAATATCCTATTCCGTTACCTATTCTACTGCATTTAGGGACAGAACCATATCCATTGGTTGTCATGCATCCACTGGAGCCCTTCTAAGTGGCATTATCATCTAAACTTCAGCAGGGGAGATTCATCTGGAAGAAGCACTGTTCCCCCCAAAAAATAAAAAAGATATATAGGTGACAACTGGATTCCCAGCTTTAATACAGACATCATACAGGTCAAAACGACAGATTTGATATAACTACTATTTTTGCGGGGTTACGTTCAAAATTAGTCAAGACTTTATTCGCCTCTTCATTCTCAAAGACAACTAAATAATTACCACACTGTTTATTGCAAAGTGCTCTCAGACAAGGCACTAAAAATGGAGGTCTAATTTACGTAGATTTTAAAGAGACTGATCTCACTTAAACCAAGCATTTATTCTCTGATTTCAGTCTGTGATAATTGCAAGGTGTTAATGACTGCTCACCAAGAAAGAGAGACTAACATGGCCTACTCAACCCATACCCAACTGAAACACCTTTAATAATCCTGGCTCAATACACCACTTGCCAAAAAAACCCACACACTTCTTTCAGGAATATAAAACAAGGTTTTATCTATCATATGGTACATCTGTAGCATCTTATGTCCTAACTGGGACAAAACTGAAATTTAC